>BTHU01000006.1:24313732-24696232 GCA_036184795.1 Tokudaia tokunoshimensis
AGGGTCCCCCAAGTGATACCAGGCTGTCACAGGTGGGCCAACGTGAGGAAAAGCCAGGGTCCAGGCCAGGAGATGCTGCCTGAGGTCCCGAGGCCACACTGAGACATGATGAATCCCCACCACCAAGCCTTCCCACCAGGGACGCTCAACTCAGGTCTCCAACAACCCAGCTATTACCCGAGCGTGCGCACACCCCATCTTTGCTCATGCAGTAACTGAGCAGCTGCTGCCGAGACCTCTATTATTATGTCGGCCTTTCGGACTATTTCCAAGTACCAAGCCGTAGACTGCCGCGTGTCAGAGGCCGGCTGAGCTCCTGGGAGGCAGCCTTCAGCGATAACAAAAATGGCAATTGGTATCCTGGAAATGAATGACCCTTCTTCTGCCCTGCATCTAGACAACAAAGCACTTATTTAAGTTAGGTATGCCCCTCAAGATACTGTCCCCAAGACCAAACTCTCAGGGCCAATAACCAGACAAGGGAAGCTACACAGATCCGGTCCTTCCTTGTTTGCCCGGCTAGAATCCATTGGGACCCTTGGAGTTGGAACTGGAAAATTTCTAGGTCATTCTCAGAGCTGGCTATAGAATGAAATACAGTGCAAGTCTTCCACAACCCAGCAGGCTAGGGAGGTGCTGACACCCCCCCCCCAAACACACACCTCCATGCTAGGCCTGTTTCTAGGTCTGCTGGTAGATTTTCTGAAGAGGCCAAAGTCAATCTCACATACTCCTGGAGCCCTAAGCAGGTGACTTATGATGGAGAGACATGGGACAGTATCGGCACCCCATTTCGATGCCCCACTGCCCAGCCCCTCCCAGCTGCCAGCCACCAGCCTCCTTCCACTTCCTCTTGCTCCAAATAGAATAAATAATCGATGCCGGTGCCCTTTCCCTCTGGGAATGACGCTGCTAAAATAAATGAACGGATCAGGGCACCTCCCAAGGCCAGAGGTCTTGGAGAGGTCCAACAGAGGAACAGGGAGCACTGACCACTGAGCACCCAGGAGCGGCCCTGCAGTCTGTGCCGTAAGAGAAGCCCCTTGTAAACCCCCACTCCTCTAAAAAGCTGCTGAAGCCCAGCCTTCACGTCCCACATTCCAGACACACACTCCATCGCTGAGCCCGGTTCCTGAGTTCTTTCGCTTCCCCAGGATGGGGACCCAGGAATTACCACCTCTCGTCTACTCCAGGGAGGCCGGGTCGCCAGACCAGACGCCAAACTGGAGCTCTGCTAGTCTCCCGATGGAGCAGCCAAACTCTGAGAGCCACGGCCCCCCAGTTTCCCTGGGGCTTAGAGGCCAGGAAAAGGTCGCCCTCTCAGCTCCCTGACTGGCTGCAAAGCTGGGGGTCACACCGGTCGCGATCACTCCTAGAGACTCCAGATAGGGAGACTCTAAGCACCCTTTGGCCCCTCCCCCTCCTCTTCAAGAACTCAGAGACCACCCACAGCCGAGGCTCCCTCAAACTTGTTCCTTGGCACCCTCTGTGCCCCTTTAACTGCCACCCTAAGTCTCTTTGACTCGCCCCCAAACAACCAAAGAGGTCCGGTTCCCACCATGCAAGCCAGCCCCCTTTACAGGATGACCCCCCCACCCCCACCCCAAAAGAAACCACCGCTCTGGGGCAGTGCTCGGACTCAGCTTGAGCGTTGGAAGACCGGAGAGGAAAGGGGGTGGGGGAGAGGAGAGCTTCTTTCCGACGCCCCCTCCACCAACCTCCCCCGACAGGGCAGCACCACTGACCTCATTCGCCCAACTGTATCCAGGCCTGCTGGGCTCCAGGCCAGTGGGGCGCTTCTCTCTCCACCTCCAGGGAATTCGAGGGTGAGAGGGGTGTCTGCTTTCCCCGATTCCAGCAGGTATCCGGAGGGAAGAAGCTGACCATCCCAACCCATCCCCCTCCAAACTCGAATTATAATCCCGATCACGTGCACACACACCCCAAAAGGCGGGCCTTAGAATTGAGACACCTGGAGGGGGAGGGGAAGGGACCTCCTATGCACACAACACACTGAGGTTGTGGGGGTGCAAAAATATGGGCTCAGAACCAAAGCAAGCTCTAGAGCACCCCCTCTCCATCAGCCTCCATCCCATCCCCCACCCCCACCCCCACCCCCAGTCAAACTTTCTCCTTTTTTACCTTGCAGGATCCCCAAGCGCTCCGGGCGCCCCGGCCCGGGCCCGGTGGCCAAGACTCGGTAGATCCAGTCGCCTCTGGTTGCTGAGTTAATAATCCGGGAATGGGGGACAGGATCAGTGGAGGGAGGGAGGGAAGGAGGGCGGACACGGTGCGGGCGGCCGGCCGGGGGCTGCGCGGGGCCCCCACCCCCGGCGCGGGCTGCGGCGGAGGGCGGGGCGCGGAGCGAGCGCGAAGCCGAGCCCGGGCTCTGGGAGGTTCTCTCTTTGTTCTGTAATCCCAGTAAGATTGCCAGCCATTCGCCCCGGCCCTAATCCCAGCCCCGCGCAACACCACCCTCCATTGGCTGTCATTTACATACGGGATTAGCCCGCACGGCCCGCCCCGTGCCACCGTGGGGGAGGACTCACAACCTCGGGGCCTTGAGACTCCCCCAGACACGGATTAGAACCCCCTCCCCGGAGAGATCAGAATACATCAAGGTCACCCAGAGGACGCCTGGAGGATCCCTAGGTGGTGCCCTGCTGGTCACTCTTCTGCCTGGAGTGTCCAAGGTCAGAAGGGAGAGACCCCAGGTTTCTATCTTGGATGGCCTGGCCCAGGCCCTTTTATTTATTTATTTTTTATCTCGGGATCCCATAAAGCCCTAGTTGCAGTCAAACTGTTTTAAGGTCCTGTACACTCAGGAACTGAAAATGAGGATAACCTTGAACCCCTGATCTTCCCGGCTCTACCTCCAAGTGCTGGGATTATAGCCTATGCCTGGGAAAACTCGAACCCAGAGCTTTCTGTATGTAAGGCAGCCATTCTACTTACACAACTACACCCTAAAACCCTTATTGTTGCTATTTTAGGATAGTTTCACATACCCCACACTGGCCTCAAACTCTCTATGGAGTTGAGGGTGACCTTGAACTCCTGACCCTCCTACCTCTACTTCCCAAATACTGGGATTACAGGCAGGGCAACCACACAGAGTTTTGGGACCCGAGTTTTATTTTACCCTCCATCTGACCTCCTGTATACTACTAAATGGGGGAGGGAAACACTGGGGGACACCCCTAACCTCCCCAAAGCCATATGCCCCAAGTCAACCCAGCAGTTGGTAATCAGGTAGTTCCCCCAGATCTTCGGCTAGGCCTTTGTTGGAATAGGCACAACAGAGAGACATGTACCAGACAAGTCCCCAAACCACCCAGGAGGACAGTGCCCCAAATTCAGTAAGTTAAAGGTGAACAGATGCAGGACATGGTGGTCATCTCAGCACTCAGGAGGCTGAGGCAGGAGGATTGCGAGTTCATGTCAGACGGAGCATCACAGAAAGTTTTAGGCCAGTCTGAACTTAGAGAATCCATATATATATACACATATATAATTTATTTCATCTTTTTAAAAAAGAGCTAAGCGGCCGGGTGGTGGTGGCGCACGCCTTTAATCCCAGCACTTGGGAGGCAGAGGCAGGCGGATTTCTGAGTTCGAGGCTAGCCTGGTCTACAGAGTGAGTTCCAGGATAGCCAGGGCTACACAGAGAAACCCTGCCTCGAAAAACCAAAAAAAAAAAAAAAAAAGAGCTAAGCTTAGTGGCTTTTATCTATTATCCTAGAGCCTGGAAGTTTGAAGCAAGAGGATGTCTGAGAGTTTGAGGCCTGACTGGCCCATAAGATCCCATCTCAAAAAGTGAAAACACTCTCACACCCAGTGAGTTAGGGATCTAGTTCAGTCAGTGAGTGGAATGGTTGTCCAGCATGCTTGAAGCCCTGGGTTTGACCTTCAGCCCCACATAAAACCGGATGATATGGCATAGTCACCGACAGGAGGATGGACGGGAAGGACAAAGTCATCCTAGGCAATAAAGTGAGTTTGAGAGCAACCTGGGCTACATGATATGTGGTCATAAAAACAAACAAGAATCTACAAGAGTGGAGACAGCCGGGGTAGGGGGGTGGGGAGGGGGCGTGGGGAGGAGGTATGGGATGTCAAACAGACAGAGGGTGGACAGGTAGGGGAAATAAAATATGGAGTGTAAAAAATTAATTAATTAATTTAAAAAAATCTACAAGATCCTGCCAGGCAGTGGTGGCTCATGCCTTTAGTCCTAGCACTTGGGAGGCAGAGGCAGGAGAATCTCTGAATTCAAGACCAGCCTGAGTTCAAGATAGGGCTACATGGAGAAACCCTGTCTTGAAACAAAGCAAAACAAGATAAAAAAGATTCTACCAGATCCTGACAGAACCTACCTGGTCCCCTTCCAGAGCTCCTCATACGTACACATTAAGCCCAGACCTTAGTGACAATTTAGTGACCTTGGATGACCATCTCTGGGGACAGACTCACAAGTCCCCTCTCAGTGGGTCAAACAGAAGAGCCCTTGGGGGCCTACAGAGGGGTCTGGGCAGAGCACCAGGGATCAGAAACAAGGCCATAGGTGATGGGCCCTAGAGATCTAGTAAACCCTTGGGGCCACCTAACCAGGCCCTCTGACCCACTTGCACGGTGCCTGCCCTGGTTTGACACCAGAGCCAGTGCAAATATCGACGGTCTGGCTGCTGGGGGTGGGTGAGTTCAAATCCTGTCTCGTCCACTTTCTACCCATGTGACTGGGGCTGGCCTTGGCAGTTCCCCTGTCTGTGTTTCCACTTCCCCCTTCCCATAGCCTCTTTGCCAGCTACAGCCTGACTCCCACCATGCAGAATGCTGAGAACAGCCATCGCTTATTAAACGTCTGCTAGATGCAAGTCACGTAACATGTAAGATCTCTATGTCTTTTGGGTACTGGGGACCTGCCTGCTATTTCAGCTACTCAGGGACTGAGGCGGGGGATCGAAAAATTCATTGTCTAGCAAGATGGCTCAGTGGGAAGCCTGATGACCTAAGTTTGATTCCCAGGACCCACAAGGTGGAAGGCAAGAGTCAACTCCTTCAAGTTGCCCTCTGACCACCACTCCTGTGCCGTGGCACATGAATGTGCGTATTCAAACTCATACACACAAATTTAAAAGTTTAAAGCTATCCCAGGCTACATAGTGAGCATGTGCCTTAAAATGGAAGGGGTGTGCTGTGGGGGCTCATGAGTTTAGTCCCAGCACTTGGGAGACAGAGGCAAGTGGCTCTCTGTGAGTTCACAGCCAGCCTGGTCTACAGAGTGAATTCCAGGACAGCCAAGGTGGGGTGATACCCAAGGGGAACTTCCCCTTCTCTGAGGAGGAGGGGATAATGGGGGAGGGATTTGTAAGAAGTGGAACTGGGAAGAGAGGATGGAGGGGAGATTGCAATAGGGGTGTAAAGTGAATAAATAAATAAATATGAAAAGGGTGTGAGATGATAGCTCAGTTGCTTAGATTCTTGTTTTCTTTATAAGCACAAGATTTGAGTTTGGTCCCTCAACCCAGGCAAAAAGCCAGACAGGCAGTCTGAAGAGACGGCTCAGCAGAAAGGGCACATGTGTGCTGGTAAAGAGCCCGAGCTCAGTTCACAGCACCCACTCTGGGCGTCTCACAACCTCAGCTCCAGGAAATCCAACACTTACGCATGCGTGTGCATGCACAAGTGCGTGTACATGCACACCCACAGACACATACATATATACACGAGATTTTACATTAAAGTTAAGGTTTTTGTCGTTATTATTGTTCTTGTTGCTGGGGTTGTTTTAAGCTGGATACAGCAACCTGTGCCTTTAAACCAGCACAGGCAGCTAGAAACAGGAGAATACCTGGGGCCTTGCTGGCCAGCTAGCCTAACTGTGTCAGCTCCAGGAGCAGATGAGAGAGAGAGCTAGGAGATGACTCAGTCAATAAAGGGCTTGCCCCATTAGCCTGAGAACCTGATTTCAGATTCCCAGAACCCATGTTAAAAAACAGACACCAGCTATCTTTTTTTTTTCCAAGACAGGGTTTTCTCTGTGTAGCCCTGGCTGTCCTGGAACTCACTCTATAGACCAGGCTGGCCTTGAATTTAGAAATCTGCCCGCCTCTGCTCTGCCTCCCAAGGGCTGGGATTAAAGATGTGTGCCACCACTACCCAGCGACAGCCATCTTTAATCCCAACACTCAGGAGGGAGAGGCAGGTGGATCTTTGTGAGTTCCAGTGAGTCTGGCCTGGTCTACAGAGCAAGTTTCAGCACAGCGAGGGCTACAGAGAGAAACTCTGTCTTGGACCTGCCCCACCCCCACCCCACCTATTAAAGAAGTGGTATATACATGCAGGGTCTGTGAGACAGGTAGAAGGTAAGGCTTGTCTTCTGTCCTCTCCATGTGCCCAGTGTGCCCCCATTCTCTCACATGAATGTGCATACAAACACACATGTGCACATGCACGAGCTAACTCAGTGGAAAATAGGGGAACATGCCTGCATGCACACACATGCAAACATACTCATGAATACATGCATATCACACACACACACACACAGGAGAAAATTAGGAGGGTGTGGGAAAGGAGAGGAGTTCCCCTGGAATCTGGTTGAAGCCTCTTTCTCCAACTGAGACTCCAAGACTCCAACACAGTCAACATTTGCCTGAGACTTCTCTCCTTCCAGTCCCAAACCTGTAATTTTCTATCAGTTTTACGTTAAAGCCCTTGGGTAAGTAACCCTAGTGACTCCTCATTTTACCTTGTCAGCTTATCATTCTGCCTAAGACCCCTGTCCTAGAATTCCAATTATCAAAGGGGATAGCAAGATAGCTTAGTAGGTAAAGGCGCTTGCCACCAAGACTCGAGACCAGAGTTTGAGTCCCTGGGCTACATACTGGAAGGAAAAAAAACAATTTGCACAAGTTGTTTGTCCTCTGACCTCCAAGTTAGGGTACCATAAGCACATGTAAATGTACGCAAATGAATAAATAAATGTAAAAAAAATTAAGAGGGGGAGAAAGTTGCTTAGCAACCCTTTGAGGTGTTGAGAGCCTTCGAAATGGTATATTTGTCTACTCCTAAGATATTTAGTGTGACTCGTCCTTGAGAAGCCCACATCCAGACTCTTCTTACGTGTGTCATGTGTACCTTAATTTTCCTTAAATGAATACCTTTCTTCCCCACACACAACCCCCCAACACCCATTTAGGCAGGGTCTATGTAGCCCTGGCTAGCCTGGAATTATGTTAAGCATGCTGACCTCAAACTCACAGAGACCCTCCTGCCCCTGCCTCCCGAGTGCTGAGATTAAAGGCATGGGCACCACATCTGGATCCTCTTTCTATTTTTAGTAAACTCTAACTCTTCTTCACACCAGCTCATCTTCAAATTCTTTTCTTCCCTAAAACAAGGGTCTGGTTTTCCCTGAGAGGAAGTCCATAAAAGACCCAAGGAGCTCGTTGGGCTCCTGAGGGCCACATCACGGTCCCCGCTGCCTCTGCCGGTTTGTTGGTTTCTAGAAGGAATATTTCCCCCACCCCAAATCCTAGACCGGAGGGCCCTGCAGTGTTGTGGTCTGCAGGGGCAGGAGATCCGTTGAGCTCAACACTGAGGTCCGCCACCTGGCAGCAGGAATAGAAGGAAAGGTTGGGTATAAGGTCCCTCCTTGCGGCCTCTGGGTTCCCACTGCCTCCCAGAAAGGCCAAAGGAGCAAGCACAGCTTTCCTGAAGAGAGCAGGGAGCAGTTAGAACAACAGAAGCCCTGCCCCGCTACAGCCGATATTCCACTTGGTCATGCGATAGAGACTTTTGTTGTCGGAGGGTTTTTTTTGTTTTGTTCTGTTTTGTTTTGTTTTCCAAGACAGGATTTCTCTGGGTAGCCCTGGGTGTCCCAAACTCACTCTAGACCAGGCTGGCCTCAAACTCAGAGATCTGCCTGCCTCTGCCTCCTGAGTACTGGTATTAAAGGCATACTGTGTGTGTGTGTGTGTGTGTGTGTGTGTGTGTGTGTGTGTGTGTGTGTGACCATATTTCATGTTCCCAGGCTGGCCTGAAAACCATTCTCCTGCACGCACCTCCTGAGAGTACCTGGTTCATGGACTTTCTGTGTGCTAGGTGAGCACTCTACCCACTGAGCTGCACCCCACACCCCACTGGCTGTTTGTAAAAGTGGGTGTATTGGGACACCCTGCTTCCCTGTCACCCCACGAGCTCCTGTCACAGACAAGATCTGTTCTCTCCCTGCTGGTCAGCAGGGACGACTGTCCATGGGACTCAGTCTCTGGTCCCTCCAAGACCTGGATCTCTGGCCTCCATCAATCCAGTCTGAGTTCCATTGATGCCAGGCTGGACCACCTCGCCTTCATTGCTCCTCGCTTCCTGGAGTTAGGCAACCAGGATGGAATGGACGCAGACAGGTGACAGGGCAACCTGTCTGGACTCAGAGGAAGCCTGAGGCTAGACTACTTAGGATAAGCCCACAAGAGGTCACAAGGTGAGAACAGGGAACCCAAGGGCTTACAGGTTTGGAAGCTACAGGTCGCAGAAGTAGGGCAGTTCTGCTGCAGCCAGGGAGAGAGCAGTAGTGTTGCCCCTCAGCACCCTTCAGACACCTTTTGACACCACCATGGCTTTTCTGCTGTCTTTAGGATCAGGAGTTTATCGATAATTACTGTTTATCTATCTTTTTAAAAATGAAATCTTTGGGGTGGGAGAGATGGCTCAATAGTCAAGAGCACTGGCTGGGGTTGGAAGCTCAGTGGTTAAGAACACTGACTGCTCTTCCAAAGTTCCTGAGTTCAAATCCCAGCAACCACATGGTGGCTCACAACCATCCATAATGAGATCTGACGCCCTCTTCTGGAGTGTCTGAAGATAGCTACAGTGTACTTATATATAATAATAAGTAAATCTAAAAAAAAAAAAGAGCACTGACTGCCTTTCCAAAGGTTCTGAGTTCAATTCCCAGCAACCACATGGTGGCTCACAACCCTCTGTAATGGGATCTGACGCCCTCTTCTGGTGTGTCTGAGGACAGCTACTCATACATAAAATAAAATAATTCTTGTTTTAAATAAAGTGAAATCTTAAGGGCTGGAGAGATGGTCAAGGTACCTGTTCCGTAAGACTGATGAGGTGAGTTTGGCCTCCAGGACCCATATGATGGAAGGAGAGAACCAGTTCCTATATTTGCCCTCTGACCTCCACAAGTGCTCAGTGACACGTCCCCAACCCCTAAATAAATGATACATTTAAATATATATATTATATGTGTATATAATATATAATATATTATTTATAATATATTAAACATATTTTTCAAGATAGGATTTCTCCGTTTAGCCCTGGCTGTCCTGGAACTCACTCTGTAGACCAGGCTGGCCTCAAACTCAGAAATCTGCCTGCTTCTGCCTCCCAAGTGCTGGGATTAAAGGCGTGCGCCACCGCTGCCTGGCTTAAAAATATTTTTTAAATAAGAAAAAAAATAGTCAAGCCTGTTGGCAAATGTTTTCAATCTTGGAAGTTGAGAGAGTGAGACAGGAGGATGGCTGCAAGTTCAACGCCCACCTGAGCTACATAGAAGAACTCTATCTCAATAAAACAAAAAATAGGAGTTGGGATGTATGTAGCTCGGTAGGTGGAAGACTTGCCTAGGAGGATCAAAGTCCTGGGCCCATCCTCAGTTCTGTATGAATTATGCATGGTGGCATACTTCTGAAATCTCAGCACTTGGGAAGTAGAGGCAGGAAAATTAGGAATTCAAGGTTATTCTTAGCTATGTAGCTACTCCAAGCCAACCTGAGAAACATGAGACTCTGGCTCACAAACATACTTTATACAAATAAAGTAAATATAAAAAAATGAGATAAAGGGTCCAGAATGTAACTTAGCAGAATGCTTGCCTAGAATCCCCCAGAAAGGGGCTGGGGGCATGGCTCAGTGGTAGAGCCCCTCCCTAGAATCTCACAGTGAGGGGCTGGGGCGTGGCTCAGTGGTAGAGCCCCTGCCTAGAATCCCCCAGGGAGGGGCTGAGGCACAGCTCACTGCAGAACACACACTGAGTATGGGCCTGGAGTCCCTCCTTTATACCGTAGATAAAACAAACCAGAAGAGGTAGAGTGATGGCTCAGAGGTTAAAAGCAAAATCTGGGGCTGGAGAGATGGCTCAGCGGTTAAGAGCACTGCCTGCTCTTCCAGAGGTCCTGAGTTCAAATCCCAGCAACCACGTGGTGGCTCACAACCACTGTAATGAGATCTGATGCTCTCTTCTGGTGTGTCTGAAGACAGGTACAATGTAGTTAGATATGATAAATAAATAAATCTTTAAAAAAAAAGAGCAAAATCTCCTCTTGCAGAGGACTTGGTTTTGGTTCATGGAGTTACGGTGGCCTGTAACTCCAGTTCCTGGGGATCCAACATTCTCTTCTGGCTTCCATGGTGCACATACAGACATAAAATAAAAATTAAAAAAATTATTCAGATTTAAAAAAAAAACTTGTATCTTTTCTGGAGTCAACTGATCTTTCCTTTTTAAAGAGTATAACGGGTGCTGGAGAGATGTCTCAGTCACTGCTTTTCCAGAGGTCCTGAGTTCAATCCCCATGCACCTACATGGTGGCTCATAACCATCCGTAATGGGAACCAATCCCTTCTGGTGTGTCTGAAGACAGCAATGGTTTACTCACATATATAAAATAATAAATAAACCTTTTTAAAAAAAAGGTTAAAGAGTATAACTTGTCCGGGCATTGGTTGCACATGCCTTTAATCCCAGCACTCAGGAGGAGTGCTGTTTTACAGAGTGAGTTCTAAGACAGACCGGGCTACACAGAGGAACCCTGTCTCAAGAAGAAAAAGAAGAAAAGGGAGAAAGAAGGAAGGAAGGAAGGAAGGAAGGAAGGAAGGAAGGAAGGAAGGAAGGAAAGACCATAACTCTCATTCTTTCATGGAAGCCAAACAGAAAGTAATGTTTAGGGTGTGGAAATATTGGACCTTTTTGAAACAGAGTCTTATGTATTCTAAGCTAGCCTCGGTCTCACAGAGGTCTGCTCATCTCAGCTTTCCAGTACTACTGGAATTAAAAGCATGGACCACTCCCCATGCCTAGAACATTTGGTCTTTTGATTCTCCTGCCTCCACCTCTAGAGTGTTGAAATCTTAGGCATATGCCACCACACACACACACACACACACACACACACACACACACATACACATACACACACACACCTCCATAATAGAATGAGTATTTTTGCATACATATGTATATTTTTGCTCATATATAATGTATATTATTATATATTTGTGTGATATATATGTATATTTTTGTTCATATAAATGTATATATATGCACATATGTGTGTGCATGCACATGTCTGTGTGTGTCTGTGTGTGTGTGTTGGGGTGTGGAGAGGGGTATGTACATGGTATGTTGGGAACCGACCTCTAATCCTCCACAGAGCAGCAAGTGTTCATAACTGGTGAGCCATATATCTCCATATCTCCAGCCCCAGGCTCTGACTTTTCAAATAACCTCCCTTGATGCATCTGTTTTTGCTGTTGTTGAAACAAGAGCTTTGCTCTATTTCTTTCTTTCTTGTCTTTCATTATTATTTGTTTGTTTGTTTCTCTGTGTAGCCTGGGTTGTCTTGGAACTGACTGTGTAGACCTCGAACTCAGGGATCTGCCTACCTTTGTCTCCAGAGTGCTGGGATTAAAGGCCTGCACCACCACCGCCAGGCATCTTGCTCTATTTTTAGATAGCACAGGCTGGCCCTCAAGTTGCTAGGCATCCCAGGCTTGCCCCAAACTAGCAATCCACCTGTCTCTGCCTTCTCAGTGCAGAGATTAAAATGAACACTGTTCTACTCGCTCACCCCAGTGTCTCTTAGCTACCCTGCACCGGTCGCTTCTCTCTGCCTCAAGATCTCTCTCTGCCTCAGGGCTCTGCCTCTCTTAAGGTGTCTCTGAGAGGACATAATTTCTCCATTTCTGTCTTCCTCCGTCTCTGGGTGTCTCCTCGGCGCCGGTTCCTTTTCTACCTCTCTCCACCCCCTGCCCCCGCCGCCTCCGTTGCCTCTCCTCCTCTGGAATCTTTGAAGAACAGAGCCAGGCATGTAATTGACTCGGCCGTCTCCATGGTTGCAGCTGTGGCGTTACTGAGAGATCAATTTGGAGCGCCAGGGCTCCTCCGTAATTGCACCTTAATAGTTTGTGTGCGGCAGAGTGAGGCGGAGTGAGGCTTCTCGGAAGACAGTCGGGTTAGCCCGGGGACCCTGGCTGGAGAAGCTACATGGGGTCACCAGTATCTCTTAGGTCAGACCTCAGGAAGGGGACACTTGGCCAGGAGTGGAATAGGGCAGGAGAGGCTGACCACGCTCCCTCCCAGAGGTGCAATGCCCCACCTGCTGGGCCCTGCTCCTGTTTATAATTTATGCTTATGATCAAAATTATCAGCAATAATGATAACGTGATTATAATTGCCAAGCCGTCTGGCTCAATTGCAATGCTGTTGGTAAATATTGTGATAGAGCCAAGCGTGAGGCCCCTGCTTCCCGGAGCTCGGGGGGACGGCAGGGGGATGGGGCTGCCACGGAGGGAGGAAGGGAGGGCCATGTCCCTGTCCCTTCTCCCAACCAGGACCGTCCACAAGTTCCCGGAAAGCTGCCGGATTTGTTTGTTTCATTTTATTATGTGACTCTGTGTGTGGATTTGTGTATATGAGCGTGGGTGTCCCTGGAGGCCAGAGCGGGGTGTCAAAGTCCCCCGAAGCTGGAGTTACACATGCTAGCGAGCCGCCTGATGTAGGTGCTGGGAACCAAACGCAGGTTCTCTACCGCTGCGCTGTATCTTCTCCAGACCTAGTTTTGTTTGCTTGTTGAGACAGAGTCTCAGGCTGCGTCCCAGGCTGGCCTCGAACTTCCGGGCAACCCTCCTGCATCAGCCACAAAAAAAGACAAAGAGTCACCACCACACCCAGCAATATCCGTAACTTGCATCTGGGGCCATGAAGCTCGGAGCGACTCTTTTAACTGAGAAGCAAGAATGCAGGCGGGGTGAAGATCTGCCTAAGGCGTATCTGTGGGCTCCATCTGCTCCACAGTTTGGAGCCCACCCCCTTGTCTTATTTTTTTTGCAGTTCTGGAGATGAACCCCACACACAGTCTTACATATGCTAGGGCAGTGCCCTGCTGCGGACGGCCCCCAGTGTTCCTTTCATTTTGTTGTTTTGAGTTAGGATCTCACTAGGTAGCCCAGGCTAGCTTCAAAATTACTAGATAGCCAAAGATGGCCTGGGACTCTTTATTTTCCTCAATCTGCCTCTCAAGTCCTAGGATTACAGGTGTGAACCATCATGCCTGGCTTTATATTAATCTTATTTTTTTCTTTTTCTGAGACAAGGTCTATAGACCAGGCTGGTCTCGAACTCAGAGATCTGTCAGCATCTGTCTCCAGAGTGCTGCCATAAAGCCTCGTGCCACTCTACCCTGTTTCTTTTTAATCTTATTGAGGAGCTGGGACCGTGCTGGAAAGGAGATCAGGACCTCACGCGTGCCACGCAGGCGGCGTTTTACCAACGGAGCTACACTTCCTGCCCCACTTACAGAGATCAGTGTTCCAGGTCTGGGTCAGGCTGGTCTCTACCTGGAGATCTAAGATCCTCTGAAAGTCAATCTTAAAGTGTCTTTTCTTCTCCTAGCCCTGTGGATGCAGCCCTGTTTCAGCAGAGGCATTGTGCTTGAATTTAGGTCAGGTCTATTTTAATTCTACTGAGGACTCAGGCCGGCTGCCTTCAGGGCTGAGGAGGAGTGCCGGGCCAGCTGAGCTGCAGAGGGGGAGCAGAGGGGGGAGACCTGGAGGAGAAAAGGGACAGGGGCCCAGAATCCTGGCCCTACTGGGGCTCCTTCACCCTCGCTCTCCTCAGTCTGGTGAGGAGGAAGCAGTCACGAGCTAAGCGTCTGGGGACTCTGCTCAGAGCCATTGCCTAAAATACACGGAGACCTGCATTCTACAGCCCCAGTGTGGCATAAACGCGGCACAGTGAGGCAAACTCATAATCCTAGCACTCAGGAGTTGGAGGTAAGAGGATCAGAAATTCAGGGTCATCCTTGGCTCCAAAGCCAATTGTGAGACCAGCCTGAGCTAAGTAAGACCCTGTCTCAATTTAAAAACAAAAACAAAAACAGGCTATAAACCAGGCGTAGTAGCCTAGACCTGTAATCCCCACAGGTGCTCGGGACCCCAGTGCTCGGGAGGTAGCAGCAGGTTCATCAGGACTTCAAGGTCATCTTTAACTACACAGCAAGCTTGGCATCAACCTGGGGTACACCCAATCTCAATAAAACAACATCGAAAAGAAGACAGGCTAAAGCAAGACATCGTGTTAAAAGCTTGTAATTCCAGATTTGGAATGGCTGAGGCAGGAGGATGACCAGACTCTGTCCTGAGATCATATATTAACTAATGGCCACCTATAACCCAGAGCTAATTGCTACCTTCCGGCTGTGTGACCTAGGATAGTTACAAAACCTCTCTGTGCCCTACTGTTGTTCTTGGTTGTAAGATGGATTAAGGTAGGACCTTTGTCACAGGGTATTAGGAGCTTGATGCTGTAAGCCATTGGAACAGTAGACTGTAGGCCTGCCTGGGAGCCGGACAGGGTAGAAGAGTCTTCGGGAGAGGAGTGTGGTTTTGTGGTCCTCCTCCCCCTCCTCCTCCTCCTCCCTCCCCTCCCCCTCCTCCTCCTCCTCCTCCCAAGTGCCTGGCACTGCCTGAAGCGTCTCCTCAGCCTTGTCTAGGCCCTCATTGAGATTCTTAACTGCTTGAGTAAACAGAACCCTTGTAAATTGCCAGGTCTAGTGACTGATCCCCTAAACGGGTGTTTATTGGAATCAGGAAAGTCATGTACAAGCTCTGCTTTATAATTCATTTGGTTGGAGTCGGGAGGTTTGTGCAAGACAGGGTTTCTCTGTGTAGCCCTGGCTGTCCTGGAACCTTGCTCTGTAGACCAGGCTGGCCTGACTCTCAGAGAGATGCGCCTGCCTCTGCCTCCCCGGCACTGAGATTAAAGGTGCGAGTTGCTGCCGCCACCACCGGCTGATTTATGATTTATAATTAGCCTCCCTCTAGGCCCCGTCCCCATGACTATTCCCTAGGGAGGGGCTGGGTGGTGGTGAGGGCGAGTCTCATCTCTCATGCTTGGTTAAGCCATCTCTGTGTGGTAGGACATCTGACAGGCACAGGGAGACACAGCCCGTGTGGTTTACTGTTTTAGACCCTGGAGTATTCTCCATCGTACCAAAGAGTTGGTAACCAGAGCCTCCTTCAATCCCCTGGGTGTTTCACGGAGACAAAACCAGATCTGGATAACCAGAGGCCGGGGGTGTGACTGGGCGGATAAAGTACTTGGCTGGCGTGCGTGAGTGAGTCCTTCGATTCCACCTCAGTACTGTGTAAATTTAGCATGGTGGTGTTCCCCTCAGGCGGTGAAGGCAGAGAGGTTAGAAGTTCAAGGCCGCCGGGCAGTGGTGGCGCACGCCTTTAATCCCAGCACTTGGGAGGCAGAGGCAGGTGGATTTCTGAGTTCGAGGCCAGCCTGGTCTACAGAGTGAGTTCCAGGACAGCCAGGGCTACACAGAGAAACCCTGTCTCTAAAAAAAACAAAACAAAACAAAAAACAAAAAACAAAAAAAATTAGCTTGTTGCTGGGCAGTGGTGATCCATGCCTTTAATTCCAGTACTTGAGAGGCAGAGGCCAGCCTGAGCTACAGAGTGAGTTCTGGGACAGCTTGGGATGTCTCAAAACACAAACAACAAAAAACCCAGCTTGTCTCAGAGGCCAAAGAAAGCATTTGTGCCCTGGTACTTACGAGCTACCAAGGCTCAATGGGAAAGAGGAGACCTGACGTCTCATTTGCTCCAGATTGATCCAGCCAGCCAGACTGCCTCTGTGGGGCAAGCTCGTGGTCAGAGTGAGGTGGTGTGAACAGAATAAAAGTAACTATTGCTGGGGATGTCAGGAGAGTGGCGATGGGACCAGGAAACTCTGCACTTTACATCCAGAGGAAAGACAGAGTCAAAAGTGACTTTCAAAATCTTTGTTCAGTGTGTGAAAGGGTTGCTCTCCAGGAGTTAGAGGGAGCAGGACTGTACTGATGTCCCAAGCTATTATAGCTGGGGGTTCCCGTCCCAGAGACGGGATCCAGGTCCCTGGGGGCTCCCGTCCCAGAGACGGGATCCAGGTCCCTGGAGCCTGGATCTTCCACAGGAACGTATCTGGAAGGTTCACTTCAGTCCCAAAGTTAACTTCTTCTTCCTGCTATTTTTAATGTAGCTACCTCGTTAACATGCAAATGAGCATCTCGAGCCTTTGCATAATTTCCCCCAATTAACATTTGCGAGGAGCCAAAGAAGGCAGCAGAAACCCCCCACCTCCAGAGTGGTCCTCACTCCTGGAGTACAGGCTCCGCAAGCAAAGAACACGGTCCCTTTGTTCCAGATCTCTGACACATGCGGGGACCTGTTGAGATCAATTGAACACTCATGTGTGGGCCTTTTACCTGTTTGTGACTTCACAGGGCACAAGGGACAGAGACAGCATCACGGCTTAGGAGATTTGCGCAGCTCTGGGATTTAGAAATCTCAGAGTCTCTTCTCGTTCATTAAAGGAGATGGACACGAGGGAGGGACCCATTTTCCCGTACAACAAAAGTGAGGTCTGGGGTGGGAGAAATTGTCCAGAGCTTCTGTGGTGGAATTAAACTGCATCCCATTTCACATAGTGCGGGGGAGAGGGGGATAGGAGAGATGGCTCGGTGGTTCAGAGTGCTTCTTGCTCTTGTAGAGGATCCAAGTTTGGTTCCCAGCACCCACACTAGGAGTGCCCATTACTCCAGCTTCGTGGGATCTGATGCCCACTGCTGTCCTCTGGTAACTGCACACATGTGCACATTACACATAAAACCATAAATAAATCTTTTGGGGGGGGGATCAAGGTAGGGTTTCTCTGTATAGCTCTGGCTGTCCTAGAACTCACTCTGTAGACCAGACTGGCCTCGAACTCAGAAATCCACCTGCCTCTGCTTCCCAAGTGCTGGGATTAAAGGCGTGTGCGCCACCACTGCCCGGCTCCTTGTATTTTAGAGTGGGGCAAGCCTATAAGGAAACCCTTTCCGGATCTCAGTCCCAACCTGCCCCTACAAGAATCTTACCCAGAGTTCCAGTTTTTCCAGGCTGTTTCACTCCTCAATCTATCTGGCAGTGGACTCTTTCCTCCCAGGACACTCTGGTTTTCAGAGCTGGTCTGTGACTTCATCAAGAGCATAAAACCCCTCCATAAGGTCCCTCCAGTGACCTGGCAGGAATCTGGGCACACAGAAGCAGCTATCTCCAAGTGCCTGTTTTTGAAATACACGGTAAGACCCCTGAATAGAGACTTCTCTGCTCTTCAGTTACCCAGCATCCCCCAAGTCCCATGAGAATATCCTAAAAACAGGATGTAAATCACTTTAACATAGTGTTGGGGATCGAACCTAGGGTCTTACACACAATAGGCCACACTTCCAGCCCCTCCCTGGGGGATTCTAGGCAGGGCTCTACCACTGAGCCACGCCCCCAGCCCCTCCCTGGAGGATTCTAGGCAGGGGCTCTACCACTGAGCCACGCCCCCAGTCCCTCCCTGGGGGATTCTAGGCAGGGGCTCTACCACTGAGCCACGCCCCAGCCCCTCCCTGGGGGGTTCTAGGCAGGGGCCCTACCACTGAGCCACGCCCCCAGCCCCTCACTGGGGGATTCTAGGCAAGGGCTCTACCACTGAGCCACGCCCCCAGCCCCTCACTGGGGGATTCTAGGCAAGGGCTCTACCACTGAGCCACGCCCCCAGCCCCTCACTGGGGGATTCTAGGCAGGGGCTCTACCACTGAGCCACGCCCCCAGCCCCTCCCTGGAGGATTCTAGGCAGAGGCTCTACCACTGAGCCACGCCCCCAGCCCCTCACTGGGGGATTCTAGGCAGGGGCTCTACCACTGAGCCACGCCCCCAGCCCCTCACTGGGGGATTCTAGGCAGGGGCTCTACCACTGAGCCACGCCCCCAGCCCCTCCCTGGAGGATTCTAGGCAGAGGCTCTACCACTGAGCCACGCCCCCAGCCCCTCACTGGGGGATTCTAGGCAGGGGCTCTACCACTGAGCCACGCCCCCAGCCCCTCATTGGGGGATTCTAGGCAGGGGCTCTACCACTGAGCCACGCCCCCAGCCCCTCCCTGGGGGATTCTAGGCAGGGGCTCTATTGCTGAGTTATACTCTTAGCACCCTCCCTTTAGTTTTTTTTTGTTTTTTTTTTTTTTTTGAGATGAGGTCCACGCTATTTTGAACGTCCTGTTCTCTGCCTCGACCTAGTAAAGAGCTGAGATAACAAGCTTGGTCTACCCCTTGGGTTGTTTGCTAATCAAAAACAAAAACAAAAACAAAAAAACCGTAAGGTTTTTTTATATCTTAGGTTAAAAAAAATGTTTTGATACTCGTGCCTCAGCCTCCCAATACTGGGACTACAGTCTGGTTTCCAAATAGGTGTGTTCACAGAAGACTGTCTCCTGGCCAATAAAGTGTGACTAAGAACATCTGTGGGAATTCTGGAACATTCCTTTTCTCATAGTCTTCATTCTGCCCTCTAAAATATAGATATGATGGCTGTAGTCCCACCTTTCATCGTAGACTCTGAAGTGAACTCAGTTTGAAAGAAACATACAACTCTGATAGGATAGATAAGGCCTAACGTTCTCTCTCTCAAGGGTCTCTAGAGTAGCAGAACATAGAGTATATACATGTTATTCATTAGGATGACTTACATACTGTGGCTCAGCGAATCAGTCTTTGGCTGGAGATGAACAGAAAGCCCTAGAAGCAGCAGCTGCTCAGTCCACGAGGCTGGAGGTCTCGGCTGGTGTCCGGCGTACCCCGAACCCTGAAGAAGCAGTCTCTAATGTATGGAATGGACGAGCCCGCCGGGCAAGGAAAACAGGCCAAGAGCAAAAACTTCTTTCTTCTGGCTCCTTCGATAGGCTTCGAGCAGAAGGTGGGGCCCAGATTAAATCTGGATTAAAGGTGTGTCTTCCTGACTCAGAGCTCTGGATTACAAGTGTGTGTTCTTACCTCAGAGATCTGGATTACAATTGGATCTTCCCACTTCAAGTTAAGCAAGAATTCTTCACAGGTGTGACCTCCATTTTTGGGTTGTAGTTCATTCCAGATGTATTCAGGTTGGCAAACAAAAACAGATATCACACTCTCTCCTTGTGTGTGCGTGTGTGTGTGTGTGTGTGTACGTGTGTGCGTGCACGTGTGTGCATGCTGTGTGTGTGAGAGAGTGTGTGTGTGTGTGTGCGTATGTGAGTGTGTGTGCACGCACGCACGCACGCGTGCACACCATGGTTAGAGAACAACTTACTGGCACTTTTCTTCAATCACATGGACCCTGAGACCAAGCTCGGTCATGCGGCTAGGTGGCAAGAACCTTAACCATGGGGTCACCTCTCTGTGCCCCATCTTGTTTTATGATTCAGGGTTTCTCGCTGACCTGGAACTCAGGGCCCCAAGGCTCCCTAACACTGGGATTTTAAGCACACCCCTAAACTCAACTCTTTTATGCAGGGCTCCGGGGGTTAAATGAAGACCCTTGTTCCTGCAAGGCAAGCGCATGCATGGCGGCCTGGGCCATCTTCCCAGCACCTGATAGGCAATCGTCATAATAGATGGAGGGGCTGGAAGGACGCCTCAGGGACTAAGAACACTTGCTGCTTTTGTAGAGGACCTGGGTTTCCTTCCCATCTCCCATATCAGGCTGTTCACAACTACCCGTAACGCCCAGAACTTCCCAGTTCCAGGGACTCTGACGTCCCCTGTCGGCCTTCATGGATACTCTCATGCCACAGTGCTCATACAGGCAAGCGTGCACACATGCATACATATAAACAAAAATAGAGAAAATTTTTGCCTGACATAGTGGAGTGCCTTTAATCCTGGCACTCAGGAGGCAGAGGCAGGAGGAGCTCTGTGAGTTTTAAGCCAACTTGGTCCACAAAACAGATTTCAAACAGCCAGAGTTCTGTTACACAGAGAACTCCTGTTTTGAAAAACCAACCAATCAAAATATATACATATATATTACACACACGCACACATATGGATATGCATATATACATGTATATAAACATATATGCATTTATGTATATACATATATACATACCTACATATATACATATATGTATGTGACATATGTGTAATGTAAACGTAAACATATGTGTGTAAATATATATATGCAAATATAACACAAAATATAAGATAAAAATAAAAATAAGAAATATATAATTATTTTAAAGAGACTGTTAGAACCGTGGTGTTTGTTTTTTCTGGTCACGTACATTTCCTTGTTCTACATTTTGTTTTGAAAGTTTTATAACTTTACTTTTTCACACATACTTTCTTGATCTGGGGATGGCTTTTGCTTATGTGGGAGGTGGGAATCTATTTTCATTCTTTTCCCATATGGACACCTAATTGTCCTTGCACAATGATTTGAGGAGTCCAAAACAAAATATTAGGTATTTTAGAATAAATTGACAAAAGATCTTGAAGCCTCAAGACCTTGGTAGCTAACACTGTAAAATTAACTTAGGGATTTACATTCTTATAATTTAAAATACCCACTTACCCAGGCATAGGAGCTTACGTTAATAATGCCAACAGCGTTCAGGTGGCTGAGAAGGAGGTCACGGGTTTGAGGCCAACCTGGGTTACAGAATGAGACCCTGTCTCAAAAAGCTAGTCATGGGAGCCAGGCGTGGGATGCATATCCTTAATCTCAATGCTTGGGAGGCTGAGGCAGGCAGATCTCTGTGAGTTTGAGGCCAGCCTGGTCTACATAGCAAGTGTTAGGCCGACCAGAGCTACATAGTGAGACTCTGTTTCAAAATCATCGGAAGGGCCTGTAGAGATGGCTCAGCAGTTAAGAGTTCTTGGGGCTCTTGGGGGGCTTGAGAACTCAGGTTTGAGTCTCAGCGTGCATGCGCAGGAGCTCTGCTGCCTGTAAGTCCAGCGCAGGGCATCCAGCGCCCTCTTCTGGACAGCATGGGAAGCAGCGTGTTCATAACACACGAACATGCGCAGGAATAAAAATAAAGTAACTCTTTGAAAATAGTGCTATTAGGGGCTGGAGAGACGGCTCAGTGGTTAAGAGCACTGACTGCTTTTACAGAGGTCCTGAGTTCAATTCCCAGCAACCACATGGTGGCTCACAACCATCTGTAATGGGATCCGATGCCTGGTGTGTCTGAAGACAGTTACTGTATACTCATGTAAATAAAATAAAAAAAGAAAATAGTGATATTAGATATAATCAGATCAAGAAATGAGGGCTAGAGAGATAGCTCAGCACTTAAAGGAGCGCACCGAAGGGACCGGATTCAGTCCCCAGCACCCATAGCAGGCTCACAACCACCTGCACCTCTGGTTCCAAGAAATTCAGTGTATTCTGAATTCTACAGTACCTGCACTCACAGCACATAGCCACACACAGACACACTGTATCAGTCAGGGTTCTCTAGAGTAACAGGAGGTACAGAACAATCTCTCTCTCTCTTTCTCTCTCTCTCTCTGTATCTGCATCTACAACTATATCTATATGCAAGTTCTCTTTATTTTGACATAGTTTGGGACTAAACCTAGGTCCTTATGTTGGATGGGCCACGCCCCCAGCCCCTCCCTGGGGGATTCTAGGCAGGGGCTCTACCACTGAGCCACGCCCCCAGCCCCTCCCTGGGGGATTCTAGGCAGGGGCTCTACCACTGAGCCACGCCCCCAGCCCCTCCCTGGGGGATTCTAGGCAGGGGTTCTACCACTGAGCCACGCCCCCAGCCCCTCCCTGGGGGATTCTAGGCAGGGGCTCTACCACTGAGCCACGCCCCAGCCCCTCCCTAGGGGAGTCTAGGCAGGCTCTCTAACCCTGAGATACATCTCCAATCCCTCATTGGGGTATATATATTCTCCCAGCAAATGGTGAGCCCAGGTTAGAGGTGGGTTTTCCCAGCTCAACTGACTAATTTAATCTGGATTTAATTTGGATTAAAGGTGTGTTGCTTCCCAGCACAAAAGGTGTGGATTAAAGGTGCATCTCCCTACTGCAAAGATCTTGATCTTCCTACTTCAAATTAAGAAAAACTCACAGGTTTGGCTTCCAGATGTAGTCAAGTTAACAACCAAGAGTAACCACCACACCTACAATAATAATAACTATTATTATTATTATTATTATTATTACTTTGGTTTTTCGAGACAAGGTCTCTCAGTGTATCCCTGGGACGTCTTGAAACTCACTCTGTAGACCAGACTGGCCTCGAACTCACAGAGATCCATCTGCCTTTGTCTCTGCAGTGCTGTGGTTAAAGGTGTGCGCCACCATTGCCCAGCTTCTTTTTCCTGCTTTTATATTCATGTGTGTGTGGAATGCATGTGTACATGTGTATGTTTGAATGTGTATGGAGTCCACATGTGGTGTGTGTGTGTGTGTGTGTGTGTGTGTGTGTGTGTGTAAGAGAGAGAGAGAGAGAGAGAGAGAGAGAGAGAGAGAGAGAGAGAGAGGACCCACGTGTGCCTGCATCCTGAAGCTGATGTTTGAAATCGTGAGTACTCTTCCACCTTATTCTCTGAGGCAGGGTCTCTTGATTGAACCCAGAATTCACCGATATGGCTCCTTTCAATAACCCGGATTGCTCAGTGATTCCTCTGTCTCAGCAGTCTGAGACTAGAATTACAGGGGAGCCTCTATGCCAACCCTGCATTTATGTAGCTTCTGGGATCTGAGCACACTTCTCCTTTGCTTATATGGCAAGCACTTTCATTACTAAGTCAACCCCACCCACCCCAGGCGTTGTTTTGTATCTTGGAGATAGAGTCTCGGGGCGTCCATGCTGGCCTGAAACTCTGTATGAAGCCTTGAAATTCATATCTTCCTGTCTCTACCTACCCAGTTGGTAATTGGAGCTATGTTACATTGCATTAAGGCTATAAATTGTTCTGGGGGTTTTGCTGGCTGTATTTATTGTTTAGTATAATGTGGTGTATGTATACATTTATGTGAGTGTGTGCACTGTATTTGTAATTGCACCTGCATGTATGTATAGTATACATGTTCATGAAGGTCAGAGGGAGACATCAGGTATCTTTCTTGGTCACTCCCAACCTTAGTTTTGGAGGCAGGAGTTCACCAAATTGGCTAGGCTGACTGACCAGCGATCACCCCAAATCCTCCTGTCCCCTCTTCCCCAACAATGGCATTACAAGTGCATGGTGTCATGTCTGATTTTTTTTTATGTGGGTACCAGGATCAACCTCAGGTCCCCATGTTTTGGAACAAGCCCTCCACTGACGAAATCATATCCCCAGCCCTCATTTTTGTTTATTTTTGAGACAGTATCTTGCCATCCCTGACTGGTCTCAAACTTGTGATCTTCCTGTCTAACCCTCCTGGGTGCTGGGTTTACAGGTGTGCTCCAGGACACCCAGTCTCCGAACTCTTTGCTCAATAATTGTCAGTGGGAAAGTTCAGCAGATCGTATTCCCAAAGATGAAAGGCAACTGTTTGCCCAGAAACACATCACTACCTCTGGGCGGAACGGACGGGGTGCAGCTGGGTGGTGGCTAAGGCGCGGGGAGTTTCTTTTGGCAGTGATGAGAATGTTCTAGAACCATGGCAATAAGTGTACAACTTGAGGTTTGTAATAAAACCCTGTGAATTGCATACTTCCAGTGGACGAATGTGTGACATAAGGACATTATCTAAAAAATATCAAACCAAACCTCCCCAATCTTCCCCCCCAAAAAAACCCAGAACTAGGTGCCTTTGTTTTGAATTGTTTTAGGCAAGATCTCCTGATTTCCTGTATCCCAGACTGACATCCAACTCACTATTAGCTGCAGATGGCCTCCTCCCTCTATAGATCCCCACCATGCCTGGCTCATGCATTGCTGGGGATGGAACTCAGGACTGTGTACACGCAGGGCAAGTGCTCTACCAACTGAGCTCCAGTCGTGGCCCCAGGAGTTTTCTTTACACAGAGAAAAGGAGAGCAGATGAAAGCAATAAGAATAAAACCAGCAAGATGAAAACCGCAAGGATCGGGATGATGTCTGAGTCTCAATCAGCACACAGGGAATTAAAATTAGAAGCCAGGAAAGGGGACTTGAAAGTTCCTCTCGCTGGATAAAAGTGGGGAGATTTAAAATAATGATAAAATTAAGTGACAGATAAAGATGATTCCAGAAGATAGGAGATCAAAGCCTGGAGCCTGGATTAAAAGATTTTTTTTAAAACGATCAACGTTAAAGATTCAGGCAAGGTCTAATTGGATGCAGGAGGCCACCCAGGAGATGAAGTCTTTTGGGGGAGCCAGCCCAGGGAGGGGAGACTGCTGCGCTTGTTTTCTAAACGTGATAGAAGCTTAAAAGGTAAGAGGACCGAGAAAAACCTGCCTCAAAAGAAGAAAGCATCCAGCCCAGAGGTAGAAGATTCCAGAAAAAAGAGAAATGGCCAGAGAAGCCAGGTGCGACGGTGCACACCCACCATCTCAGCACTTGGGAGGCGGAGGCAGGAGGACCAGGAATTTCAGGTTATTCTCCGAGTTGAGGCCGGCTTGGATGAGTGAGACCCTGTCTCAAAACAAACAGTGAAACAGCAAATGAGAGAAAGAGACAGACAGACAGACACACAGACAGACAGACACACAGAGGAAAAGGCAGAGAGAAAGAGACAGATACGCAGACACAGAGAGAAAGAGAGACAGACACACACAGATATAGACAGACAGACAGACAGATTGATAGACAGGCAGACAGACGGACAGACAGGCAGACAGAGAGACAGAGAGACAGAGAGACAGAGAGACAGACAGACAGACAGACAGACAGGCAGACAGATTGATAGACAGGCAGACAGGCGGACAGACAGGCAGACAGAGAGACAGAGAGACAGACAGACAGACAGGCAGGCAGGCAGACAGACAGACAGACAGACAGACAGATTGATAGACAGGCAGACAGGCAGACAGACAGATGAGAGATCTGACCCTCTTTGGTGAACAAGCACAGGGCAGGCGGCACTGGGCTGGGACACGGCAGTCCTGCAGGCAGTGGTCAGAGGCATTGCCTGTGGCCATGAACTTGGTGTTGCACAGGAAGGAGTCTGAGACACAGTGGCTTCGCCAAGAGGGCAGGAAGAACACTGCAGAAGATTTCTGAGTGTGTACATGTGTACACGTGTGTGTGTGTGTGTGTGTGTGTACAGGTGCATGTTTGGGGGCCCCTGTGTATGGATGTGTATGAGTGCGCAGGCAATGTATGTAGGTGTGCCTGTGTACGTATATGTATGCACATGTGTGCCTACATGTAGCACCATATGACTATGGCTGTGAGTATACCTGAGGATATGATTGTCCACATATGCTTGTGCAAGAGCATGTGTTTATGTGCACACAAGGTGTTTCTGTGTATATGCATATATATGCATGTTTGGTTTGTATATGTGGTATGTGTGCTTGGAGATATATATATATAATATATATTATATATATATATTTTGCAGGTGCATCTATGTGTGTATGAATATCCATGTATGCATGTGTATTGTATAGGCATATGTTATGTGAGGAATGTGTGGATATGTGCTATTATTGTGTATATATGTACATATTATATACACACATATAATATATACATATATTATATATGTTTCCATGTATATGCAATGGGTGTGCAAGTGTAGATATATGTGTACATGTATAGATATGTGTGTGTTAATATATGTCTATGCATGTATTTGCCAGTATTCTCTCGTCCAGCTCCAACAATGCTAGGGATAAAAGGAAAGTCCAAGAATCCAGTAGCTCAGTCCATGAGGCTGGAGGTCTCAGCTGGTCTTTGGTGCACTCCGGAATCCTAAAGAAGCAAACTCTAATGCTGGTGAAGGAATGGCCAGAGCAAACAGACAAAACAAATCTTCCTTCTTCTCCTTCTGGGTCCTTAGATAGGCTTCGAGCAGAAAATATATCCCAGATTAAAGGGATATATTTTTCCAACTCAAGTGTTCTGGATTAAAGTCTTCCTGCTTCAAGATCCAAATTAAAGGTGTGTCTTTTTCTACTTCCAATTAAGCAAATATCCCTTACAGGTGTGCCCTACATTTTAGTTAATTCCAGATGTAGTCAAGTTGACAACCAAGAACAGCAATTGCAATGCATGTATATATAAAGTACGTGTATCTATAGATACACATGTGCATATATGGATATTTATACACATATGTGTGTGGTATTGTGTGCATGACTGTATGTGTAGGTACCAATATGTACACATGCCTGACTATTTTGGTGTGTATTTATGTGTGTGTGTATAATTATGAGTCTATGTGTTCACATATAATGTATTAGTGGACGCCCATGTGTGGAGGTGTGCCTATGTAGGTGTTTGTGTACATACAAGTGTGTGAGGCATGTGCTTACATGAAAAGGCTTCTCTGGGGGATAAGGCTTGAGCTAGAAACTCAGGACCAGGCCAGAGTGGACAGCGGTACAGAAAGGTTAGCATAGGTTAAAAGGGCGTCCTAATTTGCTTTCTGTTGTAATAAAACACTGACCAAAATCAAATTGGGGCGGAAAGGATTTGTTTGACTTACAAGTCACAGTCTGTCATTAAGGGAAGCTGGGGCAGGAGCTTAAGGCAGGAATCGGAGCAGGGGCCGTGGAGGGGTGCTGTGCACTAGCTGTTGGCTTGCTCAGCTATCTTATATAGCCAGACCCACCTGCCTAGGAACGGTACCTCCCACAGTGGGCCGGGCCATTGCACATCAATTTACAGTCAAGAAAATGCTCCCCCCCCCCGCCAACACGTTCACCAGGCAGTCTGATGGAGGCATTTCCTCAACTGAGGTCCCCTCTTCCCAGGGGTGTTGAGTTGGCAACAGGAGCTTTGATGAGGGTGGTGGACGCAGCGTGGGGCTGGCGTGTGGACCCAGTGAGGGAAAAAGGAAGATGTGCCTGGTTGGCCAGACAGTGGGAAATCCAGTGTAGAGTCGGGCAGGGGGCAGGGCAGCTGTTGAGCCAGGGAAGGGGCTCCGAGGAAGACCCTGCAGACGACAGAGAGGACAACTAGCTCTTCCCTCCGCTGTCACTTGAGAGAAAGGACAAAACGCCTTGTCCAGGGTTCCAGACAAGAGCCAGAACTCTATGTCCTCAGTCCAGCAAGGACCCAGCAAAGACATTTTGAGTCGCTCTCGGTGGCAGACAAGGATCTGGGTATAGGAAGGGGGATCCAAGTCCAGGGGCATCAAGTCCTGCCTCAAGGGTTCCTGGAGAGGGATTGAACGCTCCTCTCTAGCTGGCTTCTGTTGCTAAGATGGATGGGTGGATACCCACATAGAGGTCTGAACCAAGCCTGGTGGCTTCCTGGGACCACCCCACCAGGGAACTCTAGAGCCAGGAGGGAGATACCTGTTGTCCCTTTCTTGCCTTTCTGTTGGCTCTTCTTGCCAGTCAGGTTCTATGCCTTCCGGGCACCATAGGGATGACGCTGAACCGGAAGATGCAACTGCTGAGGGCGACACCTTGTGGTGAGTTTTGTGCATTACAGGAGAGACAACACTAAGTCTTTTGTGTGTGTGTGTGTGTGTGTGTGTGTGTGTGTGTGTATATACATATGAATACTTTATATATGTGTCATCTCCCCCCGTGTCCTCTTCACTGCCCCCCACTCACTCCCTTTCTCCTTCTCTTTTTTCTTTCTCCTCTTCTCCAACTTCCTCTTCTCTCTCCTCCCTTCCTCTCCCCTACTCTTCTCCCTCCCCAATCTCTTCCCCCTTCTCCTCCCCCTGCCTATCCTTCCCCTCTCCCTCCCCCTCCTTCTCTTCCTCTCCCTCCTGGTTTTAAATTTACTGTGTAAGCTGGTGCTAAGACCAGGCTGTGGCCTGCTGAAGGTTACTCCATATTGGGTAAAACGGTGCCTTTTTTCCAGGCTGTGTCTTGCCCCCAGGAGTTTCTATTTTACCACCTTTTGGAACCATTTTGGGGGTGGAGGATGATGGCTCCCGAAGGGATCTGCAGACACCATCATCCACATAGCTATGTGACTTATTCCTGGGCGTAGAAAGCTGGGTGCGGTAGCTACACGCCTTTAATGCCAGCACTCAGGAGGCAGAGGCAGGAGGATCTCTGTAACAGTGAGGTCCAGGACAGCCTAGAGATACACAGCGAGACTCCATCTCAATAAGCAAAAATAAATAAATAAATAAATAAATAAATAAATAAAATTTAATAAGGGTGCCACCCTTCAGGATGAATGGAGACTCTAGGGACATATGGGTGATTGAAAATATCAGGAAAATATGCCTTAGTAGGCACACCAAAAAAGGGTGTAACCCCCTGACCTGGAGCCCTTAAAGTGATGGACACCAAGCAGTGGTCCCCACACCTTCTTGTCATCTGACACACACTGTGTGAGTGAGGAGCCTACAGGACACTCCAGGCTCCCTCTGGGGTCTCAGCTCAGCATGGTCCCTGACTTGGGACTTTGGACTAGAAAAGCACTGAGCGCTATAAGCCAGAGTTAATAAACCATCCTAGGAGAAGCGTAGGAGACAGTCACGCTGAGAACTGAGGACTATGTCCGACTCAAGAGGTTTCAGAGGGGAACAGTATTAGCAACTGGACTAAGGAATCATTTTAGCAGAGACTGTGGCTGCTTTTTTCCTAAGAATCTGCCTGAGACCAAACTGAAGAGTTGGTTTTTGTTTTTTTAGCTTTTGAAGACAGAGTTTCTCTGTGTAGCCCTGGCTGGCCTGGAACTCACTCTGTAGACCAGGCTGGCCTCGAACTCAAGACACCTTCCTGCCTCTTATCACCTGAGTAGTGGATTCAAGATGTGTGCCACCATGCTTGGCTTAAATTGAAGAGTTTTGGATTTTGTGGTGAGAGGACATTTTAAGACAGCCTAATAGTGACTCTCTTTTGTGGTTATTAACGATCTCTCTGAAGCATTAGGATTGTTATCTAGAAAACAAACTTAAAGGCAGGTTTCTGTGTACCAGAAACTACCCTTACTCCTCCAGGAACCTCCCATAACCTTCCTCCAATGTCAGCTGCCTCAAAAGGGCACCTAGTTCCTGGTCAGTCCCAACAGTCCCTGTCAGCTCAGATCCCCACCCTGCTGGGTCTCATCTGCTTCTCATTCTGCTTCCCTACCCCTCCCAGAGACGGCCTTGGTAGTTTGTTCCCCAATAAATCTTTCTTTCCACCCACGGAGAGGCCTAGTTTAGTAATTTCTCTGCGCCATCACTTATAGGACATATATAATTACGTTTTACAGGGGGTTACAATTAAGAGCTTGCCTTGAAGTCTCAGGAGAGCCCTGTGAACACTGTTGGATGGAATTCATTTTGAATTCTGATATGGCTACAGGTCTACGGGGGCCACGGACAGGAATGTGGTGGAAACTAATGGGAATGCGCCCCCCCCCCAGCGCCATGTTTGAATCTTTGGTCCTCAGTTGGTGGAACTGTTTGGGAATGATTAGGAGGTGTGGCCTTGTTGGAGGAGCTGTCCCTGAGGGTGGGCTTTGAGGTTTCAAAAGCCCGTGTCATTCCCAGTTAGCTCTTGCTTTCGGCCTTGTGTCTGTAGAACAGATGTAAACTTGCAGCTTCTACTCCAGCACCCTGCCTGCCTGACTGCCTGCCTGACTGCCTGCCTGCCACCGTGCCCATCACCATGAAGGTCACTAACTCATGCTTGGAAACCGTAAACCTCATTAAACGCTTTATTCTGTAAGTTGCCTTGGTCACGGTGTTCTATCACAGCAGAGAAGTAACCAGGACAGGACCTTAACTGAGAAGACGAAGCCCTTTCCTCCCCAAGTTGCTTTTTCATCATGTACAGCAACAGATATATAAGACACCCACAGAGTTGAAAAAAATATGCTCATGCGTGCACGTGCACCGAGGTACATGTACACACATGTAGAAGCCCAAGGACAAACTCGGGTGTTAATCCTTAGGGACATAGTCCATCTCCTTTGAACCCAGCACTTCCAAAGCATGCCCCCCTCCCTCCTTCCACCTCCATTTGAGTAAAAATGAGCTGGTACTTGAGAGCAAAGTTGGGACTCTCTCCTGCCCCTAAGGTGTCCAAGACAGAGGCAGACAACGACAGCAGGGGTCCTGTACCTCAATCACAAGCTTTATTGTCCGAACATGGACTTGCCACACTTCCACAATTCCACTGGGGGGAGGGGGAGGGGTGGGAATGGCTGAGCCACAGCTGAGTGGCCACACCGGGTAGGCTGAGGGGGCCGTCGAAGGCCAGTGCTTATGGGGAAATGGCTTCTTGCACACCTACCAGGTGCAAGCCCACTCCAGGGCGAGGCTTAGCCCCTTCTGGTCCCTACGGTGGGAGCCTTTGGCTGTTAATTCCTAATCCGAGAGCTGCCTGATTGTGCTGGAAAGAGCAATGTTTGGCTCTGCAGGGTGGGCCACTAAAGCGTCAATTCTAGGCTGTAGGACGTCGTTGTTAAACGGCAAGTGCTACCCAAAAGCCAACAGGAAGCAGGGGCTTGGGCTGAGGGGGCTGCTAGTTCAGCTCCTCCCTAAGGACAAGAGCGTGAGCGCCACCTGCTGGTGCCTAATGGTGCTCACACAGGCTACCTGGGCCAATCCTTAGGACTCAGCACTGTGGTCCCGCCCTGGGAAGATGGAAGCAGGGCTCTCTGTGGGTTGCTGGGGTCTTTGGGGTAACGCGACAGGGGTTCCCAGAAATAAAGGGAACCAGTTAGACTCCTCTCACCCAGCAAAACACCGTATGAATGCGTTGTTCAAATGAATGAATGCTTCTAACCTGTTCTTGGCTCTAAGCCCCAAGCGAGTCCCAGCTCAAGGTAAAAGTAAGAAGAATGGGTTTGCGTGTTCACCTAATACTGACGCTTTCTGGGCAGCAGATGGGAGGCGGGTAACGCATACTAGCTTGATGCCGAGGAATAAGGAGCCCGTCACCCCCAAATCATCCCTAGCCAGAGAGGCCCAAGCGACCTTGTACCCACGTGTAAAGGGGGCTCAGCATGTGAAGTCTAGCCTTCCTCCCTAGGTTCTGAAGACTGAAGCCCTTCGTAGAGTGTTATGTGTCCAAGCAGGGGCCCTGCTCCATCCCTCAAGGGCCTGCAGGGGACCTGGGGACACCAGAAGGAAAGGGAGGCGGGGAAGTACCCAGATGCCCTGTCAAGCCTCGGGGTAGCCTGCTATGGCCAAGAGAGGCCCAACTGGAACGCTTCAGCCTCTGCAAATTCAAGAAGCTCCTTGGAACAAGAGAGGTTCTCCAGGGCGGGACCCAGCTGTACCGCGCTCTGTGGAAGGCCGTGTCTGTGGGAGCCTCCTGGTCCGGCTGGGGGTTCAGGTGGGACGTGTCCACCGCAGTGCGGACAATATCGTTACAAACACAGTCTCATCTCCAAAGGGACAGTTCTGACTCCTGCCTGAAGGTGGCGCTGCTGGGAAGCCTGGCAGGGCTTCTGGTGTGAGTAGGGCCGGTCCACGGTGTCCTTTGGGGGTCAGTGTTTGTCCTAGGGAGAACAAGGGCTTAAGCATCAAGAGTCCTGAAGAATGAATGCGCAGATGAGGGAGGGACAAAGGGGAAGAGAGCTGGGTAGAGGGTACGGCACGTGTCAAGACCCTGTGGCAGGAAAAACCTGGATTCTACAAGGAAATCCAAGCATCTTTGTAGAGAATGGATCTGCCTAAGTATGAAGTAATGTTCAAGCCTTGATTCCACATCTGGTAGCTTTGTTTCTTACAAGGTTGCTGGGAAAACAAACCCTCATGTGGTCTGGAGAGCAGTTCCTAGGGTGGTGGCTACTCTGCCACACCGACCGTGCCCACATCAGCCCTGCCAGCTGCCTGGTCCTGGGATACCTGGCTAGGAACAGCCTTCAAAGGTCCTTGTTCCCAAGCCTGGCCCTCATGGAATGCAGAACAGCTGGAAAGCCGAGGGGCAAGCTGGGTTTTTCTTCAATCCAGACTCTCCTGCCTGGGTCATACAGCTAGCTGGGGACAAGGATGTTCCTAGACTGGGACACTATGTTTCCCAAAACCAAGGGCTATGGACATAGCTCAGTTGTAGATGGCTTGCCTAGAATCCCCAGGGAGGGGCTGGGGGCGTGGCTCAGTGGTAGAGCCCCTGCCTAGAATCCCCCAGTGAGGGGCTGGGGGCGTGGCTCAGTGGTAGAGCCCCTGCCTAGAATCCCCCAGTGAGGGGCTGGGGGCGTGGCTCAGTGGTAGAGCCCCTGCCTAGCATCCCCCAGGGAGGGGCTGGGGGCGTGGCTCAGTGGTAGAGCCCCTGCCTAGAATCCCCCAGTGAGGGGCTGGGGGCGTGGCTCAGTGGTAGAGCCCCTGCCTAGAATCCCCCTGGGAGGGGCTGGGGGCGTGGCTCAGTGGTAGAGCCCCTGCCTAGAATCCCCCAGGGAGGGGCTGGGGGCGTGGCTCAGTGGTAGAGCCCCTGCCTAGAATCCCCCAGGGAGGGGCTGGGGGCGTGGCTAGGTGGTAGAGCATCTGCCTAAAATCCTCCAGTGAGGGGCTCTGGGTGTGGTCAATGCTAAGGCCTTGGGTTCCTTTCTCAGAACCTCAGGAAAAAACAAAAACAAACAAAGAGAAAAGAAAGAAAAGCAGGACTATTTCTGGATTGCAAACACTAGTGCTAGAATCTTCCTAAGCAAACAACCCAGCTGGGACAGAACAGACACACTTGTTCCTTTGTATATTTAGTGACTTCCGGAGGGTTTTTCTCACAGGCTGCCGGCTTGGGTGACTTAGAGAGGCTGCTGGCGCACTTACCTCCTGTTTGTGAGCCTTGTCTGGCTGGTGGATACCGTTGGCAGAACCGGAATTGCTGATGGTCTGTGAGGGGAGGAGAGGGGAGGAGCGACTGAGCAGGCGGCCAGGATGCAGTTCCACATATAACCACAAGGGGGAGCGATCTTCCTGATGGGACCAGCCAGGCTTGGAACCAAAGTCTCCTATGACAGCAAGGCTTACTTCCTTTTCAGACTTGGGTTTCAAGGATGGGGCCACCCTCCTTCAAACCGGGGAACCAGTGTTGGGACACTCTTCTTTCAGACTGGGGTCCCCAGGATGGAGCTGCCTCCCGTCTGGCACCGGTGGGTTCCTGAGGCTACAGCCCGGTGTGCTCACCTGAGTCCTGTCTGAGCAGCCCCTCAGGGCCTCCACCAGCCTCTCCACATGCTGGGCCTGGTCCAGTGCATCCCGCAGGGCATCCTCCGTGCTCACCAACTGATGCTGCAGTCGCAGCAGCTCGGGTGCTGAAGCTGGGTCAATGAGGGAGTAGCGTCTCTGCTCTGATAGGGACTTCTCCTTGTCCTGGAAGGGTGGAGGTGTTGGAGTGTGATCTGCCCGGGTGGGTGCTAATCGGAAATGGATCAGGCCCCACCTGCCTTCTGGGTGGAGCTCGTGCCTCACAAGGCCTCCCCCAGACTTCACTTTTCAACTTCTTCAAGCCCTAGAATCTAAGACCCACCGCCTCGTCCTTACCGCAGCCCTTCTGTTCTAACCCAGAGTCAACTGATACTCAGTATCTCTCTCATTTCCAAGTCCATGCATCCTCCCCCTCACCCACCAGTGCCTGGCCCCTTACAAGTGTCTCCTCTCTCCCCACCGTGTCGGTCTCCCACCAAAGCATTCCAGGATGACCTGTCAGGCCCCGCCTCCTCAACAATCGCCTTCAGGCCAAGCTCAGCATTTCTATGCAGACCTCCCTGTGACTCCAGGACCCACGCTCTCTATGTACCTTCTAGCTTTTCACAATGCTCTTCCAAGAGCGGGGCCGGTCCACCAACACGGAGCCCCAAGGTAATACTCTGAGCTCCCCTTTACCTGTACCCAACATTTCTGGGAACTCCAACGGCCCGGGACCTTGTCTCCTTCTGTGTCACAGAGCCATAGAGGCCACAAGTACCCTGGGGTGCATGTGTGTGTTGGCATTTAACCAGTCAGACATAAAACGCTGACAGGGCAGCTGGGCCTGATAGCCCCATACCCAGGAGCAGCTATGAAGCCAGACAGATCCTATATGGCTGAAGAGCTCTGTTTCAGATACAGGGTCTTATGTAGCCTAGGCTGGCACAGAACTTGCTATGTAGCAGAAGATAACCTTGGACATCTGATCTTCCTACACTCACGTCCCCAGTGCTGGGATTACATGCACAGGCCACTACATCTGATTTTATGTAGTGCTGGGGACAGAACCCAGGGCTCTGTTCTATCAACTGGCCCACATTCCCTCAGATCCCTGAGCACCCTTTATTATCCCACCTTCCCCTCTACCCCGTGGACCCCTCCAAGGCCAGAAACAACATATCGAACCCCCACACCCCAAAGTGTGGGGGCAAAAAGAGACCCATCCTCTTGACCCACTGAATCCTTATGCCAGAGACGGCCAGAGATGGCTGACACATCAGGCTGTAAATGTCAAACAGAAACTAAAGGGGTGGGACCAGCTCTGTCCTATGCTGCCACTGATACGACCTGCGTCCATTCTCACTCACGGCAACTTAGCTCAAAGTCCAGAAGTTTCCATCGGAGAAGGGGCTTCAGCACTGACTGAACCTCTCCCCTCTACTGACACACCCCGTATGCCGCTTAACAAGGAACCCAGACCCTGGTTTCTGGTTGGATACCTCCCCGAATGGATTTTTTAATTCTCTATGTGTGACTGATTTTTGCCCTTCTGACTCTGGACAGAGCAGACTCTCTGTTGGTTTAGGGAATCTCTGGTTATGATGTCTAAAAAGGGGGCTACTCCAGCCCTTCCATCTGCTCCGTGCTCCTGGAGGACTGAGTTTTCAACCCCCCACTGTGACTCCAGGAGGTCGCTGGTCTCCCCAGCCTGGCAGCAGGACGGCCCTGGTAACCCTTCTCCCCGCCCCCACCCTCTGCCTGCACATACCAGCCCGGTCAGCTTTTCACGCAGGCCCCGGATGTCATCCTTCAGTTTTTGTTCCTTTATTCTCCATTCAGCTTTGTGGACCTCACGGCTCAGGTCTCTCTCGGGCCCTGGGGAGTGGCGGTTGGCTTCTAACAGCAACACCCTCAGCTCATTCAGACTCCTGGAGTGGATAGACAGTCACAGAACGTCTCAGGGCATCAATTCTGCAGCTCTGTAGTATGAGTCATGTGGCTGGCGGTCCATTACCACCAGGGGGCGCCAGCCACAAGGCAATGGTGACCAGAGCCAAGCAAGAAGGATGTGGCATGGGTGAGCCACACCCAAGAGGAACAGCGTTTGGATGTGGGATGATCGAGAGGACTTAGCTGTTCTTAGAGCTTTATTTTTTTTTCTTTTTGGATTTATTTTTGTTTTATGTATAAGGGTGTTTGGTCTACACACGTCTGTGTACCTTGAGCATGCTTGGTGGCCTCAGAGGCCGGAAGACTGTGTCACAGACCCTTTGGAACTGGAGGTATAAATGCTTGTAAGTCACCGTATAGGTGCTGGGAATCAAACTGGGACTCTACGGAGGAGTCCATCTCCTGAGACTCAGTATTTGGGTTTTTGTTTGTTTTGTTTTGTTTTTTAATTTCCTTTTCCCTTTTTGTTTTGAGACTGAGTTTCCTTCCTGTCCCTGGGCTGGCCTCCAGCTCTATGTAGTACCTTGAATTCCTGACCCTCCTGCCTCCCTCTCCTGAGTCTGAGGATTACAGTCACAGCCATTATGCCTGGTGTATGTGGTGCTGGGCACAGGATTTGGATCGCCCTGCATGCCAGGAAGACTCTCTACCAACAGAGCCACAACCCGCAGCCTCACGGGAACCTCTTGAATACTGAACTCACATGCACGATCGTGCTAGGTGACCAGGCTGGATTTAGAGTTAAATGAGGACAGTATTTCAAAGTCAGGGAGGTCAGGCAAGATGGCTCAGTGGGTCAAGGTGCTGCCACCAAGACTGAGGACCTAAGTTCAATCCCGGGGGCCCATACAGTGGAAAGAGAGGGCTGACTATTGCAAGTTAAGTCTTCTGACCTCACACACATTCTGTGGCATGCACAGCCCCCATAGGCACATAAAACAAACAAACATAAATAAATGCTGCTATTATTATTATTATTATTATTTTTACAAATGTAAACAAAACAAAAACACACCTGAAAAATGCTGTTTTGATTAACTGGGCATGGGGACTCACCCCTCTAATCCTAGTGCATGGGAAACTGAGGAAGGAAGACTAGGGAATTTGAGGCAAGTCTGGGGTTTGCAAGAAGAGCTTGTCTCAAGAAAACCAAAGTCAGGGCTGGAGAGATGACTCAGTGGATAAGAACATTGGCTGCTCTCAGGGGACCTGGATGCCTGCAACCATCTGTAACCCCAGATCCAGGGGGTCTGATATCCCCTTCTGGTTTCCAAAGGCACCTGAATACACACAGTGCATATTCAGGCACATGCACAATCATAAATAAATCTTAAACACACACACACACACACACATGCACACGCACACACGTTCCCTGACTAAATTTAATTATTTTTAAAGTGGAAAGACCCCATGTTAGGGGAATGCTCGTCTCTACCATCTCTACTCATTTCTGCTTGCAGCGCTGTGGTTAGGACTCTGAGGGGCTGGAGAGATGGCTCAGCAGTTAAGAGCACTGGATGCTCTTGTAGGAGAGCCAGGTTCGATTCCCAGTGCTCATGGATTAGCTCACAACCATCTGTAATTCAAATTCCCAGGGATGTGATGTCCTCTTCAGACCTCTGAGAGTACTGGACACACTTGGGGCACACCGACATATACACAGGAGAAACACTCATATACATAAAAGAAGCACATCTAAAAAGATTAAAATTGGAGCTGGAGAGATGGCTCAGCGGGTAAGAGCACCGACTGCTCTTCTGAAGGTCCTGAGTTCAAATCCCAGCACCCACATGATGGCTCACAACCATCTGTAAGGAGATCTGACGCCTTCTTCTGCTGTGTCTGAAGACAGCTACAGTGTACTTACATATAATTAAAAAAATAAAATAAATCTTTTTTTAAAAAGATTAAAATAATAATGATAGCAATAGAAATAAGAAGACAAAAGGAAAACAGAGAAGAGGACACGGTAACCTCAGGAGCCGAGCCCTGGGCCACTCACCTCTCCTTCCGCAGCAGCTCTTGGCTGATGTGGACCAGCTGGCCAGAGGCATCATAGGTCTTCCGAGACACGGCCTCCAGCTCCGCCTCTAGACGCCTCTTCTCCTTCAGGAGAGACTCTATCTTCTTCTCTCCTGATTTGCACTTGTTTTCTAGAGCTGAGGGAAGCCGTGAGGGGAAGGAGAGAGTTCAAACACAAATGGAAACTGGGGGTGTGGTTCAGTGTGTAGAGCGCTGGCCCCAGCAAATCAGAGGCCCCAAGTTCTATTCCCAGCACGGCTTAAACTGGAGCAATACCAAACGGGTCTGTGGTCAAGCACTTCAGATGTGGAAGCAGGAGGATCAGGGGTGCAAGGCCAGTTCTGGGACAACCTGGGTTTCAGGAGACCCTGTCTCAAACACCAATGTGAGGCTGGTCTGGCCAGGGTGGGAGATGACAGTAATGCCACCCTAAGAGGCATTGTACACAGGTCTATTAGTCCGGCACTGGGGAGGCTGAGGCAGGAAGATCATTATGAGTTCAAAGCCACAGTGGCTACATAGTGAGATTTAGGCCAGTCTAGGCTAAAGAGACCGTGTCCCAAACAAACAACAAGAAAAAGCGTCGAGTCTGGGTGGTGACAGAGCTCAGTTAGTGGAGTGGCCGCCTAGCACGTATGGAGCCCTGGGTTCCAACCCCTGCATCACATAAACTGGACATGGCAGCGCACACCTGTCATCTCAGCACTTGGGAGGCAGGAGGAGGATTAGATGTTTAAGGTCATCCTCAGCTACGCTGGGAATTCAGGACCTGCTGTGACCTCATGAGACTCTGCCTCAGAAAAGAGAAAAAAGAAAAAAAGCAGTATCCTAGTTAGCATTGAGTGTCAGCTGGACACTGCCGAGAACCAACTGAAAACAGAATTGTAACTGGGTAATTGTCTTTATCAGGTTGGTCTGTAGTGTGTTTGTGAGGATTGTTCCGACTGTTAATTGATGCATCAGGCCGAGACCACTGTGGGCGGCACCATGCCCTAGACAGGTGGTCCTGGGTATCAGACAGCTACCAAGCCGGCAAGTAATCTTCATGTGGTTTCTGCTTCAACCTCTGCCTTGAGTTCCTGCCCTGACTTTCTTCAGTGAGGGACTACAGCCCGGAAGTGTTAGCCAAACAAACAGTTTTGCACAGCTACACAAAACAGACCAATCCTCCCAAGCCAGCGTCCCAGGCTCTGCGGGGTGGGGATGCATGGCAGGTCACTGTGGATATCTACACTGTCATCCAAGCAAGACAAGAGCTAAAGCTAAGTCTTCACATTGGCCTTGGGAGAGACTAGAGTCCACTGACCTTTGCGAGGTCAAGCAAATGTAACCAGGACTGGAAGAAAGAGGGGAGTGGGACTATCCTCCAGGCGTAGGGTAGCCGTAGTGGTGTTTCCTTGAGCAACGTCAAGGGCACTTGAATTAGTCCCATAGTTACCAATTCCAGATCTCTCCTGGGCCTTCTTTGTGTATTTTGCTTGTGGCTGTGGCCCATGTTCTATGATCTATTTCTTTTGAGACAAGGTCTATGTAGCCAAGGCTGGCCCCAAAAAGGCAAGATAGGCTTAAACTTCTTGATTCTCCTGCCTCTACCTCCTGAGTGCTGGGATTCTGGGTTCACAGTCCCATGCCAGGCTTCCTGCAGTTCATGCCATCTGTCCTGGCCATCAGGGACTGTGTGGAAGAAGCCCACGAGGAATTCAACTCTTCAAGAAGACCAAGGAGACAACATGGTGGCATCTAGGGCCATGGACTCAGTTGGCTCTTGGGAAGAGACCGTGCTTACACATATCTGCCCACTCAGGTACAGGTCTCAAGCAGGTAGGCCAGCTCAGCGGGACATGCAGAGCCATAGAGCCAACCCCCACCAACGCCCAACCTCTGCCCCTAGGGAGGGCGACTTACCACTTACTTGGATCCTGAGCATGTCCATCTGGGAGGTCAAGGCTGTCATCTCTTTGTCCCTCTTGTTTAGCTTGTCCTGCAGGCCTAGGAGAGAAAGGAAAGATGTGGCCCCGTGAACATACAAAGGCCAACAGAGCGTAAGGGGTGGTCCTTCCTGGGGGGACCCTAAATGGGGTCACACCCAACCTCCAGGTCAAAGGTTTTCTCATCTTCTGAGTTACCCACCCAGAGGAGGAGGACCCAGCAGTGTGTGGCTGAGAGAAGATGGATCTCCACCTCTTTGGCTTCCTCAAGCAAAGGATGAAGGAACAGTGAGATAAAGATGGTGGCCACAGAACCAGAAAGAGGAGCCCAGGCTGGGCTGCCTCCCAAGCCAATCAGGATGATGGTTCTCAGGTTAATTAGTTTATCTATCAATCATCTCTTTCATATAGCCCAGGCTGCCTCAAACATATTACACACCTGAGGGTAACCCTGAACTTCTGGTCCTCCCGCCTCTACTTCCCACACATCACCAGGTCCAGTTTTGTGTGGTGCTGGGCATGGAACCTAGTGCAAGCACTGCACCAAGACACACCTCGGCCCCAACTTATATCTGCTTTCTTTGATGTAGAATTTTGCTATACAGTCCAAGTTAAACTTGATCTCATGGGAAGCCTATCTCACATGATTATTTTTTGAGACAGTGTTTCAATATGTAGCCCAGGCTAGCCTTGAATTCGGGGCAGCCTTGCCTAGCCTCCCTAGCGCATGCGTGGCGAGTTTATATCTAATTTTGGGGGGGAGGGGGTTTGAAACAGGGTTCCTCTGTGTAGCTCCGGCTGTCCTGGAACTCACTCTGTAGACCAAGCTGGCCGCCTCTGCCTCTGGGTACTGGGATTAAAGGTGTGTGCCACCACACCAGTTTATATCTAACTTTTATTTATATGATATAATTTATATACTTTAATTCTAACATTTATCAAATTTTTAAAAAATAAGGTAAAAACCAAACAAGTTACAAGACCCAGCACTAGGCATAAAGGCTTCTGTTTTCTAGAGGGACAGGACCCGTCACCAAGGTAAGAGCAATTGAACACTTGTAGTCCGAAGCTCCTGAGAGTTGCATTTTTTACCCCTATATCCTCTGGTTTCACCTTTCTGTAAATGTCCCAGACAGGGAAGGTAGTCCTTTACCTTTAAGTGTCTCTAAAGTCCATTAATTTTACCGTGTAGGTGTGTGTGTGCTACAGCTTGAAGGTGAAGTCAGAGGACAACTTGCAGACATCCAGTCCTCTCTGCCCCACGTGCCACCTGAGGTGGAACTCAACTCGTCAGCCTTGGCAGTGAGCCTTTACCCACAGAGCCATCTCGACGGCCGCATGGAAGGATTTTTTTTGCTTGGTTGCTTCCCCCCCACCCCCGCCCGCCCCGCCCCAAGACAGGGTTGCACTGTGAAGCTGCGGTTACCCTGGAATTTACTCTGTAGACAAAGCTGGTCTCCCCCTGCCGCTCAGGGCCTTGGACTAAAGGTGTGCGCCACCGCCTCCAGGTGGGAAGGTGGTTCTCGAGACACTGAGATACCTGTTCCTTCCCTGATCTCACAGCAGCCTCTCCTGGAGGGGTGACTGCACACGGCAGGCGACTCTCACTGACACTCTCATGGGAGACCTTGTGACTCAGTGCCAAGGTGGCCCCCAGCCAGCCTTCCACAAAGCCTGGACTCCGACCCAAGGCTACTCACCCTCCACGGTCTCCTTCATCCGAATCTTCTCCTCAGAAAGGTCATTGGACTCGATCACCTGAAAGGACAGTCCTGTAAGAGGCCACACCTCAACCTGCGACAAGGGACCTTGGGGACGCAGGGACCCAATATGCCAGCGGGGGAGCAGACATACTTGACTCCCTCTCCTTGAGAAAAGGGAAGCTCCTAGTTGGCCTCCAACTGCCCTGTAGGATTTCCCTGCTGCTATTCTGGGAGGAAGGAGTAGAGGATGAAACTTAGGACCTTTTCCATATTAGGCAAGTGCTCCAGCACTGAGCCACGCCCCCAGCCCCTCCCTGGGGATTCTAGGCAGGGGCTCTACCACTGAGCCACGCCCCCAGCCCCTCACTGGGGGACTCTAGGCAGGGGCTCTACCACTGAGCCACGCCCCCAGCCTCTCACTGGGGGATTCTAGGCAGGGGCTCTACCACTGAGCCACACCCCCAGCCCCTCCCTGGGGATTCTAGGCAGGGGCTCTACCACTGAGCCACGCCCCCAGCCCCTCACTGGGGGACTCTAGGCAGGGGCTCTACCACTGAGCCACGCCCCCAGCCTCTCACTGGGGGATTCTAGGCAGGGGCTCTACCACTGAGCCACGCCCCCAGCCCCTCACTGGGGGATTCTAGGCAGGGGCTCTACCACTGAGCCACGCCCCAGCCCCTCACTGGGGGATTCTAGGCAGGGGCTCTACCACTGAGCCACGCCCCCAGCCCCTCCCTGGGGGATTCTAGGCAGGGGCTCTACCACTGAGCCACGCCCCCAGCCCCTCCCTGGGGGATTCTAGACAGGGGCTCTACCACTGAGCCACGCCCCAGCCCCTCACTGGGGGATTCTAGGCAGGGGCTCTACCACTGAGCCACGCCCCCGGCCTGTACTAATTTTTAATTTTCGCTATTAACTCATTCCATAGCTCAAGCCGGCCTCAAGATTGTGATCCTCCTGCCACAGCCTCCTCAGTAGCTAGAAATTACAGTACTCGGTCACCAGGTTTGGTTATATTCTTGGTTAAAAATATATTAAAATAGGTGACTATTTATTTATTTATTTATTTAAATAAATAAATAAATAAATATATTATTCTGCCTTGGGAATCTTTTCCAGGACACCAGCCTTGACGCTCCAATCATAAAACAAGCACTCAATGTATATAACAGAGGGTGGATGGCCCATCTAGGGACTTCCTTAACTGCCTTCTTCACAATACTTATTTAATAGTAAACTCAGAAGCCGAGGAAGAAAAAAGTTGATTGAAGAAGAAAAGCTGAGGCGCTGGGGAGGTGATTCACATGGTAAGAGGCTTGCCTTGCACGCAGCTGGGCTTGAGTCTGGGCCCCAGAGCCCACATACAAAGAGCTGGACACAATGGTGCACACTTGTCATCCAAGCACTGGGAAGCAGAAACAGGCTGATGCTTGGTGACGGGTGGCCAACCATCCAACCTAGCCTACTATATCACGTGCTCAAGGTCAGATAAACTGTGTCAGAAAACAAGTAGATGGTACAAAGAGGTTGACCTCTGATCTCCATATATATGCACCCCATAGACGCATGTGCACACATGTGAGCATGCACACACACACACACACACACATCAGCAAGGTAGAATATGGTGACTCAAATCTGTAACCTTAGCACCTGAGAGCTAAAGACAAGAGGATCAAGAATTTAGGGTTATCCTTGGCTACAGAGTGATTTAAGGCCAGCCTGGGCTACCCAAGACCCTGTCTCAGCCAAACAAATAAGAAAAGAAAAAAAAGTTTCTTCCTGAGAGAAAGGCAACTATAGAATACTGCAGACACAAGGCAGGAAGATGTCCTTTCTTATAAGACCCGGAGCTACAGACACTTGATTCCCTAAACACCACACTGCAGAGAGATACTGTGCATGGATTAAATAGTCGAGCTCCTAGCCGGCCCCTTGAAAGGCTATTTTAAATGAGTTATTGGGGGCTGGAGACATGGCTCGGCAGTTAAGAGTGCACTGCACTTGCAGATTCCTTGAGTGTAATACCCAGCACACAAGCCAGGTGGCTCCCAGTCACTCAGAATGCCAGCTCCAGGGTATCTTAAGCCTCTGGCCTCCATGAGCATTGGTACTCAACACGTGCATATCCATGCATGGTTAAACATAATAAACCTTAAAATGGACCAATGCAGGATACAGAGCTCAGAGCTCCAGTTAAAACATCCTTTCTGGGCTTGCTAGAGGGGACAGGGCTCTCTACCCTCTCTGACGTCCCTCGGGGACCACCGGAGCAGCTCATCTGGAGCAGGGACAGAGCTGGGCATCCCTAGACTTGGGACAAAATGGGTGATGGTGGCTGTGACCTTTCTAGAAGATAGAGACATCTTTGAGTCCTCGAGTAGGTGTCTGATGAGACAAGGACCTGGGAGGGGCAGTTTCCCTTTTGGGTGGTACCCGAGTACTGAGTACCGGAGAGCAAAAGGAGGGTCTGGGCAGCCCGTTCCACAGACCGCGTGGATTTGTTTTGTCAATGCCGGGGAGGAAACTGAGGACCTATGCTAGGGTGGCATTCTAGAGCTCTGGCACGAGCCACACTCTCAGTTCATTTTGTTTTTTTTTTTTTGTTTTTTTTTTTTTTTTGGTTTTTCGAGACAGGGTTTCTCTGTGTAGCCTCGGCTGTCCTGGAACTCACTTTATAGACCAGGCTGGCCTCGAACTCAGAAATCCTCCTGCCTCTGCCTCCCAAGTGCTGGGATTAAAGGCGTGCGCCACCACCGCCCGGCTCTCAGTTCATTTTTAAAAAAAATCATCTTTGAAACGGAATCTCACTAAGCTACTGAGGCTGGCCTTGAACTTGTCGTCTACCAAGTCCCAGCCAATCAGGGTTCAGGGGCTAACGAAATGGTGCCTTCAATAGCTCTCAAAGCCTGTGTATGAAGGATCAAGCGGGGGGTCCTCTCAGACTACAGTGGTCCCGATGATCCCCATGGCTCTGACAGAGGTAGCCGGAAGCTCCTCCTCTGAGCTCCCCAACTGGCACGCAGAGACCACGCCCTCCCGCCCCCGCCCCCTGAGCCCCACGGGAGCGAATGCAGCCTACATGGCTGTGCTGGCCTGAGCACAGGGACTCGACAGCCTGGAGTCTATTCTCGGCCACCAGGAGCTTTTCCCGAAGCCGCTCGGCCTCCTGCCTGCTCTGGGCTTCGGCCCTCTGCAGCATCTCGTAATCCAGCATCTTCTTTTCAGCCAGTGAGATCTGCTCTTTGAGGAACTCGATGGCCTGAGCCTGGCCGCGGTACTCCACATCCAGTCCCTCCAGCTCCTGCGCGCGCAGCTGGGCGTCCCGACACTGGTCCTGGGCTTCCTGCAGCTCCAGGCGGTGCTGGCTGGCCTGCTCCTCCAGCTGCACCCTCCAGTGCTGCTGCAGCCCGGCCAGTTCCTCCTGGGCCTCTTGCAGCTTCTGCCGCAGGCCCTCCTTCTCCTTCCCGTGCATGGCCGTCTCCAAGTCGTGTTTGGCCTGCAGGTTACCTAACTCCAGCTGGTGCTCCATTTTGATGCCCTCCACCAGGGCCTTCAGCTCTCCAATCTCCTTCTGCTGGGCGCCTGGGCCAGAGTTCAGCGTGGCCTTCAGGTCCTCCAGGGATTTCTGGTGATCGGAGGCCAGAGAGTCCAGCTTGGATTTCCAGTTGTCCATGAGCCCCATGTTCTCCGTGGTGGCCTGCTGGACCTTGGCTTTGAGGTCTGTCACCTCCTGAGCGTACTTCTCATTGGCTGCCCGGAGCTTGTCCACCTCCGTCTGGTAGGTCTTTAGCATGTGCTCATACTTGTCCTGGAGCAGGGTGCTGTCTCGCTGGTGCTCCTTGCTAGCGGACAGCAGCCGCTCTCGCAGCCGCAGGGTCTCGGCGGCCTCTGGGTGGTCCGGCGGTGGCGGGCCTGACTGGAGAAGACAGTGTTGCAGTTCTTCGATCTCACCACGCCTCAGGCTCAACTCTTCTTCTAGCTGCAGCACCCGAGACTTCTCAGCCACTGTGGTCAGCTAGCAGGAGAGAGAGAGACAAGTCAGTGACCAAGGACCCGTGATGGGGACATGCCAGCCATGATGGGGGAGGGGCACCCTAGCTGGGTACTGGCTATTCTCAGGGACCCTACTGTACCCCAAATGATGGGGTGAATCACAGCCCAAGAGGGGTTTTGAGTTTAGAGGACTTTCTCGAAGCTAATGCTTTATGTTCATGCATATCTCGGCCATCCTCCTGCCTCAGCCTCCCAAGTGCTGGGATTACAGGTATACGCCCCCATGCCCAGCTGGATAAACGTCTTGTCTTCTGACTTGCAGTCTGATGGAGCTGTAGATCAAGGGGCCTGTATAGTGGGCGCTAAACCATCTAGTGAGTTTCCTGCACGCGGCATTCTGGCACACAAGCGCCTGTGATCACCTGGTAATGGCCGCTGTGCACGTGAAGCCACGCCTCTCCAGATACCCACATGCCCTGCACAGTGCTAAGGCCACTATGCAGAGACTGAGCCCTTGCCATAAACCTCCAGCTGTCTGCAGGGTGGTTTTCCTGATCAGTGTTTGCTGCCTGGTCAAATTCCTCCTAGCAGAACCAAAGCTGGGCTGGCCAGCTATTTGGACAATGAACGAGACATGTACAACAGGTATAGAGAAGCCAGCAGGGCCTGGAGTATGGGACATAGAACCACACCCTAGAACTCCAAACGGAGCTTCTCAGGGTCTCCCTAACACACTATATGGCTATGGCGGGACTCTGAGGCTGACGTCATCTCAACCTCTGGGGATACCCCAACATATAAAGTCCCACTTCTTGAGCCTCAGGTCCTCCAGGTTGGCTCTCTGCTGCCATCTTAAGAGTCCTCTGGGTTAGAGCATTCTGGGTCTGCATTCCTGTCAAGGATGCCTGCGTGCACCCAAGTAAGGGGCAGGCCACTCCCAGAGGCTTCTTTGTAGCAATGGACAGGAGGGAGGCTCGGGGGAGGTCTCACAGAGACACCTCCGCTCAAGGAACCATGAACTTGAAAGTAATCCCAGGGGACCAAGGCCCCACTTCCCTATGAGCACCACTTGGCCACAGTGAGCCTGACTCTAAATCTCAACTTCCCTCCCAGAGGGGAGCGCGGAGGGAGCGGCCATTATGGTGGCAGAGGAAATGATTTAAAAAGCAAAGGGGGCATCGAGGGGCCAAGGCGCTGGCCGGGTGGGCGGCAGTGGTGGGCGCGGTTTACCCTGTTATCCGCTAATTCTCTGAGCAGCCGCTCGGCCTGCGCCTTCTCCAATAGCAGGCTCTGTTCCAGCTCCCCAATGCGCGCGTGCTCCAGCTGGGTCTGGGTCTGCTCCACCCAGGGCGGGGTGGGGTGGGGGAGGGATGGCAGGGTGGACGGGAAGGCGGGGGCGTGGGGAAAGGGATCCAGGGAACAGGAAGTCGGAGAAAGAAAGAAAGGGCGTGAGAAGGAAAAAGAGAGAGAGAGAGAGAGAGGAGGCGTCATCTTCCGTGAACAAGACTGAAAACAGATCAATGAGCCGGAATTGCTTGGGGAAGAGAGAGAAGTCTCAGAAGTGGGGTGCGTGAGGGGGCTGGGTGCCCTGCCATCATTGTGGCCTAGCTGGGGGCGTGTTCAAGGCAGAGGAGGCTGTGGGAACCATGCCTTGTCAGCCTCTGGAAACACAGTAGCAATGGGCACCCCGGTTTCTTCCCTTCTTTTTTTGTTAGGTACATTTTATTTATTCATTTAGTGTGTGTGTGTGTGTGTGTGTGTGTGTGTGTGTGCACCACAGTGCATATGAAGGCCATTAGAAGGAGCGGGTTCTTTTCTTCCACCATGTGGGTTCCAGGGATCAAATTCTGTTTGTTTCTTTGTTTTTTGGTTTTTCGAGTCAGGGTTTCTCTGTGTAGCCCTGGCTATCCTGGAACTCACTCTGTAGACCAGGCTGGCCTCGAACTCAGAAATCCACCTGCCTCTGCCTCCCAAGTGCTGGGATTAAAGGCGTGCGCCACCACCGCCCGGCTTCAAATTCTGGGTGTCAGGTTTGGTAGCAAGCACCTTTACCTGCTCAGCCATCTCCCAAGCCCCTTCTACTTCTTCTTTAGTCACTATATAGCCCCAGCGGGCCTCAAATGCCCTATATAGGCTTGGGGTTCACATATTATCCACATGCCTCTACCTCCTGAGTGCTAGGATTTAGGGTATGTACTATTCCATCTGTTTTCTTTTCGGGGTTTCTCAGAATTTTGCTATCCAGCCAAGGCTGTCCTAAAACTCACTGTGTATCCCAGTCTGGCCTTTGAACCTGTAATCCTGACTCTGGACTTCTGTCTGGTTTAGTTTTATGAGACAGGGGCTCACTATGTCGCTAAGGCTGACCCCCACTTCCCAAGTATGAAGACGGTACCATGCCCAGCTTGGCCCGGAAGTCAGTATGCAATCCAGGAAGCCCTTGAACCTGCAATCCTTCAGCCTCAGCCTCCCTAGCGCTGGGATGACAGGAACGTGCCACCATGCCTGGCTAACTCAACTCACACCATCTTGATTCTCCTCAGACAGGCCTCCCGGGTAGAGCCTGGGCAAACGCCCATTGCCCTTCCCAGAGCCTGGCTTGGTGGACATGCCAGCCCCTTCCTAACCCTTCCCAGATTCTGCAGAGGACGCCTGGTCTCTGGGAGTACAAGGGCACTTTTGTCCTCTCTTTACAACACCCATTTCATTCGAGAACAAAGCACGACATTCTCTGGGTGGCACAGGCCTGGCACTTGGATGGCCCATGATGGATCTCTGCAAGGAAGCAGGGAGGCGGAGAGACGCGTACTGGGGAACGCTAGGAGACCAGACTGGAAGCTAGGTTTGTCTCCAGAGAGAGGGGAGGGTGCTACTCACCCTCGGAGGAACTCAGGTTAAAGCGATCACAGAATGTGCAGAGACATATGCACACTGGAAGGGGTGGGCGGGGCTTAGACGGCAGGGCTCATACTCAGATGCCGGTCAGAAGTGGCAACCAGGGAGACGGAAAGATTGGAGCCCAGGCACCTATTGGCAGCCAGTCAGCAGAGGAAGAGCGAGGGGGACCTTATGTGCCATGATGGGTTTAGTCATGAAGACGGTAGAAGATGGGGTGACCCAGCCCAAAGGGACCAAGTGTTCTTTCTGTTTGGAACAGGGTTTAGGCTTTCAGTTTTGACATTGTGTCTTCATAGCACGTAGAGACCAGAGGGTGTGTGTGTGTGTGTGTGTGTGTGTGTGTGTGTGTAGTTCAAGACAGGGTTTCTCTGCATAGCCCTAAGTGTCCTGAAACTCACCAGGTTGCAGACCACGCTGGCCTCAAACTTACAGAGAAAGAGAAAAAGAGAGAGACCCTCCTTCCTGCCTTTGCCTCCTGAGTGCTGGGATTAAGGGCATGCACCACCCTAGTATAGGTCAGATCTTAATCACGCTCCGCCCTGTTTTTGAGACAGGGTCTCGCTGAGCTGTGTCAACTGGTCAGTCTCAGCAACAAGGTTAGGCATGCGCCACGCCCATTTTTGTTTTTGTTTTTTTGAGACAAAGTTTCTCTGTGTAGCCCCAGCTATCCTGGAACTCACTCTGTAGACCAGGCTGGCCTCGAACTCAGAGATCCACCTGCCTGTGCCTCCCAAGTGCTGGGATTAAAGGCGTGCACCACCGTGCCTAGCTGTAGTGCCCTTCGTTAATGAGAGCGCTAGGGATCCAAACTCAGGCTCTCTATTGATGAGCCTCATCCTGGCGCCCTAATTGGGGAGTCTAGCCAGGTATGCAGCTGCGTCATGTCCCCAGGCCCCCCAGTTTGAATTTCTGGGTAACTCATCTACTGCTGAGCCATATCCCCCAGCCCTTGGTTATAACCTCTATGTTTTTAGATTTACGTATTTATTTTATGAGTGTAAATGTATTTCCTGCATGAATGCATAATACCATGTATGTGCAGAGACCAGAAAAAAAAAATCCGACCCCCTGAAACTGGGAGTTACAGATGGTTGTGAAGTACCACGCGGGTGCTGGGAGCAAAATTCACGTCCTCTATAAGGACAGCAAGTGCTCTGAACCGAGGGGCCATCTCTCTGGTCCCAGTCTTGACTTTTTAAAAGATTTGTTTTATTTGTGCGTGGGCAAGCAGGTATGCGTCTCCTCGGGGGTGTGTGCAGGTACCTGTAGGGGTCAGAAGAGGGCACTACAACTCTTGTAGCTGGAGATCTAGGAGGTTGGGAGCCATTGGGACCCGAAAGCCACATTCTTGGAAATGTAGTGAGTACTCCCAGCCACTGAACTAGCCATCCCCATAGCCTCTTGGTTTGTCTTTTAAGATGGTTGGGGAAAATAGGCAAGGTGGCCTATAACCCGAGCACTTACAGGCTGAGGCAGAATTCTGAGTTCGAGGCCAGCCTCTGTAGTGTCAAAAACCCAACCCCAACCAAATGTGTGTGGGGATAAATTGACTTTACCTCAGTTCACATTCTGATTGCTCTGAATATGGTCACAATTTAGTCTTTAGACTAAGAAATAAAATATAAAAAGAGGATGTGACAGTGTTTCTGGCTAAACTGGCTGTGAAACTCGGTTTGTCCTGTCCTGTCCTGTCCTGTCCTGTCCCCCTGCCTCAATGTCTGCCAGCCTATTGGCAGCCCCAGGACCAATCAGATTCTCTCCAGGGGATAGCTTGTGTGGTAGCAATCTGGCAGGCTGGAGTAGGGAGCAGATGTAGTAAAAGTCACAGACAGACAGGCGGCAGACAAGACAGGCTGACCCGGAGTCGCCAAGGGTCTGTGAGCACCTGACACCACCCTGACTCCAGCCCCTTGATCTGCCGGTGGGGGTGTGCATGTGTGCAATTCCCCACAGCAGATCATGGCTAAGATCTGTTGATGGGAGCAGGTGGAGAGGGCTCAGCTCTGCCAGTCCCCCTCTCCCCTCAAGCCCACCCATCTGTCCCCTACAGGGAGATGCCGTTCAGATAAGCCAGACATAACCACCTGTGCTGTCCCTTTGGCTGTAATAAAAACACAAATCACAACAGCTTTAGGCTGGGTAAGGATACTTGGCTTATTTTCCCTTTCCTTCCTTCTTTTCTTCTTTGAGTCTGATTTATCCATTTATCCCAGGCTAGCCTCAAACTCACTGCATAGCCAAGGCTGGCCTTGAACTCCTGAGGTCTGGGTTACAGGCGCGTCCTGCCTTGTCCAGCTGTCCTCGTTATTTACAAGACAGGGTCTTACTACGCAGTCCCGCCTGGCTTAGAACTCCATTAACCAGGCTAGCCTTAAATTTGCCATGTAGCCACGGATGACTTCAATTTCTAGCCTCCTGCCTCCACCTCCCTATGGTGGGGTTACTGGCATGCGCTACCGTGCTGTGATTTGAGCCCAAGCTTCACACACGCTAAGCAGGCATTCTACAGACTAAGCTAAATCTCCAGCACCTTTTCACTTTCTTCCAGACAGGGTCTTGTTAAGAAGTGCTGGTTGACTTAGATTTGGTACATAGCCCAGGCTAGCCTTGAGTTCCTAATCGTCTTGCTGCATCCACCCTAGGAAAGTTAGGGTACCACCAGGCCTAGATCGACCCGCGTTGAACCTGGAAATGACCTATGGCTGTGACTTCTAAGGTCCCTCAGGAACTTGGGAAATAATCACAAATGCAGACCACTGGGTCTTAGTTGTATTTAAATAAGCTCCCCCAGGGATAGACACAGGCTTGAGAGCCTGTAATGGACGAGACTGCTTCACTCTATAGGAGGGAGCTGGGGCTCGCTGAAGAGAAGTCGCTTCCACAGGCAGAGCTTGGCTCCCTGTCTCACCTGGCCATTCTGGAGTTCTTCCTTTTTCCTTTCCCAGGGAGCATCAAGAGACACAGCAGGAAAGGTGACCAAGGGTGGCCTCCTGACCCCAGAGGTCTCTGCAGGCCTCAGGGGCAGGGCTAGATGCTCCCTCAGTGGGCCTGAGGGCCTCAGTGTGTTTATGAACTAGGCACAATCCTGTTGTATCCATACCATGTATACAGGTAGCAAAATAGTGAGGATACAGGCTGGGGCAGGACCCAACAATCGCCGTCTCTAGTGTGTACACTTGCTAGTTGGCTGTACTACTGGGGGTAGTCTCTGCCCTCTTGAGTTCTGGCCTTTTCTTTTCTTTTCTTTCTTCCTTCCTTCCTATTTATTCATGTAGCTCAGGCTAGCCCTAAACTCGAGATATAGCTGAGGATGACCTCGAACTCAGATAATCCTTCTTCTACCTCCCAAGTGCTGTGGTAACAGGCTTGTGCCACCAGTCCTAGTTTATGTGGTACTGGAATGGGAACCCAGGGCTTCTTGAGTGCCAAGCAAGTCCTCTGCCAACTGAGATAGAGATAGAGCCCAGGCCAATGAGCCCTAGATCTGTTGCATATAAATCCTTGTGATCCTAACTGCTTCTTCAAGCCAGTCCTGTGTCTATGATCCCAGGAGTCTTGGCTCCTATGTTGTTAGGCAAAGACCTATAATCTTTCTTGACTCTACCTTCAACTGCCAACATAGGGTCCTCTGTAGTCCTGAAACACAACCAAAGCCCACTCCTAATACCAGATGCCCTAAGGCCCTCCTTTCCTCCCTTCCTCCAAGGCAGGGGCTTCTGATTTTTCCTAACATTTCCATTGCAAGCACCCAGGCTTCCCCAAGGAGGTGCAGGCTTGCTGCCTGAACACCAAGACCATTTCCCACGGCAAGGATTGGGCCCATGGTACTAAGTGAGCAGTGGAGAACTTCACAGTTACCTCTAAGTCTCCTTTGGTGATGGATTCTTCTTCCACCCGGAACTGCAGGTCCTCCACCTTCCTGCAGGGAAGAAAAGAGGTAGAGATGAGCTTTTGGGGCCAAGGATATAGCTCAGTGGTAGAGCCTCTGCCTAGAATCCCCCAGGGAACTGAGGCAGCTGAGGTCCTAAAGTGATGCTACACAATGCTGGGACCTACACCCAGGCCCCAGGCAAACACAGTTCCCATGATGCCTTATTTCAAATTGGAAAAAAAAATTGTTTGAGCTTGTACACAATGTATGAATATGTGAGTGTAGGAGGCCACAGTTTGATGGTGTGTTTGTGTGTTTATGTATGTTTATATGCATGTGAGTGTGCACAAGGCAGGCTAGTTTGATGGGGTGTGTGTGTGTGTGCACGTGCATACATACAGAAGAGGATACTGAGTGTCTGACCCCATCACTCTCTGCCTTATTCCCTTGAGACAGGGTGTCTTGATGACCCTGGAGCTAGACTGGAGGCCAGAAAGTCCGAGCAATCCTCCTGGCTCTGCCCGATCCCTCCAACACCAGGCAGGATGTCTCACTGGACCTGGTGGTCCTAACTGGACAGACTGTCTGGCCGGGGAGCTCTGGGGATGTGCAGGACTTGCACAGCCTGTGCTGGGGTTACAGACCCGTATGACCCAGGCCCCTCGCACGGCAGGCACTTTGCCAATGAGCTGTCCCCGACCTCATGATGCCTTGAAAGACTTGTTTTTGTTTTCTGGCATGAGATGCATCACCATGGGAACCAGATGTGTGGGCCAGGACTACCATCTCATGCGGATATAAATAAACCCTCATTTCCCCCAGTGAGACAGTAACTGCAGGACTTGGCTGAGTGCCCAAAACAGATGCAAATGGGGTGTCAAGATTGGGGGCTGCCAACAGCATGGGGGAAGGAAGGACCATACAAAAACCGGCATCTTTTGAGAAGGAGGTGAAGGAGCAGCTCTGTGTCCCCAGCAGGAGACCCAGGAGCCTGGGCCTGTGTCTCTGGTAGGGGCTGAGGGACAAACAGATCTGCCTCTTTCCAGGGGTCTCCTGTCCCTGACCTTGGTTAAGGGTTTTTCTAGGAAATCAGGAGTGTGGGAATTTCTAATCTATCCCTGGGCCAGTCTCAAAAACTGACATATGGGCCAGTGAGATGGCTTAGCAAAGTGGTTGCTGCCAAGCCTGGAGACCGGAGTTTGATCTCCAGGACTCACACAGTCAAAGGAACCCATGCTCCCAAATTGTTTTTATGATATTCACGCATATGCCCCTGCCCCCAGCAATAACATGTCAAAAAACTGTTTTTAATTGATAGGCATGCCAGGTGCAGTACACACCTATTATCCTAGGATTCAGGAGGCTGGGGCAGAAGAGTTGTGAACTGGAGGCCAGTTGGAAGTGCATAAGAAGACCTTGTCTCATGGGTAAACAAAAAAATGGAAATGGAGACTGAGAGAAAATTCCTTCCTTGAAGTACTTGCTAGGTGTGATGGCTAAACTCAGTGGTCAACGTGACTTTATCTGGACCAACTAGAGCCAGGCCACTGGGCACGCCTGTGAGATGGTCTCTTGTCCAGATCACTGATGTGGGAGGACCCAATCGATTTCTGGGCCACATCTTTGGTGGCAGCCTATGTCAGAGGACAGGGAAGAAGGGAGCTTTTGAGTTTTGCCTGCTGATTGTCCTCACTCTTGCTGGCAAGTTCATCGATCCCACTGCTGAGGCATTCCTTCACCTGAATTAGGACCGACTTCCTCAGGGTTCCAGCACAGACTGAAGACCAGCAGCTTTTCAGGAGTCCTCTGGGACTCCAGCACCAGATTGGGACTGCCGAGACATCCAGGCTCATGGCCTGAACAACCACCAGCTTTCTGGCCTTTTTGTAATGAGATAGACATTGATGAACTACCTGGACCATAGCCTGTAATACCTCTCCCCCGCTACACAACACACACAAACACACACACACACTTAGATGAACGCACACTCACACACTCCTCCATTCTATCAGTTCTGTTCATTGAGAGTAGGACCAGAGCCTGGCAGAGGCAGGCAGATGTCTGTGAGTTTGAGGACAGCCTGATCTGTATTGTTTGAGTTCCAGGACAGCCAGGGCTATGTAGAGAGACCTTGCCTCAAGTCGAACAAACAAAGAAAGCTGGGCATTGCAGCATGCACATCCATAATCCCAGCTTTGAGAAGGCGGAGACTGGAGGTTCCCTGGGGCTCACTGGACAGCCAGCCTAGACTACTTTATTCTTGCAAGAGATGTGTGCCAGAAACATGACAGACACACAAGGACAACACATACGGTTGATCTTCCACACAAACATGCACATGAATACCCAAAACATACCATGGGCACGTGAATATATGTGCTTGCACACGCATATACACACAAGAGCAGAACAGATCCGATGGGCACATCATCAAGGAGGGCAGTCTCTTCCCAGTGATCCTGAGAGCTCAGCTTCTCCACCCATAGCATGGCGGTGGTACCTGCCTGCTCTTAACTGTCACACTGAGAGAGATGACCCACATTATAGACGGAACCAAAGTCCACAGACCAGGTAGTAATCCAAAGTGACACAGCCACCAAGGGAAGAGGGCACAACCGGAACCCACAGCGGCAGCTTAAGAGCACTCGCTGCTCTTCCAGAGACCTGAGTTCAGTCTCCAGAACCTACATCAGGTGGCTCACAACTGCCTGTAACGCCAGCTCTAGGGGAATCTAACCGTCCTCCGGCCTCAGGCCAGGGACACCTGCATACATATGCACGCACACACACACAAATATTAACTTTTTTTAAAAAAAAGAACCCAAGGTCACAATTCCTGCCTGGAGATTAAATTCAGCCCTGTTCAAGCTCAACAGACAGCCTGGCACTGAGCTATAGCCCAGTTCTTTCTTTAGAGGGGTAGGGTTTAGATAACAACTTGCTATGCAGATCTGCCTGCCACAAATCCTGCTTTGTAGACCAGGCTAGCTATCTTCAAACTGTGAGCAATTCTCCTGCCTCAGTCTTTTTAGTGCTGGGCTTATAAACATGAGTCATCACACCTGACCCAAGCCCTTGCTGTAATAATAATAATAATAATAATAATAATAATAATAATAATAAATCAATCTCTCTGTCTTTATCTCCTCCTTCCCTCCCTTCCTCCCTCCCTCTCAGACAGAGTCTCATGTAGACCAGGCTGCTTTCAAATTCATTATATAGCTGATCATGGCCCTGAACTCCCAATCTTCCTGCTTCTCCCTTCTGAATGTTGAGATATCACCACTCCCAGTTGATGTAGCACTGGGACCCAGACTCAGAGCTTCGTGAGTCCTAGGCAAACATTCTACCAACCGAGCTACATCCCCAGCCCCATTTTTGTTTCTTTATTTTTTATCTGAAGGCTGTTGTGCTAGGTTGCGCAGGTTGAAATTGAACTCAGTACATAGCCCAGGCTAGGCTGGAAGTACTGATGTCCCTGCTTCAGTTCCAAGGGCTAGGATTACAGACGGGTCTGTCTCTGCTGCCACGCCCGGTTTCCCCCACTCTCCTGCACTGGGCTGCGAGGTGATGCCCCCCTGGCCCGGCAGATGGACATCACGTACCTCCTCTCCTCCTCCAGCTGATTGGACAGATCCACCTTCTCTTTCCTCACGTTCTCCACCAGCAACCGTGCCCGCTGAAGCTTCTCCTCGGCTTCTGCAACATACTGACCCAGGCCAGGCCAGGACAGGGGCGAGTCAGTTCCAGCTCTCGGGGACAGGACAGAAGCAGAGGAGGGAGAGGAGTCCTAGCTCCCTGTTCCCTGAGGGCCACCAGCCAGGGATGGTGATCCAGACACAGAGAGGGGACTCAGGAGGGAAGGGTACAGAGACCGCACCAGGGAAGGGGATCCTAGACTCCTCTGACCGTGAGAGAAGCTTGGCTTTGTGGTAGTTGCTTTGTTTTAATGCTAGAGATCAAACCCAGGGCCTTGTATATGTTAGGCAGGTGCTCTATTGTTAAGCCACACCCCCAGCCCCTCACTGGGGGATTCTAGGCAGGGGCTCTACCACTGAGCCACGCCCCCATCCCCTCCCTGGGGAATTGTAGGCAGGGGCTCTACCACTGAGCCACGCCCCAGCCCCTCCCTGGAGGATTCTAGACAGGGGCTCTACTGGTGAGCTACATTCCCAATCCTGTTGTGACCTGTATTAACCTAAGTACCCAGGGAAGGATAAACTAGTTCACAAATGGATGCAGGAACAGAACAGAATCTCATACAAGAGACAAGCACTAAGTCAGGTATAGTGGCACAGCCCTGTAATCTTAGCACTCAAAGAGAAGGGGTGGGGCTGGGGCCAGGAGAGCTCTTGATTTTGGCTAGCCTGTGCTACACAGTAAGACTCTGTTTCAAGAAAGGGGTGGGAAGCTGGGAAATTGGCTCCATGGTGGAATACAGGCCTAGCACGCACAAGTCCTGAGGTTGGCTCTCTATTATTGCAAGAAGACATTCATACAAACATCAGAAAAAAGGACAGGAGAAATAAGTGTCCCATCCAATAAACCCTAGACTTAGGGTAAAAGGCCTCTCTCTCTGAAATATATCTCACAGATATGTGTGCCTCAAAGCACACAAATCTGAAATATGAGCAGTCCTAACCCAGAGATGACCATTTCAATTAGGAATCTGCATACAATGGAGTGAATTCCAACAAACTAAAATGTTGTCTGTCTGTCTGTCTGTCCGTCCGTCCATCCGTCCATCTATCTATCTATCTATCGATTTCAGGGTGCTGGGGACTGAACCTGAGGCCCTGTACATACGAGACAAGTGACCTCCCAGTGAGCTACACAGGCCTCAACCTTCACTACTTCAACTATCACTGAAAAGAGAGAAACAGTGCAGGGGGTACAGGTGCCTAGCCTGACCACCAGAGTTCAATCCCCGGGGTCCCCAGAGAGAACCGATGTCCCAAATTGTCCTCTGACCTTCATGTGGCACACATGATCCTCTCCCAGAAAATAAATAAATTATTTTGCACCAGAAGTTTTTAGAAAAAGAAAAAAATTCACAGGCAGTGGTGGTGCATGCCTTTAACCCCAGCACTCTGGAGGCAGAGGCAGGCGGATCTCTGAGTCTAGCCTGGTCTACAGAGCAAGTTCCAGAACAGTTAGGGTTACACAGAGAAACCCTGTCTCAAAATACAACAACATAAAAAAGGAGACAGAGTCAAAAAAATTCAGCCAGGTATGGTGGCCCACTCCTGTAATCCCAGCCCTTAGGAGGAGGCAGGAATGCAAAGAGTTTAAGGCTAGCCCAGACAACAGGGCGAGCTTCAGGCCAGCCTGAGCTACAAAGTGAGACTCTGTCTCAAAAAACAAACCAACAAACAAACCAACCAACCAAACACTGCAACCAAACCAAACCCAACCAACCCAACCAACCAACCAACCAACCCAACCAACCCAACCAACCAACCAACCAACCAACCAACCAACCCAACCAATCAACCAACCAACCAACCAACCAACCAACCAACCAACCAACCAAAAAAAGCAGGAGTCAGTTTCCGGCATAGAAAACGCTGGTGCTGAAATACAAAGAGCAGGAAGCACAGGCCTGTCCCTAACTTGATCTTGGCCAAAGGGCTCAGAAGAAGTTATCTGGCTTCCCTCTAAGAAGGGTCTGTGGTGGTGTGAATATGCTTGGCCCAGGGAGTGGCACTATTAGGAGGTGTGGCCTTGTTGGAGGAAGTGCGGCATTGTGGGTGTGGGCTTTAAGGCCCTCCTCTTAGCTTCCTGGAAGCCAGTTGTCTCCTGTTCTCCTTCGGAACAAAATGTTCTGAAGCAGCTCCTCCTGCACCATGCCTGCCTGGGCACTGCCATGCTCCTGTCTTGAAAATGGACTGAACCTCTGAATCTGTAAGCCAGCCCCAATTAAATTTTGTCCTTTATAAGAGTTGCCTTGGTCATGGTGTCTGTTCATAGCAGTAAAACCCTTAAAGATAGGGTCCCTCAAAGGAATCCTACCTTGGAGAGAAGTCTGTTAAAATGCAGGATGTTCTAAAGGTAAGTAAAATAGTCCATCTTGTAGAGAAGCTTGTTAAAACTTAGGAAATATGCAACTCAGTAGCTTCAGGAAGTCCCAGAAATTGACACGGTTCACTCTGGCCCTTGCTCCTAAGCTTATATAAGCAGGGGAGCGTTCTCAGTTCACTGAGCTGTTAGTACAGAGACACTTTCTCAGCTGCTGAGCTGGCTATAGGCTGTGCAGTGTGCACTAGGTTTCTGGCTTTCATGAGCATGTGTTGCTTCTCCAGGCCTGTGGGACGAGGTATTCCATGCAGCCCGGAGCCTGCCAGTCACCCACCTGCTCATGCTGTGCCTTCAGCAGGGCGATTTCCTTCTCCACCTCACAGATATGGCTGGTAGCCTTCGCTACTTCGGCTCTCTCCAGGTCCCGCTCCGCCAGCAGCTGTTCAATGTGCTGCTGTTTCTCCTTCAGGGCCTCCTGCAGAGCTGTGGTGCCTGAGATCTTCCTGGCATAGCGTGAAGAGGTCTCTGTGAGCTGCAGAGAGTAGGCATGGGCGTGACTCAAGAGAGTGTACTGTGTTGGGGCTCAGCTTGCTCCCTCTGGCCTCACATACACTAACTCAGAGTGAGAAGCCTTGTCCTATGCCCGCAACTCATTGCTGATTCACCCTCAAAGGCAACATGATGGCTGACAGTTGGCCTTCAACAGGGATCACAGACCAAGCTATACTGAAGTCCCTCTGCCAAACCCAAGTGACCTCTTCTTCTCTCCTCACCTAGGATCCATGTGACAGCCCTTTGGGATTCTCTGTCTGTATCTACCCCACACTGTCTACCCAGGGAAGGTAACCGAGAAACCAGTCACTCATACAACAAAAAATATAAATGGATCAATTTTTCCTATGAAGCGATCACTTTCCATCATCCCCCATCCCCAACTTAGGGGTACTTGGAATCAGAGCAAGCAGGGGACAGACTAGGACGCTCAATCCTACCTTCACCCCTACATCAGAGTTCTCAAACTCCCCCCAGTTCTATCCTTACCAGGCCACTACGGCTGGGCCGGCCACCAACAGAGGAGGCCACAGAGCTGACAGAGCTGATGGAAGAACTGCTGGGGCTGTGGGTCAAGGCGGAGACACCCATAGCCATACGCTTGGTCTTCTTGGCCTTGGCTGGACTGGTAGAAGGGAAGCCAATTCGGATGACCTTGTGGATGGGTGCAAAGAGACCGAACTTGGGTGGGCACTGGAAGTACCTGGGGAGCACAGCAGAGCCACAGTGAGGCCATCATTATGTGGAGTCTCCCCTGCTTCCTAAGCAATCTCAGAGTCCAAAAGATACAAGTGTGTCTCAGGCCCTGACAGCCACACCCCAAGATGAAAGTCTCCCAGACGGAAGAGCCAGGAATGACTGTTCACACCTAGACCAGCACTTAGCGGGATGGGACTGACAAAAATTTACAACTGTGAACAGCTCTGGAAACATTGTTATGAAACTTGCTGTCCATCACTTACCAAATATAGTAGCAAAATTAAGGTGGGACCTCTTAGACTGCATTGCTCCAAAAAACCTACAAACTATTTAAAGTGCCCTGGCTTTAACCTCAGTTGTTGCTGGTCTATGCCCCCAAACCAGCTATCTATGGGGGCGCTTTGCACAGAGAAGAACCTAGAAGGAGAGGGACATGGTGGTAAGAGGATAAGGAGTTCAAGGCCCGCTCTTGCTACACAGAGATTTAGAAGCCAGCCTGAGCTACACAAGGCTATCTCAGAAAAAGAGGAGGGGGACAGAACATGAGAGTGCAGGACACCTGCAGCGCTTTCGCATCATTCAGGAAACACAAGGTAAGTAGAGACTGTGGCTTCTGCCTTCCGATTAATCTTGCCTAACTCAGCCCTGAGCTGTGTGGCAAAGGGAACACAGAACAGAGGGACTCTCAGTGCTTGCCTGTGACAATGACCTCTGGCCTTGGTTCTCTTGTCAAATGGGATGATTGTTCCCTCTGCCTAGCCTGACAGGCCGTTAGGAAGGAGGACATATTCATCATGGTGTACAGCATGCCCAGGATCTCTCTACCACCCTATCTTCACCCCTTCTGACGATCCTCAGGAGAGCCTCTTGTACCTGGTTCCGGCCACCGCCCCGTCGTTCTTCCCAAGGGGCTCGTCCAACTCCACACCGCACCACTCGCCTTTGGCAAAGTCCGTCTCCCCAACATATCGTACCACACCGGTCTTCGTCCCACCAACCTGTTGGCACATGGAGAGAGGCAGGTCCAGAGGATGCAGGGGACACAGGTTGAGCCTGGCAGAGGGCAGATGAAAAAGAGGAGATGCCCACGGACGGCTGGGAGGGACATGGGTCCTAACAGGTCACTTGGCTGCTACAGGGAAGAGCACAGGTTTGGATAGAGACACAGATCTGAACTCAAACTGTGCTGCAAGTTGCATGAGCTTGACAAAGTTACAGAACCTCCCCAAATCTCAGCACCTTCATTTACCAAAAGAACTTTCATGATAATTAAGTACTGTTATGAAAATAGTATCTACATGATACTAGAGCTTCAGTAGATGCTCTCAATAAAAATACAAAAGCAGTTTTCAGGGCTGGGGCGTGGCTCAGTGGTAGAGCCCCTGTCTAGAATCCCCCAGGGAGGGGCTGGGGGTGTGGCTCAGTGGTAGAGCCCCTGTCTAGAATCCCCCAGTGAGGGGCTGGGGGCGTGGCTCAGTGGTAGAGCCCCTGCCTAGAATCCCCCAGGGAGGGGCTGGGGGTGTGGCTCAGTGGTAGAGCCCCTGCCTAGAATCCCCCAGGGAGGGGCTGGGGGCATGGCTCAGTGGTAGAGCCCCTACCTAGAATCCCCCAGGGAGGGGCTGAGGGCGTGGCTCAGTGGTAGAGCCCCTGCCTAGAATCCCCCAGGGAGGGGCTGGAGCCATGACCCAGTGGTAAAGAGCTTGTCTAGCGTGCATGAGATCCTAGACTCCATTCCAACACCACATAAAAATTAAAAGTAAGGTTGGCTGGTGAGATGGCTCAGCAGGTTAACACCCTGCAACCCTGGCAACCCGAGTTCAATTTCTGGAGCCTCCGGTAGAGAGAGAAAATTGACTTCCAAAGTAGTGTTCTGACTTCAGACTCATGGTGTGGCACTAGCGCCCACCCCCACAAACATACATACACATATATACATACATACCAACATACATACACACATATACATACACAACCACACACATATGCATAGATATACATACAATACAAACATATGTACACACATAAATACACACATAGACATCATCATCATCATCATCATCCTAAATAAAATAGGAGACAGGTTCCAGCTGAGGAGCTATCCCTGGCTTCTGGGAAAAGGAAGACTCAGTTTCCCTCCAGGATGTAGCTGCTGGTAGGTTGCTCATGGCTCCATATCCGTGAGCATGCAAGCTGCACTAACCGGATTCAGCGGATCATAAATATAAGAGGGCATGAGGATGGGAGTAGGAGGTGTCAGGAGGGGTGGGTGCTGGGGTTGATATGACCAAGATACACTGCATATATGCATGAAATTGTCGAAGAATAAATAAAAGACTTTTTTGTTGTTTTGTTTTGTTTTGTTTTAGGGTCTTACTATGCAGCTCTGGATAGCTTAGAACTTACTATGTAGACCAGGCTGGCCTTAAACTCACAGAGATCCACTTGCCTCTGCCTCCCATGTGCTGGGTTAAAGGCATGCCCCTCTATACTCAGTAATAAAAAGGGACTCTTAGAGACTGAAGAGTTTGCTGCAAAGGTTGGTGCTCAGTTTCAAGAACCCTCATGGGGGCTCATATCCACCTGTAAAACGTCAAGCTACACATACACATAAGTTAGAGGTCCTAGTACTGGCAAAACCAGGTCTGTCTGGTCTAATTTTCTTCCTATTGTGATAAAACACTTTGTCAGAAGGCCGCTGAGGGGAGGAGAGGGTTTATTTAGCTCACAATTCCAGGTGAATTGACTGTGGGGAAGTCAAGGCAGGAAATTATAACATCCCATCCACAGGGAAGAGCAGAGAGTGAACAATGCACACGTCTCTTGCTTGCTTCTTACACTCAGTTAACTTTCCCTGTTCTTTTACAGTTCAGTATCACCTGCCTAGGGAATGGGGCCACCCACAGTGGGCTGGGTCTTCCTATATAAACTAATAACCAAGACAACCTGCTTCCCAGATATGTCCACATGCTAGTGTGATCTGGATAATCCCTCATTTGAGACTCCCTTCCCAGCTGATTCTAGATTGGGGCAGTTAAAACTGACCAGTACAAAAACAAAACAAAAACTAACTAGCACACCACTCAACCTTCCTAATTGATGCGACCCTTTAATACAGTTCTTCACGTTGTGGTGATTCCCAACCATAAAATTATTCTCACTGCTATTTTGTAACTGTAAGTTTGCTACTGTTATGAATCATAATGTAAATATCTGTGTTTTCTAATGGTCTGACCTGACCCAAGGGTTAAGAACTGGTACAGTACACCTTCCAACACCCAGAAGTTTCTTTCCTTCCCTTCCCCAAAAGCACTATTTCCTCTTTCAGTGGAATGATTCCGTAATCATGCCCATCTCTCTAAATAGCAGGCTGTCTGCTGTAACTTCTGTTTTAAACTTTAGGGGTATTTTTAACTGACACATAAGAATGGTTCACACTTCAGTGATCCTCATTTTCTTAAGACTGACAAGAGCTGTACTTACAAACGGGGTGCAGTGTGATTGTGTGTCCAGGGTCCATATGTCAACAACGTACACTGTTCAAACCAGGCGAACTATTGTTTCATTCCTTGATATATCCATCTTTTTTGTTGCTGTTGTTTATTTTTGGGTTTTTGTATAGGGAGTCTTTGAAGAGCCCTCACGTCTTCATGATAAAATACAAACAGGGGGCTTGGGATGTAGCTCAGTTGGCAGAGCGCTCAGCTAGCATGCAGGAGGTCCTGGAATCCGACCCCAGCGCTGCCTCACTAAACATACATGCTGTAACCCCAGCACTGAGGAGATAGAGGAAGGAGGATCAGGAGTTCAAGGCTATCCTCAGATACACAGTCAGGCAAATGATACCACCTCACATATATACACATATATATTCCCTCCCTCTCTCTGTGTCTATACACAGTCTCTTTGTGTGCGTTTGTTCATGTGACATGTATGTGTGCATATGGACCAGAGGCCAATGTCAAGTGCGTCCTCATCACTCACTGCCTCAGGTCTTGAGACAGGGTCTTTCGCTGAACCTGGAGCCCACAGATTTAGCTAAGCCCCAGGGATCCTCCTGTCTCCGCCTCCCCAGTGTTGGGATAGCAAGCATGCACCCCCACAGCCAGCATTTTTCACCTTGGTTCTAGGGGTTAACCTCAGGTCCTTCTATTTACCTACTGAGATATTGCCTCAGCACTTTGCTATTGTTCAGAGACAGGGCCTTGTTCTGTAACCCAGGTTGGCTCACATTGTAGCCTAGGCTAACCTCAGACTCACCGTCCATACCTCGCTGCTCCTAACTTCTCTTAATTTTCTAACACATCTGGGCATTTTCTTATTCAGTAATCATATTTTTCACGCCCCCAGAGCCTTTCTGCCCTGATGAATATTCATGAAACATGAATATTCATAAACAACATGAATATTCATACACATATTTGTCTCCATATGCATATCTGTAGTGATATGAATATTCATGTACCTATATTCACTGGTAGTCTGGCGTGCCTTCTCCTATTTTGCAGATGACTGACCATCTTCCTCACAGAAAGTTCTGGTTGCCTCTACCATGGAGACTGCAGTGTTGGCCACCAGCCTCAGGACAGTAGAGTAGGAAGAGGCTGGAGAGAAATCAGGACTTTGGCCTGGAGGACAGAAGTACTCAGCTTGTTCTCCAGTCTCAGCCTAAGGTTCACCTAGAACTTCTTCTATCCTCCTGCCTCTACCTCCCAAGAGCTGAGATGACAGGCGTGTTGACTTATGGGGTGCTGGGGATCAAATCCTGGGATTTGTGCGCACCAGGCAAGTACTCTTAACAATTGAGCTATAGCCCCAGTCCGAAATTGCCATTTTATAAAACAGTGTAATTGTTGGGCGTGGTGTCTGAGCGAGACCATCCTGGTGTGCATAGCAAGTCCCAGGCCGGCCAGGGTTACACAGTGATACCCTATCTAAAAAGAAGGAATGGCTGAACTTAAATACCACCACCCCTTCCCCCTTCAAAGAAGTTTGGCTAAAGGCTTGGTCGATAAGGAAAGAGCGGATTCGTCCACGTTAGCCCACCAATGAGTTCAGAGCCGGGGCTGTTAGGAGGCGGGGCCTCGTCGGAGGAAACAGTCGCTGTGGGTGTGTCCCTAAGCTGTGCACTCAGCCTGGGCTCCCTCCGCTCCACCATCTCCCCCTCCCTCTCTTTCTGGCAACCACAAGGTTACCAGGTTTCTCCCACCATGCGCTTCGGCCCTGTTTCCTGCTAACTATGGGCCTAGCGCAATGGAGCCAGGCAACTTTGAACTGAACCCTCTCAACCCATCTTTCCTCCCGTAAGTTCTTTTCATCTCAGATATTAATTATCACAGCCACAAAAAAGCTGATGGGCGCAGATGGGAACTGAGACCCAGAAAAGTTAATACACATGCCCAGGGTCACACAGCAATAGGCTTCAGAGCCTGCGTCCTCTCCACTGTTATTCTATGTGGTACCACTGAGTAATGTGGCCTCATCCTGGTCGTTGTTTTTAGTTCCTTTTTAGTCCTTTCTCTGCTCAGTCCCTGGGGTCCAGCTTCTTCACATGGGAATGAGGGGTAAAGAGAGTTGGGGTACCCAGCCAGGTGCCACCCACACTTACCAGCACACGGTCTCCCAGGTGGAGGTCCCTGTCACCGCGCTTCACGGAACCACTGTCGGAGAGGTTGGAACCAGACTCATTGCCCGTCTTCACCGAGCTGTTCAGAACACTCTCCCGCAGGGGGATGACTCGGCCGGTGAGTGGGGGCGTGGCCGTGCCGGAATGCAAGGACAGGTTCTGGGCGGTGAGGGACTCCACCGAGTGGGCATCACTGCCCGAGCCCTCTGCCGTGGGCTGGCGGGTCAGCTTGGAGGGCCGCGTGAAGATGCCCTGTAGAGCCGGGCACTCGAAGTAGCGCACGCCACCCACAGCTCCATCGTTCTTACCCACGGGGTCGTCCAAGACCACGCCAGCCCACTGGCCTGGCGCAAACTGTGTCTCACCCAGGTACTGCACCACGCCCGGCTTCACGCCATTCACCCACACCCTCTCGCCCACCACAAAGTCTCCCAGGAAGTCATCACCCACTTCAGCCGCCTTTGGACCTGGCTTCTCAGAGACGGCGGTGGCGGCTCCAGCAGAGGAGGGACCCGATGCCTGCTTGTGCAGGGGAGACCCTGTGGATAAGTTAAGAGGCAGGAGTTAGGGCTAGCCTGGGAACTTGGGCATAGGCAGCCAGAGCTAGAGGGTGTGTCGGTGATAGTTATCTTATTGGGGAAACTGAGGCAGGCATGCTCGGCAGTATGACCTGTGAAAGGCTTATTCCCTCCAGGGAGTGGGGCAACCTAAAGTCTTTCCTTACTCTCCTGATACCCGCCCAGGGGTATCCAATGTTTGCGTCTCTCCAGAACACACTGCCATCGACAAAGTCCACACTGGGGGGTGGGGATGTGTGGCTGGCAGGGTAGAGACTGTGTGAGACTTGGGTTCCACCCCTAGGACATCAAAAAACAAACAACGGTCTGGTGATGTGGTTCAGTGGGTAAAGTTGCCTAATGACTTGAATTCAATCCCCGGGACACACATGTTGGAAAGAATCAACTTCCACAGGCTGTCCTCCGATCTCCAGTGACCTCCAGATGTGTGCCACAGAATAAATCCCACCCCCACCCCCACCACCCTATTATTAGATAAACAGGTATAAAACAGCTCTGTAAAGTATGCTTGGCAGGACCCAAGCAGCTACGAGCTGCGACTCTACACCCTCACTGGTGACCGACCCCATCACTGGGGACCCCACTCTACCTGTCTCTTTGCATAAAGAACAAAAAGGGGTTCCAGGGTTGTGGGGACCCAGCGTGGCTATTCTTAGAAAGAAGCGGCCAGCTCAGCTGTCCCTACCCTCAGCTGTCTCTGCCCACAGGACCCCCAGATAATCTCTCCCGACCCCCACCTCTCCCCAGGGTCACAGGTCCTTCAACCAATTGCTTCGACAGCTGCTACACCTCAGGTCTCAAGTCTGTGATGTCAACAAAGCTGCCCTGATTAGCCATCGCCCTCCTTGGTCCTCCCAGCTGCGCCTGCCTCACAGAGATCAAACTCTTTTTAAATTCCTCACAGAGACAGACAAGGAGATTTCAGCTGCCTGGGGGTGGGGAGCACAGGATGCCCCTAGCATAGCATCCTGTCCCCCACCAGAGTTATTTGTAGCACACTGACGGGGCTTGGCTAAACCCCCTCTCTAAATCAGTGTCTCAGTTCCATGGGGGAACTGGAGGGAATGGCTGTTCAGCCTTGAATGGGGTTCCCATAATCTATTACCTCAGGAAGTTACGGAGCTGCTCATCGCCTCAGAGAAAGCTTCCCTGTCTACGATGCCAAAGGCAGGCACAGGGCCAGTGAGGTGGCTTGGTGGGTAAAGGTGCTTGCTGCCAAGATTGACCAAAAATTTGATCTCTGGGCCAAAATGGTGGTGGGGGGAGAACTGACCCACCCAAGGTGTCCTCTGACCTCCCTTCACGAGCACACCACGGTGCATGTGCATGGCACACGCCTGTATGAGCACACACACACACACACACACACACAAATATATAGATAAATATCTGATTGAAGGTTCCGGAAAGACGGCTCAGGGGTTAAGAGCACCCACTGCTCTTGCCGAGGAGCCAAGTTAGGTTCCAGTTCCCACACTATGTGGCTCACAACTGCCTGTAACTCCAGCTCCAAATGATCCAGCGCCCCCTTCTGGACTCTGTGGGCACCTGCACTCCTCTACACACACACACACACACACACACACACACCCCACAGAACAGACACATAATTTAATAAAAATATTTTAAAACATGTAATATTAATTTTGGGAGGGGAGAGGGAGGTTTCAAAGACAAGGTTTCTCTGGGTAGCCCTGGCTTTCACTCTGTAGACCAGGCTAGCCCCAAACTCAGAGATCTGTCTGCCTCTGCCTCCAGAGTGCTGGGCTCAGAAGTGTGCACCACCACCGCACCTGGCTGCAATATTAATTATTAACAAAATCCAGCATGGTCCTCACCTCCCACATTCTAAGTTGGCTTTACTCATCAAATCATCCCTCTCTTCTGGAGGGGCTTCGATGCAATGGGAATGTGGCTCTGTTGGCAAGAGTGCGTTCATGAAGCCCTCTCCCAACCTGAGGTGATGGTACATGCCTCGGAAGTGGAAGCAGGAGAGTCAGGAATGCAGGTCCTCTCTGATTAATATAGTGAGTTCAAGGCTAGCCTGGGCTACATGAGACACCTTCCCCCCCCCCTTTTTTTTAAGATAAAAGAAAAAGAAAGGAAAGCTGGGGAGATGACTCAGTTGTTATGTAGACGCGATTGTTCTATAAGCCTGAAGACCCGACTTCAGGCCCTAGAACCACCACCATAAATGCAAGGAGGGCACATGCCATGCTAGCCTAAGAAGGCAGAGACAGAGGAACCCTGGAGGAAGATGGGTGTGAGACGAATCGTTTCGATGAGCTTGGGGGGTTTGACTGGGAGACCCTGCCTTAATGACTACGGTGAAAGAAGAAATGAAGAGGGATCCCCAAAGCACCCCAGGCCAACACAGGCACACCCACACGTGCAGGTGCACTCCAATATGCACATGCATGTGGGCCTTACCAGGACCTACAGAGACAACACAGTATCAACTCTGGGATGACCTTGGTTTTGCCCTGATGGACTTGGAGGGATGGAAAACACTCTATGCTAGGTCCTAGGCCTTCTAGGAGATGCTCACTTCTCTAGACATTCTAGTAACACAGAATGCTACTAAGTGGTATACGATTAGCTTCCAAGTTCAATTAAGAAACTCATCTCACAAAGTTAAGGGTACTTTCCCTGCGGGCTTTCCCAGAGCCTTTAATGTTAGTATGCACCGTGAACACACAAGAGGGATTAGAAAGAAGGTGAGTCTAGGATGTGTTATTGAATTTGCAGTCTCTGCCAGTGAGAGATACTGAAGTATGTGACGTGGGTCACCCTGCCACAGGTCCTACAGTTTCTTCTTGGTGCCACCTAAGGAGGCCTGCACGTCCACCCGTGGCAACGCTAACAACCCCTCACCCAGCGACCACCACAAGCCCCTCGCTTGACACCCCTCCCCCTCTTCCAATGCCACGGTGCTGTGTTTTCTTAGTTTGCACAATCTACCTGCTGGGCTACTAAACATCAGCGCCAAGAACTGACTGTATACCAACAGCCCTCTAGACAAACCTTCTGCCCTTAGGGAGGTCCATTCCCCCTCCCCCCCACCCAACTCCCAGCAAGAAACACACACACATGCTCTGAAGTCCTGAGTCTTTCTGTCCCAAGCCTTTTCCTCTCCCCAGGGGCCCTCAAAGGCACAGGTCATGAAGGAAGGAATAATGGACCTCCTCTGGAATGACATCTCACTTCCATCAGCCTTCGGACAGCTCCCACCCTACAGCGCCGGCAGAAGGCTGCGTTTGTCCCATACACAGAAAGAGTCAGTCCTCTGTAGTTTGAACACCCCCACCCTGTGGCACCGAGCCAGCAAGGCTGCCTCTGTACCCCGCTTCCCTGAAGGCACCCCCCCATCCAGAAGGGCTCAGCATCCTTCCGGAGTCAAATGCTATTCATAACCCCCCACTGGAAGCCCGCAGAGAGCTGGGGAACCCAGGTAGGGCGGGGAGGGTGTGACAGGTTCTTACCCTGAAATGAGCAGAGCCAGCCTCCCATGGAGAAGCTTCAGGCACCGGCCATAGAGCCTGGCGGGCAGGCGGGCAGGCAGGCGCTGGCCTTGGTCCCCGCCTCCCGGATCAATAGTGGACAGAATGTCAGGAGTGTTCGGAGGCAGCCCTGCCCCCTGCCACACAGCCCCAGAAAAGCTCATCTTGGCTTCCCCATCCTGACGCCATTAACAAGTTTAGGATGTGGTTAGGGGAGAGAGTGGAGGAGCGGGCCTTAAAAGAATCCTCTTGACCTTGGCAGACTGAAAGTAGCAAGAGCATCAGGGAGGCCTGGTCCCCCCCACCCCCACCCCGGTGCCTCAAACGACATCTCAGAGCAGGCACTGAAGTGATGGGCAGGGAGTGGAGGGACAAGCCTAAACCTCAGTCCCAAGAAGGGTGAAACAGGAGGATTGCCACAGGCTCTAGGGCAGCCCAGATCACACAGGGAAACTATCTGAAAAACAGAAGAGAGTCAGCAAGACGGCTCAAGGATAATTCAGAGACACTTGTCGCCAAGCTTGAGAACCTAAGCTCAATCCCTGGGACCCGCATGGTGGAGGGAGGGAACTCATTCTTACAAGCTGTCATCTGACCTCCACACACCTGCTGCGGCCCATCCACCCACACACATACACATATGAAATAAATAATATATGAATATACTTAAGAAAATAAACATACATCTGAGGGGCTCAGATGTAGCTCACTGGCAGAATGCTTGCCTAGAATTTCCCAGAGAAGGGTTGGGGCGTGGTACTGGGTTATTCGAATGAGACAAGATGAAGGCTCCGATATGGTGGGTGAGAAGCACAGCCAGGGAGAGCCCTTCAAAGCCTGCCTCAACGATAGTACAATGGCTGCCTGTGGCTCAGAGTCTCTGCTTGATGACCCCAGGTCCCAGCTGCCCAGCACATCTTCCAAGCGCCAGAAGGGATCTCTCAGGCATGGAATTAAAAGGAGACTGCAGAGGCTGGAGAGATGGCTCAGTGGTAAAGTATTTACCACGCATGCATGAGGACCTGAGTTCGAATCCCAGGACCCGCGTAAGGCTGGACATGGTCATGTACCCTCAGAGCTTGGACAGTAACATGGGTGACTGAGACAGGGAAACCCCCTGGAAGCTCATGGACCAGCTAAGCCTGTGTAAACAGGTAGATGGAAAGAGATCCAGTATCCTGTGAGTTCTAGGCTAGCTAGGACTACACAGTAAGATCCTATCTCCAAAAGAGAGAGATGGAAACAATACAGAAGCTTCACGGACACCTGCAGTCCACACCCGGTACATGAACACACACACAAGATTAAAGGAGACTCCAGAGAAAGGCTGCTGTGCATAACCCTGTGCAGAACAGAGTAGAGTCAACACCCGATAGGTCCCTGGAGTCCTGAACCCTTTTCTCCTGTCCGCAGCCCAGGATAGATGCTAACACTGACCTGGGTCCTCCCAGAGCATTCCCGGGAGTGCTCCTTCCTGTCCATACTCCTCCACCTAGCTCCATACCTGCCCACCTTTCAACCCACCTCTACTTACATCCCAGGGAGACGCCCGCCCCTGAAGTCTCCCCCAGGACCCTCCTGTATCCTGTGCCATGCTTCTGGGTATCAATACAGGCCTTCCCTGCTACACGTGGCATCCATCCAGGCTGTTTCCCGGGCCAGACCCTGTCTGCCCAAAGCTGACATCATGCCTTGGGAGGGAGCCACAGCCTAGCTTCCCAAGGCGGGCGCCAATTCGCACATGGTTCTCTCAGATCATCCTGGGCACTCCCCAGAGTCCTCAGCGCTTTGTTTTATCGACTGATTGATATACTCGTTTTGGGACAGGGGGCTCTTACGTCCCATGCGCTAACCTCAAGGGTGACCTTTAACTTTTAGCCCTCTCCCTATTTCCCAGCGGCCGAGATGACAGATATGCATCACACCTGGTTTATGTAGCGCTGGGAATGGAACCCAGAGCTTTGTGCACGCTGGGTAAATACCTACCAACCAAGCCACATTTCCTGACAACGTCTGTTTACTTTTGAGGCAGAGTCTTCCATATTTAGTCCAGGTTAGCCCTGATCTCACAATCCTCCTGCTTCAGCCTGAGTGCCGGGATGACATCATGCCTGGCACCTCCGCTTTGGAGAGCGGATGGCCAGTCCCATGGGTGAGTGGGAATCTGAAGGGCCAGCAGGAATGGGGACAGTTTTCCAGAGAACTCCTATCTAACCTCGTTCCCAAATCTCTTGGCACTGATACCCCAAAGCATGATAGAGCCTTTGCCTACAATTTCCTAGTGAGAGACTTGGGTGTGGCTCAGTAGGAGAGCATCTGTCTAGAAATACACACACACACACACACACACACACACACACACACACACACAAGTGCACACACATACCCATGAGGGGCTGGACTTGTGACTCAGTGTCAGAACACTGGTCTGGCATGTGTGAAGCTCTGGATTAAATCCCAGACTTTTGGAATAAAAGAAATTGGGTCCTCACTTGATGAGAGCCGATGAAGAAAGAACCCAGAAGAGACAAAAGGCCTTTCTCCCTGAAGGTCATGTCCTGGCCTTGGGCCAGGCTGGTACACTTCCCGGCCACTAGGATCTACAGAGCCACCCCTGCTGGAGTGAGCTCAGCCTACTAGGAGCCTGCAGTTAATCTCGTCTCTTCATACTTAAAATTCCTTTTTAAAATATTTATTTTAAAGCCAGGCGGTGGTGGTGCACGCCTTTAATCCCAGCACTTGGGAGGCAGAGGCAGGAGGATTTCTGAGTTCGAGGCCAGCCTGGTCTACAAAGTGAGTTCCAGGACAGCCAAGGCTACACAGAGAAACCCTGTCTCGAAAAACCAAAAAAAAAAAAAAATTTATTTTATGTGTATGGGTGTTTTATTGCATGTAAGTGTGTACACCACATATGTGCAGTGCCCGACCAAAAGAGGGCACTGGATCCTCTGGAACTGGAGTTAGAGACGATTGTGATCTACTGTGTAAGTGCTGGGAGCCATGCTTGGGTCCTCTGCAAGAGCAGCAAGAAGAAGTGTTCTTAACCACTGAGCCATCTTTCCAGCTCCTGGAATTCTGTGCTTGTCGCTGTGTGTATGTATGCGGCATGTATGACGTTGGCTATGTGCACGCCTGGGAGACAGGGGTGAGGTGTATGTCAGGCTGTGTGTCATAGTTCTTGGAAGGACAACTTGCGGGAGTCATTTCTCTCTGTACCATGTGGGTCCAGGGATTGAGCTCACTAGCCCAACAATGCACTTTTCCCAACTTATTACTCAGCGCCCTCAAGCTCCTCCAAGGAAGTGACCTGACACAGGACAGTGGTTCCGTGGCCTCCCTGTGGCAGCAGTGAGCATGCACCCTTCGCCTGGATGACTGTACATTTCCTCTCTGGCCTAGTCCTCCCCTCAGGCCCACAGTCCATGTTCACAGTGGAGATAATATACCTTGGGGTCTCCTAGGCCACACCCTATACAACTCTTCCTATGTTGGAAAGACCTGAATCCCTGCCCTTCACCCCCGACTTCTGATACCCACCCCCCACATCAGCTCCTACTCCTTTCCACACAGATGTGTCTTTGTATGTGAACCTCTTCATGCATGTACATGTACATATGTGCATGCATGCAGAAGAGGCCAGAGGTCAGTGCCGAGCGTCAGAGTTTCATGTCTGTTTCTATGATAAGACGCCTGACAAATGCAACTTAAGGGAGAAAGGGTTTAATTTTAGCTCACCATTCCAGGTCACAGTCCGTCATGGCAGAGAAGTCAAGGCAGAAACTTAAACAACTGCTCACATCACGTGTGCACGGGCAAGAGCAGACAGAAAGGAACCCTTGCCTGCTCGGCGGTGACCAGCTGACTTTCTCTACTTTCATAGAGTTCACGGCCCCAAACCAGAGAACAGTGCTGTCCACTTTCAGGCTGGGTCTTCCCAGGGCAATTAACAATCGAGACAAGCCAAACAGATGAGTTCGAGTCCCTCCTGAGACTCTCCTACCGTGTCATTCTGGATTGTATCAAGTTGACAATTGAAACTAACCACCATGTTGGGTGTCTTGCTTTATTACTCTCCACCTCATTCTTCGAGGCAGGGGCTCTGTTTGTCTCTCTGTCTGTCTGTACCTAGAACTGACCAATTCTGCCAGGCCACCTGGCCAGCAGGCATGGGGTTCCTCTTGGTGCACTGCCATGCCCTGTGCTTTACGTGGGTGCTGGGGACCCGAACTCAAGCCCTCATGCTTGCGTGGTAAGTACTTTACCCACCAAGAGATCCCCCAACCCGGAGACTGATCATTTTTTTTTCCTGTACGGACCATTAAATCCTGCCCCCAGGTCTTTTGTATCGCCATTCCTACCCCCTGCAAGATCAGTCAGTGTGTCAGTCCTTCTGTCTGTCTCTCTTGGCTGGCTTCTTCAGGGATCTGGCATCTTACAGAGGAAACTGGGCTGTGCTGGACCAGCAAGCCTGCTGGGAATGGCCGCTGGCTCACCCACATGGCAGCTTCCTCAACCCTTTACCTTCTTCAGCTCACGCTTTCTCACCCCCACCCCCATCACCACCCTCACCTCCCCATCCCTACCACCATCACCATCCCCTACCCCACCCTTGCACCCCTCAAATCCAGCTTGTGCAGTCTAATCTCTACCCGGTGTCTCCAAAACTCTGGGACAACCGGCTGGGATGGATGGAGTCCTATACACATTGATGGGGTGTAACCTAAGCAGGGACCGACCGTGTGGAGCTGCAGCTCTCTGAGTTACTCATTAAAGAGCAAAGGGAGAAACAATCACGATTTCCACAGCAAAGACTACAGCTGGGAGTGGTGGCTCTCAGCTATAACCCCAGCCCTGTTGGATGAGGCAGAAGGAACATAGTTCAAGGCCAGCCTGAGCTATAAGACTGAGACCTTGTCTCAAAGAGTAACCAAACTATTTCTAATTCTAGCGCACTCTCTACGATACTCAGTGTTAACCGTCAATTTGACAGAATCTGAAATCTCTCGGGGGGGGGGGGCTCTGAGCATGCCTGTGGAATTATCATGATTTATTTATTGGATATTGAAAGAGTCATTTTAATGGTGGGTAGGACACTCCCTGAGGAGGGGAACCTGGATGGTATGAAACAGAGACAGCTGAACAGGACCACACATGCGCCTCTCTGTTTCCCCAGGAGATGTGACCAATGGTTTCAAATCCCTGTTACCTAGACTTTCCCCACAGTAATGGAGTTCTTCATCTGTGAACCAAAGCCCAACCCTTCTTCCTCAAGTTGCTTCTGTCAGAGTGTATTATCACAATGACAGCAAAAGAAACTAAGAGACCCCCTTGTGGTTCAAAATTGCCCTGTTGGAGTTGTGGATTTGGCTCAGTCGGAAGAGTACTTGCCCGGCATGCACAAAATCCTGGGTCCTATTCCCAGCACCGCCTAACTGGGCATGGTTCATACCCTTAGCGCCTTAGAGGCAAAGGCAAGAGAATCGCTGAATGTCTAAGGCTAGCCTGGGCTACGTAATAAGTTTCTGAGTACTGAGAAACAGCTACCTCTGAGTTATCCAAACTCCTCTGTAAGTAACCCCAATAAATTCACTGGTTCATCATGTCAGACTCTGGTGGAATCTTTATTTTGCTCCTATCTTAGTGGGAGACTTGTTTGTTCTCGTCTCCCCAGGAAAAGTCTCCATGCTGAGGCCCCCCTTCCCTCTCTTGGCCTCACATACCTTCTTTGGAGCCACTGGCCGAGGTCACCACAGAAGATGAAGCAGACCCGATGGATGGCCTGCCCACGGGACTGGAGTGCTTCCCCCCTCGGCCAGGGGGCTTCAGGCCACTGGGCTTCTGCATGGTGGTGCCACGAGAAGGGCAGACAAAGGCAGACGACGGTCACATCCTCTCTGCCATCCTTGGTCACCTGCGGGCAGAGCACAAGAGGGATGGAGTCATGGCGTTGTCATTAGGACCTGGGAACTTGACCGCTCCAGACACTGACAGCCCCATCAGAGGGTGCCAGTATTTCCTTTCTGTTTTGTGTCAGATAGGGTATCAAGTAGCCCAGGCTGGCCTCAAACTCATGATACAGTAGAGAAAGACACTGAACTCCTGCCTTCGCCTCCTGAGGGAGGGGTTTACAGATGTAAGACAGCACGCCTGCTCTATTCATAACTAGGGATGGAACTCTGGGCTCCAAGCGCTGCACAGACACTTCACTCCCTTCGTTCTGACACACGGTCTCACTATATGTCCTGCGCTGACTCTTCCAGTCCCATCCCAGCCTCCTGAGTGTGGCGGTTACGAGAGTGCTTCGCCAAGCTCCACTACACTGCGCCATTTACAGATAGAGCTGAGATCTTTGCTTTGGGGTTGGTTGGGTGTGGCTGCAAGATGCTTCAAGGACCATTCTATGACCACCAGGGACATCTGGCTGGTGAGCGAGGCCACCACAGAAGCCAGGGCAGAATTCAGGATGGACTCCATTAACCACACTTGCTTGTTTGGCCCACACCTATCTGAAGGAGACCACCATTCACCAGAAAGGATATAAAAGGAAAAAAAAACCAACTGGCAGTTTACTCCTGTAATCCCAGCACTCAGGAGCCTGAGACAGGGGGATTGTTGCAAGACTGAAGTCATCCAGGATACAAAGAAAAACTCTGTGTCAAAAAGTGAAGAAAGAGGAGGGAGGGGAAGAGATTAGGGAGATAAGAGAGAAACACACACACACACACACACACACACACACTCACACATGGTGGGGGGAAGATCTAATCTACAAATCCATATAAAATTCTCTTGGCAGAAACTCTTGGTTATCTCAGAATGTCTCTGAGTCATATGTTCAGCAGCCAGTGGATGTTTTAGTTGGTCACATGGTTTTGTGAAGTAAGGTCTAACCTAGGATTTTGTGCAAGCTGCTCAAGTTCTCTACCACTGAGCTACGCCCCAGCCCCTCACTGGGGGATTCTAGGCAGGGGCTCTACCACTGAGCCACGCCCCCAGCCCCTCCCTGGGGGATTCTAGGCAGGGGCTCTACCACTGAGTCACGCCCCCAGCCTCTCACTGGGGGATTCTAGGCAGGGGCTCTACCACTGAGCCACGCCCCCAGCCCCTCCCTGGGGGATTCTAGGCTGGGGCTCTACCACTGAGCCACGCCCCCAGCCCCTCCCTGGGGGAGTCTAGGCAGGGGCTCTACCACTGAGCCACGACCCCAGCCCCTCACTGGGGGATTCTAGGAAATGTTTCACTGCTAAGCAACATCCCCCACCCTCTTTACCTTGAGAGAGTCTAAGTTGCTCAGGTTGGCCTGGAACTTACAATCCTCCTGCCTTAGCCTCTAAGTAACTAGATCACATGCTTACGTCGGCAGAATGGGCTACTTGAAGTTTTTCTCCAGCAACTGCACCTCACCCAGAGGACACCTGGCCCAACAAATATTGTTCCAGGTAGCCTCTTGGGACCCATGGTCCTGGAAATCTACAGTGAGCCTAGGAGAGTCTGCTGCCCTTATGTCTACATTCTACCTCCCCAGAGCCTCGGGTAACCTCAAATCAGGCCTTGCTGTCTCCTCCGAGAACCAGGGGGCCAAATGCGACACCTTGCCGCTGTTGCCACAAGTTGCATATTCTCCCTATATGCCTTCGTATAGGAAAGTTTGGCTGAAGCAGACACAGGAGAAAAGATGTTCTGCTAAAGCAAGCATGTGAAAGGACATGTGATGAAGGATTCTTCACTAACGACACACATGTATTGGTCCACCTTACATGGCGTAGTTGAGCTGCATGTGTCAGGACTCCGTAGAGAGAAATGCACCAAAAACCTGGCGGTGTGCTGAAGTTTGTTGCTGCTTCCAAGGACTTGAGCTGATGGACAGAGTGATGTCAGCTGAGACAGACACATGTGCTGAGACAAGACCCGTAGAAGACACGTGTTGTTTACAGGGATTACCCGATAGAGAGCAAAGGAGACTGAGCTACGCTTGCTGACAGAGCTTGCTGTGCACTCTGCTGGGAGAGGCAGAGCAGAGACCTGGCATTCCTCCCTAGTCCTTCCTGCTGAACTGTGCTGAGGCAGAGGCCTGGCTGCCTCGCTAGGCCGTGTCACCACTGCTGATTCGTGTTTGCTAACCCGACTCTACTGAACCGGACGACTGGTGTATCCGTGAAGTGTTTGCCAGTGGCTCAAACTGCCGCTGCCGCTGACCTGTGAACTGAACTGCTGATTTCCAGACAACACAGATGGGAGTTGCTCCAAAGAACCTTTCTAAACAGGTCCACTTCCCCCACATCCTTTCTTTACTACTACCTCTGGTGGGTGGTGAGTTACAAGGAAGGTTAAAGCATTGAAGAACCATCATTAAAAATAAGGTTTAAAAAAATTAAAGTTCAGCACTTGGGAGGCAGAGGCAGGCAGATTTCTGAGTTCGAGACCAGCCTGGTCTACAGAGTGAGTTCCAGGACAGTCAGGGCTATATAGAGAAACCCTGTCTTGAAAAACCAAAGAATAAAAAAATAAAGATATACAGGAGGGTGGGCTTTGAGATTTCAAAAGCCTATACAGACACAGACACATTCACTCACGTTCTCTCTCTCTGTCTCTCTATGTCTCTGTCTGTCTGGCTGCCTGCCTCTCTCTCTCTGTCTGTCTTTCTCTCTGTCTCTCTCTTTGTCTGTCTTTCTCTGTCTCTCTCTCTCTGTCTGTCTTTCTCTCTCTCTGTCTCTCTGTCTCTCTCTCTCTGTCTGTCTTTCTCTCTGTCTCTCTCTCTGTCTGTCTTTCTCTGTCTCTCTCTGTCTGTCTTTCTCTCTCTCTCTCTCTGTCTGTCTTTCTCTCTCTCTGTCTTTCTCTCTCTCTGTCTGTCTGTCTCTCTCTCTTTCTCTGTCTGTCTTTCTCTCTGTCTCTCTCTCTGTCTGTCTTTCTTTGTCTCTCTCTCTGTCTGTCTTTCTCTCTCTGTCTCTCTCTCTCTCTCTCTCTCTCTCTCTTTCTCCTGCCATGCCTCCCACCATGATGATAATGGACTAAACCTCTGAAACTGTAAGCCAGCCCCCAGTTACATGTTTACTTTTATAGGAGTCAAGGTGTCTCTTCACAACAATACCATAGTGACCAAGACAATGATACACGCATTTAAGTCCAGTGCAGGGAAGGTGGAGACAGGGGGATTCCCTGGAGCTCCCTGGCCAGCCAACATAGCCTACTTGGTGATCCTCAGGGCAGTGAAAAACCATCCACACATAGGTGCATACATGCATACATGTGCATTGGGACTACACACACACATGCATGTGCGAGTGTGCACACAGACGCAGGCATGTGCATGCACACACAACATGAACAGAAGAAAGGAGAAAGTGAAAGATGGAGGGAGGGGATTAGTAAAAACGGAAGGGAAAGGACGAAGGGAAGAAAGAGGGAAGGAAGAGAGAGAAGAAAAGGAAGGAACAGAGGGCTGGTGAGATGGTTCAGAGGTAAAGGAGCTTGCCGTCAAGCCTGAGGACCTGAGTTCAATCCCCAGGCCCCACATGATAAGAGAAACCAACCCTAGCATACAGCTTTCCACATGTGCACAGAGCACACATGTGCCCCTTCACAAAGAGAATGAGTAATGCAGTTTTTAGAAAGAATACAAACTTATAGAGCCAGGGGATGGAAAGATAAAATTAATTTCACGGATTCCATCCCGAGTCATGCTGTTACAGCCATGACTGAACTGGCCCCTGGGCTGCCTCTTCCCTACTTCCTAGCCTGGTGGCCCTGCCCTAAAAAAACATTTCCAAGACCCTGACCTCTGGGGACAGCGCCCGCTAGCCTCAACTAACAAAAGAGAACATGGAGCAGGCAGAAAGGAACCAAGCCGGCATTCAGCCAGTCCTGCTACCCCCGCCAGGGGACTGGAGGGGACCGGAAAGGGGCGGGGGAGGGGACAACTGTAGCAGGAAGAGAGGAAGAGGCAAAGGGCTGAGCGGGCCCTCTGTGACTCAGCCGGGCTCCGGGACAGAGAACTGGTTGGGGGTGGGGGTGGGGGTAGGACTTGGGAAAGCTGTGACATGGCCACACACTGGCCTCTGGCCACAGCGCAGCTGATGAGGTGAGATCCTGAGGTCCAAACCCAGTCTCACTCCCAGAGGCCTTAGGACAAGAAGCCATGTGACAGTCCCAGGGTTATCACCTGTCCTGGGATACAGGTAGCACAGGCATGGTCAGCACACAATGATGCGAACACAGAAGAGGCAGAGGAAGAAAGGTTTCAAGTTCCAGGTGGGCAAAAAGGCCTAGCAGGTACAGACAACTGCCACCAAACCTGACCGCCTGAGTTGGATCCATACACGCGCTAAAATGTAATAAAATGAAAGTAAAATAACAAACCAAGCTCAGAGTAAAGCTGGGTTGGGAGAGGGTTTGCCTAGTATGTGTTAGGTCCCAGGTTCAGTCCCCTGCACTCATAAACCAGGGTGTGCACACCTGTGATCCCAAAATTAGGGAGGCAGAGCAGGAGGGTCAGAAGTTCAGGGTTATCCTCAGCTACGCAGTGAGTCTGAGGTCAGTCTGGGTTAAAAAAACAATTTTAATCCCAGCGCTTGGGAGGCAGGGGTAGGTGGGTCTCTGAGTTTGAGGCTGAGTTAGTTCAGGACAGCCAGGGCTACATTTAAAAAAAAAAGGAAAGAAAGAGAGAGAGGAAGAACAAAAGAAAGAGAGAGAAAGAGAGGGAAAAGAGAGAAAGAAAGAGAGGAGAGGAGAGGAGAGGAAAGGAAAGGGAAAGAAAGGAAAGAAAGGAAAGGAAAGGAAAGGAAACCTGGGTCTAAGCGTGGCTGCCTTTGGGAAGTTTGTAACCCCAGGAGTATCCCAGATACTTGGCAGAGTTCAGGAGGCCCATGTCACAACTCTCCGGTGACACCGTTCACACAAGCATTGTCTGGGAACTCGGGTCTAGCAGAAGCAACAGGCCCCTGTGCGCTGTCCTCAACTGCCACGTACTGGAAAAGAAACCCGAGCTCGGCTGCAGGGTTTCCATTCCAGCTGCCTGGGGGTGACCAGCCACAGCGTCAGTGGGGACAGGGAGGGCCCAGGGTTCTGACCAGTGAATCGGTAGTGGCCCAGAGAGGGGAAGAGTGCCAAGTGGAGCAAGAGAAAGCCCAACTCCTATGAGGTAATATGGTCCCGGGGCAGGGAGGAGGGCATCCGGCTGTAGGCACCCTGGCCCAGAATTCCAGCCAGCCACTGGCCCTGGCTCATTCTCTGACACTTCTGCCAGGAGATAAGGGTGCTAACCACTACTGACACTAGACAGGTCCAGCTTCTTCTCCTTTAAAATAAAAATATTTATGGGGGAGGAGTACATGCATGCCTCATGCATGAAGGGTGCCAACTTGGGGGGGGTGTCATTTGGTCATTTCTCTCCTTCCAGAAGAAGACTCCTCCTGGGGTCAGACTCAGGTCATTGGGTTTGGCAGCCCCTTACCTGCTGAACCAGATTGGACCCCTTCTTGTCCATATTTGATATGTAGCGCAAGTTGGTCTCAAGCTTCCCATCCTCCTGCCTCTTTGTGCCCAGTGCTGAGTTAAGGGTCCAGGACACCATTCTAACTGCATTTGGCTGAGGGTCGGGGAACACAGGCAGCTTGCTGTGGGTCACCGAGAGGTCACCCGAGTCCATGACCTCCCAGCCAAAGACAAGCCAAGGCTAGGCTGGGACGGTCCCTCCCTGTGAGTCTTGCCAACTTCCAGGCAAAAAAAACAAAGTTCAAGCTTTCAACCAGCTGTGCCTCAGGCCCGGGAGAACGGGAGAGATGGAGTCCATCTGCCTGGGTCTCTGTCCCCACCCTCCTCCCCCCTCTCTCCTGGTCACCAGGGTCAGCAGGATGCTGGGAACAGCCAGACCCTGCCAAGCCCATGGTAGAGTGTGAAAAGGACAGAGATAAGGAACCTGGTTGGGGTCTTTGGACCCCCGGATAGTGCCAAGAGGACTGACCGCCATGCGGAGAGGGACAGCAGCAGAAACCAGCGTGAGGCTCTGGGAGAGCCTCCAAGCTGAGGTGCGGCAGACACTATGGAGACATCACTTCAGGGTGGGGAGCGGATGAGGCTGGGAAGACTGAACTTTTCACAGCGGCTGAGTGGAACGGCAGACCAACAGCCCCCAAGTCAACAGTCAGCTTTGCTGTTTATTTTGGTTGCTTGCTTGCTTTTTGTTTTGTGAGACAGGGTGTCTTTAGGTAGCCCTGGCTCTCCTGAAATTCATGTAGATCAGGCTAGCCTCCAACAGAAAAGAAAATCAGTTTCCCCAGTGCTGGGATAAAAGGCGTGTACCACCCCCCCCACTTTATTATTATTATTATTATTATTATTTATTTTTTATTTTACGTACATTGGTGTTTTGCCGCACGCATGTCTGTGTGAGGGTGTCAGATCCCCTGGAACTAGAGTTACAGACAGTTGTAAGTCACTGTGTGGGTACTGGGAATTGAACTCAGGTCCTCTGGAAGATCAGCCAGTGCTCTAAACCACTGAGCCATCTCTCCAGTCTACCTTTTGTTTTTTTCTTTTTTCTTTTTTTTTTTGAGACATTGTTTCGCGTAGCCCAGAGTAAGTTGATGTGACTGTCTAAACTCATGATCCTTCCTGGCTCTGCCTCCTGTGTGCTAGGATTATTGGTATAGGGTTTCATGTGAGTGTTTGTACGTAAGGTCAGTATAAAGTTGACTTTTTGGCTCTTTATTTGGAAATGGAGCTCTGCTATGTAGCCCAGTTTGGCTTTGAACTGTATATTCTCCTGCCTCAGACTCTCCAGTGCTGCAATGGCAGGTATGTACTAAAACATACAGCTAAACAGGTTTTGTTTTGTTTTGTTTTCAAGACAGGGTTTCTCTGTACAGCCCTGGCTATCCTGGAACTCACTATGTAAACCAGGCTGGCCTCGAACTCAGAAATCTGCCTCCTGAGTGCTGGGACTAAAGGCATGTTGTGCCACCACGTCTGACTTGTTTTGTTTTGAACTACCTGGTAGGCCAGTAAGATGGTTCTGAGAGTAAATGCATTTGTTGTGCAAACCTGGCAACCTGAGTTCAATTCCCAGAACCTGTGCAAAGGTGGAAGGAGAGAACCAAGTCCTCTGACCTCCAAAGGTACTTTATGGTATATACATACACTCACACATGCGAGTACACACATGCACACATATCATGCATGATCACACATGCATGCGGTCATAATAATTTGGGCTTTTGTTTTTTAGTTAAAACTAAGCTGGAGAGATGGCTCAGCAGTTAAGAGCACTAGCTGCTCTTCCAGAGAACTCAGGTTCAAATCCCAGCACCCACCTGGCAGCTCACACCTGTCTGCAACTCCAATTCCACAGCTTCTGACGCCCTCACACAGACATATGTGCAGGCAAAACACCAATAGACATAAAATGAAAATACATTTTAAAAAAGATCATGGACTCTTCTCAACAAAACCAAAATAATAACAAATGACTTTTTAAACTTAGATGTATTAATAAATATAAATATTTTATTTCATGTAAGAGTTTCACCTGTGTGTACGTATGTAACTAAGTATGTACTTGCATCACATGTGTGTCTAGTGCACTTAGAGCTGATAGGAGGGTATTGGCTCCCCTGAGCCTGGAACTGGAGTAATGGATGGTTGTGAACCGCCATATTGATGCTGGGTACCGAAATTGGGTCCTAGGCAAGAGCTTCAAATTCTCTAACTGCTGATCTAACTCTTTAGGCCCAATAAATATAATAACAATATTTTTAAAGGTGGAAAGAGATTCCTAAAGGTCTACTTCTGGTCTCCATAGGCACACACATCCACACAGCCGCACAAACAAGTATACATCACACACACGCACACATGGACAAACCTATTCTTTCTAAAATATCTGTCTATATCTAACTGAGATTACAGTTACAGACTAAATGAGTAAACCACAGGTAATTCCCTGGGTTCAGGATCTGGTGCCATCAGACTGCCTGGCTGTGAACGGGGGACCTGTGGCCTGTGGATCTGTGTCATGTGTGTCTCCCCCAAGGCTCTGAGGACAGGAGCAGTCACAGTGGTACTGCACAGAATGAGGACCTTCTACCGTGCCTCACGTCCCTGCAGCAAGCTTCTAGGTGAACATCCCAGATCCTCTGCCATTCTGGCAATGTCCTGAGCAGGCGAGAGACAGGAAGGAAGGGACACGGATGCTGATGTCTGGCCCTGGAATAGTATGAAAGAGTCCAGCCAGACAAAGGGAGGACTAAGATGGGGCAGCCATGAGAAAGAGGAACCTGCCAGCAACGCAGGTCAAGGGTACCGCCCACACTCTGAAACTAAAACCCGGCGATACTAAAGTGGGTGGGAGAATGGAAGAGAGACACAAAATGAATTGGCTCGGACATCACCAGGAAGACATCCAAATCGGTCCTATCTACTGATGCAGCCTCACCCTGGCTACCAATGAAGGCTGCATGCCAAGCACCCACCACACACGCATGTACTGCCCTACTCATGCCCAGGTTGTCTCCAAAGTGACCTCGAATGCCTTCTCCCACTTCTCAGGGAGAGCAGAGGGGCGGGATGGAGCTTTTGCAAATCGTATTCCCAGTCTGCGTCTCAGGACCTAGGACAGCACCAGGCAGGCGGCTCAAAACTGCAAATTTAAACAGCTCCATTAAAGAGCCCTGAAATCAGGGTGGGAGGGCACTGGTAGAGTCCTTGCTTAACCTACAGAGTCCTGCGTTCCAACCCCAGGACCACACAGGCTCGGGCTCACGGGCGGGTAAATGCCTGCAATTGGTAAGTGGATCAAGAGACCAAGTTCACCCTCCATTACAGAGAGGGCTTGAGACCAACCTGGGTGTGGCGAGACCTTGTTTCTAAACAACAACAACAACAAAAAGGAAAGGGAGAGATGTCTCAGTGGTTACGAGCACTGTCTATGCTCTTCCAGAAGACCTGGGCTCGATTCTCAGCATAGACAGTACAGCTCACCACGTTAACTCCAATTTCCGGGAATCTGACGCCCTCTTCTGGCCTCCACGGGTACTTCATAAATCTAGTGCACAGGCATGTACGCAGGCAAAACATCCATTTACATAAGAGAAAAAAAAACATATTAGGGGATGGAGAACTGGCTCAGAGGTTAAGAGTACTACCTGCTCTTCCAGAGGATCAGAGTTCAAATCCCAGCACCCACATGGCAGTTGACAACTGTCTGCAATCCAGCTGCAAGTGATCTGACACCTTCACACAGACACACATAGAGGCAAACACCAATGCACACAAAATAAAAGTAAATCATTTTTAAAAAAATAAATGAGCCTCCTCCAGGCTGGAGGTGTGTTTCAGTGTACAGCATGTACCTCTAATCCCCCAGAGAGAGGGTTGGGGCACCGACAGGGGCAGGTGCCTGGTGCCTCCCTAGAATCCTCTAGCACAGGAAGTGTGGGTCAGCTGTAGAGCACCTGCCTGACTCTGTGAGACCCCAGGGAGGAGACCGGGGTAAGGCAGGAGAGAGCGCATACAGCCCTGTATTTATGTCTTGTTAATGATTCCTCTCGGTCTCTACTGCATCCCGCTCAGAAGACAGCAGTTCATTAACCTTTCTAGGCACTTCTGAAGGCATCAATTACAGTTCGTGTTTCACTGTGAAGACCAGGCAGGGGGAAATCACAGGGAGGGAGGCTCTGGAGCCTTGGAAAACACAGGGTGCTGGACCTAGACCCACCCACCCCCAGTCGACAGATCTTAGAGGGTCTTCCCTCAACCTGGGTCAGGACAGAGAGTTTACAAGAAGGTCACATTCTTATGCTCCTTGAGGCTAAGCCACAGTGCTGAGGACAGGAACATCATCATACAGTATCTAGTGCCAGGATGGTAAAGTGTCCCTGGCTCTGCCTCCTCCATCAGACCACCAGCTCCTTTACATAGCCACGCCCAGTTGTCTACACACACACACACACACACACACACACACAAACAAAACTTCATGCACCAAAAACTTGCCTGACAGATTATACCAGCTATTCCCAGCCCTGGCTTACTACCAACTAAGCAGATGGGGGTAGCCCCTCACTTGGTCTCTCTGGCAACCCAGGATTAAGGGAGATACCACCAGGAGGGGTCTATGAACAGGAGCCGAACCCAGCATTTACAACAGTCACACTGGGCCAGGCCACACTCATGAGTCAAGGAGAGATGGGGCAGAGGCAAGACTGGGGTAGAGAAAATGAAGCCAGCATCCAGAAAGAAGTGGAAGGGGTGGCTGCCAGCCAGCTTCCCGGCCCAGGGCGCCTGGGCTCCCTGCAAGTCTTCAGTGACTAAGTCTTATTTCTCCTACTCTGAAACGTCCTTTTGGGTCCAGCAAGACTGTGAGATGGCTCAGAGGGGAAAGTATTGGCCATCGAGCCCAATGAACTCAGTTCAATCCCTGGTATCTACATGGTTGAAAGAGAAACAACTCCCAAAAGTTGTTCCATGACCTTCACAAGTACACCATAGTATGTGGGAGCATGCGCGCGCACACGCACACACACACACACACACACACACCCCATAAACACATTTAAGAGAATAAATATATATAACTGAAGTCTCCCTTTACTTAACTGAATGAGGCTCTGACTCCCCAGGACAAAGCAGACCAGGCACAGTGGGGCTATGGAGACGGCTCCCTTAGTAAACTGTTTGCCATACAAACATGCAGACTAGAGTTCAGATCCCCACCACCCATGTCAAAGGCAGCACGTGCCTGTGACTGCAGCACTGGAGAGATGGAGGCAGGAGCCGTCCTGGGACTCGATAGTTAGCCAGTCTCATTGAATCAGTGAGGTCCAAGTTAAGTGAGATACCCTGTCCCAAAAACTAAGGTGGAGGGCCAGCGAGATGGCTTAATGGGTAAAGGGGCTTGCCACCAAATCTGGTTGTCTGACTTTAATCCCAGGTATCCTTATGACAGAAACAGAAAATGGATCCCATCATGTTGTCCTCTGGCTTCCATATGCACCCAAGCATGTACACACCCATCCACACCCACACGGAATACAACGGACAGTGACTGAGGAAGTCAGAGCTAATCCCTAGCCTCTACACGCTCATGTCCACCCAGGTGCTTGCATACATGCACGCACGCACGCACACCATACACATGTACGCACTCATGCTAACTGTGGAATTACACATCTGCAAACCCAGGACTCAGAAAGGACAATCAATCAGAAGTTGAGGCTAGGGCTGGAGAGATGGCTCAGCAGTTAAGAGCACTGACTGCACTTCCAAAGGTCCTGAGTTCAAATCCCAGCAACCACATGGTGGCTCACAACCATCCAAAAACAAGATCTGACGCCCTCTTCTGGAGTGTCTGAAAAAAACAGCTACAGTGTACTCACATAACAATAAATAAATCTTTAAAAAACAAACAAAAAAAAACTGTTTAAAAAAAAAAAGAAGTTGAGGCTAGCCTCAAGTATGTAGCAGGTTTGACACTAGCCTGTGCTATGTGAGATCCATCTCAAAACAACAGAAACTCCCAACAACAGGGTATCAAAGGGGGCCCTCTTCTAATTCTGTGTCCCTTCCATGACAGCTGGGCTCAACAGAAGATGCTTGCTGCTTGCAGCTTACAAAGAGAACTGAGGCGACCGTAGTGGAGGCATACAGAGTCTGGCCAGCTGATGAGAGAGAAGGAAAAGAGGGAGAGGGGGAGGGAAAGGGGGAGGGGAGAGGGACAGGGGAGGGGAAGGGGAGGAAGAGGGAGAGAGGGAGGGAGAGAGGGGAAAGGGACAAGGAGAGGGAGAGGGAGGAAGGGGGGAGAGGGAGGGAGAGGGACAAGGGGAGGGAGAGGGAGAGGGAATGGAGCCAGCCCCATGGAATGCAAGGCCTAGGCCATTGTGTGGGTTCCAAAGGCCAGACAGTGATTAGACTTTGCACTGTGGTGTTAGCAGCAAGTACAATTGTAATTATGCTTTAGAGAAACAGACCTTGACTTTGCAGAAGATGGTGTGCGCCTTAGGCACACAGTAAGTACTTAACCAATGCATGGACAAAGCACACAGTAGTATCTGTCATTCCAGAACTCCAGAGGTAAAGGCAGGAAGGCCAGCCTGGGCTACAGAGTGACTCTGAGACTAGCCTGGGCTACAGAGTAACTTTGAGGTCAGACTGGACTACAGAGTGACTCTGAGACAAGCCTGGGCTACAGAGTAACTTTGAGGTCAGACTGGACTACAGAGTGACTCTGAGACAAGCATGGGCTACAGAGTAACTTTGAGGTCAGACTGGGCTACAGAGTGACTCTGAGACTAGCATGGGCTACAGAGTAACTTTGAGGTCAGCCTGGGTTACAGAGTGACTCTGAGACTAGCATGGGCTACAGAGTAACTTTGAGGTCAGCCTGGGTTACAGAGTGACTCTGAGACTAGCATGGGCTACAGAGTAACTTTGAGGTCAGCCTGGGTTACAGAGTGACTTTGAGAGCAGCCCAGGCTACAAGGAGACCTCGTCTAAAAAACAAAAGGAGAGAAGGTACTGTGGTTGGTTTGGTGCAGCGCCTGCCTAACATATCTGAACATAGGCAAGTCTATCCCTAACACCAATAAACCTGGAGGGGTAGCACATAGGGGTAGAACATAGGCAAGTCTATCCCTAACACCAATAAACCTGGAGGGGTCGCACACACCTGCCACCCTCGCTGTTGGGAAATGTGGGCTGGAAGAGCAGAAGTTCAAGGCCAGGGCTGTATCAGTCTAAGATATAGGAGACCCTGTCTCCAATGAACAAAGTAAGGGCTGGAGAGAGAGCTCGAGGACTGGGACCCAGGTTCACTTCCAGCGTCTACATCAAGCGGCTCACAACAGTCTGTAACTCTAACACCACCGGATCTCACACCCTCTCCTGGCCTCCATGCTGTACCTGCACACACCTGGCAGACAGCCCCACAGGTACACGCAAAGATAAGGCTTAAAATAATTAAAAAAAACCCACAATAAATGAATATATTTATTTATAAAGTCAGAACCACTGGACAGGGTGGTGTACGTTGTTAGTCCCAACACTAAGCAAACAGATATCTGTGAGTTCAAGGCCAGCCTGGGCTACATAGTAAGTTCCAAGCCAGCTAAGGCTACATAGTGAGACCCTGTCTCAAAAGCGAGTGGGGGGAGTTAGAACCAAACATTCCTGGCCCAGAGTAAGCACTTAATATGTGTTTTTTAAAAGCCCGTGTAAAGGCATCAATTCTCCCAAGAGCTACGGGGTGACAAGTGCAGAGTCTCCTCTGGGCAAAGCAGCAGAGACAGAGAAGGCAGGGCAGACAGAGTAGTTACTGACCAGAGAGGGACTGGAACCCTCACTGAGCCTGGCTTCCCGGTGGGGACAAGGAAGACTTAGGGGTAAGAGGACAATGGCTTTGCTATCAATGAAGGAAAGCAGGAAGCAGGAAGGGAGATAGAAAAGAGCAGGCCCTGGGGTGGGGCTAAGAGGCTAGGCTGTGCGAAGGTGAAGGGTAACCAGAGCAGGGGATAAGTCCCCTGCCCCAGGCTGAGAGCCACTTCCTGGAGCAAAAAAATCAACCAATCAACCAATCAATCAATCAATCAACTGAGAATGTAGCTCAGTGGAAGAGCACTTGTCTAGAATACCCCAGGGGTGTGGCTCTGGGTAGATCATTTGCCTAGAATCCCCCAGTGAGGGGCTGGGGGCGTGGCTCAGCTAGAGAAGCCATGAGGTCTTAGGTTCAATTCCCCACGCCACCAAATATACAAGTAAGTAAAGTCACAAAAACTCTGTCCTAGGGGCACATGGTTTTCTCAAAAGTCCTAAAAGGCAAATCCCCTAAGTACTCCCATTTTACTGATGGGGAAACAGAGTCAGCAGGGTATGATGTCTTGTCCAAAGCCACACAGCAATTCAAGTAGCAGAGAAAGGATCTGAACCCAGGATGTCAAACTCCAACATCTGAACTCCTGCTCCTTGGGGTGTGTTCTGGCTGAGAATTCGGGGGCTCTGAGTGGACACTTCCCAGCTGAGTGCCTGGGTTAGAGGAGCGTGTATCTGTGTGCAATCCTCCAAGGCTCTTCTGCCGCTGGCTGGGGCTCCTCTATTTCTAACCTCCTCCTCATCCTGGAGCCTTGCTCTCACATACTACCCTTTTAAGCACTGCTGAAACCCATAGGTCCCGTGCTAAGTGGGCACCTAGTATATGCAGGAAGGAACTGGCAAACAGACTCTGCCTTGAACTTCACGCCCCAGTAACCTAAATCTCTCTCTGCCCAGCTAAGCCAGAATACCTCTTGTCCGGAAGCTCTTGTGGGAGCCGTAGCCTAGGTAAAAAGCAGCTTTGGGCAGGGCACTGCTCTCAGGGTCTGCCTTTAGGGTCTGCCCCACCCTAAAGCTGTGTCTCTTGGGGGTTCCTGGCTTCTCCACTTGCCGGGCATCAGGTTAGGCTGTGCTGTGCTGGTCAGAGTAGCTCTGGTTCTGTGTACCTGCCAGCCCCTGGTGGTGCCAATCCAGGTGACAGCGACCTTATGAATGAAGGACTCATTGTTTACATTTACAACTAATGGGGAGGAGGCCTCTGGCTCACAGCAAAGGGAAGGTGGCCCCACGTGGTTCTCTCTACCTTCTCAGAGCACAGCCCTAGGCCAGCCCCACCCCCACCGTCCTCGGTCGGGACACCCTTCAAGATTAAGGCCAATTCCCTGCCTAGTTCCACAACCCTCCAGGCCCCTACCCATTCCTAGTCCAAAAGACAGAGAGGGATCTCAGAGGCTGGGTGCATGCTACATTCCTGGGTTGTGATTCCTCTACCCCTAAGATGTTCCTCTGCAACGACCTTTCCAGGCTTGGGTCAGGATCGGCAGGAGGCACTCGTGGCAAAGCCCAATGAGTCCGGAACAAACACACAGGCCCCGCCTGAGGAATCCACGCGGGCTAGCCCTGGAGGCTCAGCCCTGCATCCTGCGTCGCCACTGCCCCTCCCTGGGGGGGAGGGAAAAAAAAATCTGCTGCCTCACCAGCTACCAGCACCAGCTTGGGGGGGCACCCCTGCGGGAAGCCACCCTTCCTGGGCCTCCCCCTTACCCTAGTTCCAATCAAGTTTTGCTAAGGGCACCAACCGGGCGACCCCAGGTGGCGGGGCGGGGGCCTCGGTGTTTCATCCCAGATGCCAGGTCTGGAGAAGAGGGTTGATGGCCGCGCCCACCAGGCTGTGCCCCCACAGAGCCTGAGAGAGCCTTCAGCTCTGCAGCTTGTCCAGCTGCCTGGACCCGCTCTTGGAAAGAGGACGCCAACAAACACACCCGAATCCCAGTCTATGGATGTGCGCACCATCTGGACGTGCAATCCCAATCCAGGGGCGCCCCCAACCCCAGCAGCGGTCTGGGTTAAGGAAGTTGGGGTTCACCCCGCCCACGCCCACCAGCGGCGGCCACCCTGCCCGCTGTCCTTGCCCACGCGGCGACAATGGCTTGGTGATAGCACCCCGTTTTCTTTCCAGGATAGGGTGCCGCCGCCCCCCGCGACTCTGCGTCCTTTGTTGCCCGCGCGCCCCCATCGCGCGCGTCCCCAGAGCGGCGCCTACCTTGGAGCTCCAGCCGCGACCAGCACCCGACACCTCTCGCCTCCTCTTGGTCCGCGCGTCCGGGGAACAAGGATGCTGCACCGGTCACCTCACGCCGCTACCCTAACCCGGTCTCCGCGCTCCGAGTCGGGGCCTCGCACAGGATCTACAGCCCGAAGGAGCTAGAGGGAGGGGCCGATCTAGTAAGCCCGGCCGCTGCCTGCGCGCCCTGAGGCGGAGCCGAGCCGAGCCGAGCCGAGCGGAGCCGAGCCGAGCGGGGCCGAGCCGGGAGGATCCGAGCCCAACGGGGCGGAGGCGAGAGAAGCCGAGCGGAGCGGAGCCCCGTGGAGCCCTGCCAAGGTGAGCCGAGCCCAGCCGAGAGATGCCGAGCGCCAGGAGAGCTCAGCGGCCAGAGAGCGAACAAAAGGGGCCGGCGAAGCGGCGGGCGCAGGAAGGCGGGGCCCGGAGCGCCAGGGAAAACGGAGAGGGTAGGAGGAGGTTGGAGGCGGCGCCCACAAACGTGGTCTCCCGGTTCTCAGGCAACAGTGACGCGCAAAAACTGGGGAGCGGGCGGGCGGAGAAGTCTTCGGAACCTCGTCCGCCCCACCTAGACCACCTACAGCTGACTTGAACCTAGGCAACAGATTTCACTCACACGTCCTTCAGCCCTAGGCATTTAAGTGCGTTCCAGTTTGTTTCAACCATGCCTTGCTTACGTGAATGTTCCGTATTAGGAGACAGAGATGCCTGGGAATGTAAGGGGGCCCGGACTGGGATCTGGAAGGCTTCCTGCAAGAGTTGACTTAGAGACTTGTGTTCGAAGAGGCGAGGAGGGGGAATAATGCAAATGACCAGAGAGCTTCAGATGTATCACCCGGAGGACACTCTGGTACCACCTGGCACTAGGCAGGCTGATCAGGAGGACTAGCAGCGCTCCATAGTGAGACTCTGTCTCAAAACAAACAAAAACCCTAAGGTCTCTCTCACTCAGCATGGTGGTACGTTAACCTTTTGACCTCAGTTTCTCCATCTTTAAAGGAGGCAGGGTGTTTTAATTTATCAGAACAAAAGGGTAGTTGTGCACCGATGCCAGCAGTAGGCCAGCCCAGAGGAACTGAGAGTAAAGAGAGCCAACTCGTCAGGAGTGGACGGTATACAAAGAGAAAGAGCAAGTTTTATGTAGCTAGATGGACAGCTTCAGTGTTGAAATAGGACCCAAATCATGGCAGACTGAAACAAATCCACCTCTTGGATTGGGTCCTGGCTTAGAGGATAACCCCAGTGAGGGGGCTGGAGGCGTGGCTCAGTGGTAGACCCTGCCTAGAATCGCCCAATGAGAGGCTGGGGGCGTGGTTCAGTGGTTACTGCTTTTGGAGTTACTGAAGCCCTGGTTCCATCTCCACTAACAGAAAAAAATTAAATAGCTGGGCATGGTATTAAATAGCTGGGCAGCCGGGCGGTGGTGGCGCACGCCTTTAATCCCAGCACTTGGGAGGCAGAGGCAGGCGGATTTCTGAGTTCAAGGCCAGCCTGGTCTACAAAGTGAGTTCCAGGATAGCCAAGGCTACACAGAGAAACCCTGTCTCGAAAAACCAAAAAAAAAAAAGTTGTAAATAGCTGGGCATCTGCCTTTAATCCCAGCACTTGAGATGCTGTAACAAACAGATCTGTATTAGTTTAAGCCCAGCCTGGTCTACATAGAGAGTTCCAGGCAAGCCAGGGCTACATAGTCTCAAAAAGAAGGAAAATTAATACCACAGATAAAAGGGTTAAAGTTCGCACTTCAATCATCAACCACAGTTCTCTGTCTGTAAACCCTTTGATGTGTGTCTTAGAAAGAAAGGATGAGGGCTGACACAATGGCTCAGCGGTTAAGAGCACTGACGGCTCTTCCAGAAGTCCTGAGTTCAAATCCCAGCAACCTCATGGTGGCTCACAACCATCTGTAATGGGATCCGACGCCCTCTTCTGGTGTGTCTCATCACATACATAAAATGAATAAATCTTTAAAAAGAAAGAAAGGAAGGAAGGATGTGAGGGCTGGCGAGATGGCTTCAGCTGGGTGTGGTGGTTCATGGCCCTAATCTCAGCAAGTTGGGGGCAGCACTCTGTAGCTTGAGGTTAGCCTGGTCTTCCATGCCAGCCAAGAGTATACAGTGAAACCCTGACTCAAAAATAAAAGAATCTGCCGGGCAGTGGTGGCGCATGCCTTTAATCCCAGCACTTGGGAGGCAGAGGCAGGAGGATTTCTGAGTTCGAGGCCAGCCTGGTCTACAAAGTGAGTTCCAGGACAGCCAGGACTACACAGAGAAACCCTGTCTCGAAAAACCAAAATAAAATAAAATAAAAGAATCTATACTGCTCTTGCAGAAGACATGAGCTCAGTTCCCAGCACCCACAGTGGGTAGCTCACAACTGCCTGTAACTCCAGCTCCCAGGGATCTGATGTTCTCTTCTTGACTTTGGGGGTACCTTCACATACACACGCACATACCTACACATGTGCACATAATTAAACATAGAAAATGAAATATTAAAGAGAAATGGGAGCCAGGGAAAAGCTCTGTTCAGTCCCCAACACATCATGAAACAGGTGTGGTGATGTCTGCCTGGAATCCAGGTTGGAGATGAGGAAGGAAGATCCTGAGTTCAAGGCCAGCTTTGGCTACATGATAAGTTGGAGGATGGCCCAGGCTACATGAGTTTTCAAGGGGTAAAGACACAAGGACTTGTCCAGGTCACAAGTCCCATGTGAGGCACCTGAGCATCCTGTTTGTACCCTCAGCGGGTAGACAGAAGGGACCCCCCAACTGGCATGCCCCCAGGCAGACTCCCAGCAAGAATCTCCGGGCTAAACACCGGCTTTGGCCTATTGGAATCAGCTCCCACCTGACCATTGGGGGGCAGAACCTCAAAGGGTGACTGACCTTTGGCCCTAGCTGTTGGCAAGCTGATTCTAGCTGAGGAAAGATAAAACCTTCCCTTACTGAAGGATTTCTGGTAGGTACTCTATATCCTAACCATGCCCCTGCTTTCACTAGGGGATTCTGGGCCAGCACTCTATCTGTGAGCCATATCCCCAGTCCCTCCTTATATTTAATTTTGAGACAGAGTCTAAGGTACCCCTCTGGTCTAGTACTCAAAATCCATTTGCCTTTGATCTTCCAGTGCTGAGATTCCAGTCATGTGCCATCATGTCTGGTCCTAGCCCATAATTTTGATACTCTGTGTGGATGTGGAGACAGGAATGGAATCCAGGACTTCTGGAATGCTAACTAAGCAAGAGTTTGGCTCTTGAGTTCTCCCCCAATCATTTTTCTGAGGAATTTTTTGTTTGGTTTTTGTTTTTTTGTTTTGATTTGTTTTTTCCACACTGGGTTTCTCTGTGTAACCCTGGTTGTCCTGGAACTCTCTCTGTAGAACAAGCTGGCCTCAAACTCAGAGATATGCCTGCCTTTGCCTCCTGAGTGTTGGAATTAAAGGCATCCCCAGTAGCTGATTTATTTTATTTTATTTTATTTGAGATAGAGTTTCACTATGTAGCTCTGGCTGACCTGGAACCCACTATATGCACCAGGCTGGTCTTGAACTCATGACATCAGACTGCCTCTGCCTCCCCAATGCTGGGAGTTAAAGGCACACACCACCACATCTGACATGGATGGTATTATTTTAATCATGTCTATGTGTGTGCTTTTGTGTAGGTAATTGCACTTGAGTGGGGCACCTCCCAAGGCCAAAGGCGGGTTTAGAGTTCCCCTGGAACTGGAGTTACAGGTGATTATAACGATCCATCCTCCTGACGTGGGTGCTGGGAACGGAACTCAGGTACAAGAGAAGCAAGCACTGTTAACCACTGAGCCATCTTTCCAGCTGTCACCTCCAGTCCTTCGGTGGTTTATCTTTCCAGTCTCTGAACAGCTGTTTAAAGCTGAGCGTAGCCGGGCGGTGGTGGCGCACGCCTTTAATCCCAGCACTTGGGAGGCAGAGGCAGGAGGATTTCTGAGTTCGAGGCCAGCCTGGTCTACAAAGTGAGTTCCAGGACAGCCAAGGCTACACAGAGAAACCCTGTCTCGAAAAACCAAAAAAAAAAAAAAAAAAAAAAAAAAAAGCTGAGCGTAGTGCCACTGGGAGCCAGCACTTGGGAGGCAGATGCAGGAAGTTCAAGGCCAGCCTGGTCTACATAATGAGTTTCAGGACAGTTGGAGATACACAGTGAAACCCTGTCTCTAAGTAAATTAAGTAAGTAAGTAGAAGTTGTTTCCACGGAAATTGGAAGGACATGAGAAACAGTCAAGACCTTGTGTGGAAATTCTTGCTTGGATGAAGACGGTAGCTTCTTTTTTTTTTTTTTTTTTTTTTTGAGACAGGGTTTCTCTGTGTAGCCCTGGCTGTCCTGGAACTCACCCTGTAGACCAGGCTGGCCTCGAACTCAGAAATCCGCCTGCCTCTGCCTCCCAAGTGCTGGGATTAAAGGCGTGCGCCACCGCTGCCCGGCGAAGATGGTAGCTTCTGTGTAGCCTGGCCTCACAGCAGAGCAAGCTACATCCGGGTGGGCGTGGCGTCGCCATGGAGACGTCTGCTGAGCTGGCCACCACCCGGCTGCTTCCAGACCTGGATCTTGGCTGGTTTGGAATTCTTCCTGCCCAGGAGAAAGCTAAGCTTCTCTGCCTCTGGTTGGCACTGCTGACGGAAGAAGGGAAGCTGACATCATCATGAGGCTGCAGGGCTCTGTCAGCTATCTGCTGACCTGACCTGGGCTTCTGAGGTCCTGGGAGCTTTTTCTTTTTTTTCAGCCTTCTGGGTTTCCTGAGAGGCGTCCCTCTGTAAATAAAACTGCATAGTTTCAGCTTTGTGAGATAAGGTCTCATTTATGTAGCCCAGGCTGACCTCAAACTCTCCAGCCTGCAGCCTCGGACCTCAGAGTGCTGGAATGACCGGCACGTAGCGTCATACTCAAGGTCTCTGTGAGCTCTTTGCCTGGGGACAGAGGGTCTTATGCCGTCTTCTTCCTCCAGCCCTGTCCTAAGAACAGTACCAAGCCTAAGGGGACATCTGTTTAAAGATTTATTTTTAATTGTGTGTACGTGTACACACCTGAGCGCAGTTTTCTCTGAGTCAGAAAAGAGATCAGGATTCCCTGGAGCCCGAGTTACAGGCCTTGTGGGCGACCCAGTCTTGGTTGCTGTGAACCAAACTCAGACAAGTGAACACTCTTAACCGCGAACCTATTCCTCCAGCCCTGTAAAGGGCCATCTCTTTTGAGCATTTTGAGCCCTGCTGGGAATTCAGGCCATTAAGGTTCTTCTATTTCCTCCCAAAACACAGCGGCAGAGACAAATGGAACGTCACCAGTTTGTGACTTTGACAAACAAATAAATAAATAATAAAAGCTAGAGCTAACTGTGGTGATGCATTCCTGTGGTCCCGATACTCAAGAAGCTGAGGCAGGAGCATCACTGTGAGTTTAGGTCCAGCCTGGACATTTCATTTTAAAAAAAGGAATGCTGGATAAAATATCCATGCTGCTGCTCTCTGTATTACTTTTTGATTGCTGTGATAAAACATCATGACCAAAGCAACGTATAGCAGAAGGGTTTATTTGTTTTACGGTGCTGGGGAGGCGAGTCTGTAACAGCGGGATAAGCGTGCAGCTACTGGCAGACAAAGCAGAAACAGAAGCTGAAAGTTTACCTCTTGAACCGTACGCGCAAGGCAGAGATTGTCAACTCAAAGAGGCCTTCCTCTTTAAATTCTCCAAGCTCACTTCCAGAGGCACACCTCCTCCAGCAAGGCCACACAACCCTAAACCTCCGGAAAAGCCTCTGCCTACTGGGGGGGACTCAGTATTCCACCATTGGAGCCCGTGGGGGACATTCTCCCCCAAACAGGAAGGTCATGAGGCATGAGGTAATACCACAGTCCACTCTAGGAATAATAGAGTTCGTTGTAAATTAAGTACATTTAGCTTTCTAGAAAAGTCTTGTTTTGCTCAGTTGACTGCAGCAGAAGGAAAGGAAATGCATTCAAGGCTGATCCTTGTCTCTGGAACTGGGGAACCAGCATCCAGACAAGTTCCTCTGGTTCAGAAGCCCCCAGGGTGGTTGCTGCAAGGTAAAGACAAATAAGTTCATAGGCAGCTTCTACAACAGGACCGGTTTAATCCGAGAAGAACTTTGGGAACAGAGGTCTCCAGATCGGGCAAGCCAGCAAGCTCACTGTCGGCTAACAGATTGGGATGCGGAAGTAGGAGGGGTTGGGGGTGGGGCTCAAAAGCTTCTGTTGCAGGAAGTGATCAAAGAGTCACGAGCCTTGACTGCAGTGTGTAGGTGATGGTAAACCTCTTAAACCTCTCCAATGGCCCCCCATTATCAGGGAGCGAGGAATGGCAGACATCTAGAAAAACAAACCTAGAAGGATTACTGTGGTTTGGGGGAAACTACCACCATTTCAGCAAAATCGATTAGTTCTTCCAAGTGGCACAAGACTGTGGCTAACAGGGATGGTGTTCATTTCTACAGATCAGTAGATAGAGACGGGGTGGGGGTCGGTTACGGTTCATGCGTCTCCTCCCTGCTAGACTGCATCCTCCTCCGGGGGCTCTTGGGGAAGTCTCTTATACTGGGACTCTCGAAGCAGAAGGATCTTGTCGACGTGCCCTTTGGTGGTGGTGTGAATGAAAGACCTCATTCGCCGAGATATAGAATGAGTCAGGCAATTAAGAAGACAAGGTCCGAAAACCAGCAGTACCAGGATAAAGAGAATGGGGCCCATGAAGGAAGTCAACCAAGAGGGCAGCCAGGGTCCGAGCCCCAGCCACTGGATCCAAGAGCTCGAGCTTGGGCCGAGTTCCGATGCCCTTTCTCTAAGTTTCCTTGCCGCATACCGGACTACTCCGGACTGGTTTATGTAGAAGCAACACTCTTCCTGGAGGAAGAGGCAGGTGCCCCCTCTCTCAGCCACAATGAGGTCCAGAGCTCTGCGGTTTTGGAGAACGACGCCCGCCAGCGAGTCTATTTGGTCCTGGAGGCTGATGATGGACATGGCTATCTCGTCTAGGCTGTCGGAGAGAGCCTTGGAAAGCTGCTGGAAATACATGGTTGAGGTGGTGATGCTGGCGATGCCTAACCCGAGGGCAGAAGCGATGCCCAGGCCGGCGAGAAGAGGAAGGAGATGAAGGGCTCGCTTTCGGCGAGAGGCGGGGACAGAGGAGGGGACTGTAGTAAAAAGCGGTACAGGTATGGTTTGGTTGTTAGGAAGGAGTTCAATATCCGGGTATTGGAAGACAAGGGTACAGACACCCGACCAATTGGCCGGGAGACAGACATAAGTTGAGTTTCCACAGAGGAAGAAAACACCGGAGGAGTTGAGACAGAAGGAGTACGTTAAGGAGACTAGATGGGAGAAGATATTTGGAGTGATACCCCCATTTTTCTTAACAGTGGGTTCATACTCCCAGATTGAATATTGTCCAGAGAGGGCTGCTCCCATGAGGGGCTGGTATTGAAAGAGTGGATAGGGGTCTTTGTGTCCCTGGAGTTTAATCTTGAAGTATGTGGTGTCCACAGACAGGGTAATAGGGTGGCTCGAATTGTCGGGCTCGAATAGGGTGAGATTATAGCAGGTGCTAATCGGGAGGGAAGGACAGTACCTCCAGGGGGTGGTGGGGTAGGTGTGACAATGGATGTCATCTACCGGGCAGGAGTGGTAAGGCTTCCCTGAGTTTAGGGAAGGAGGTCCTGAAAAGCGTAAGGGGTTTCTCCACTTAGAGCCTGGCATGGCCATTAGCGGGGCAGATGCATAGCTGGTGGACAGGTCTATGGACTGGTGGTTGGCAGAGGGGGAAAGTTCAAAGGTGTGATTGCAAAGAGAGACAGGGAGTTTGCCCACGAAGGTGGCATGCTTTGAATTCTTGAAGAAACGGGATATGCAGAGAGGAGCCTGGGAAGCGAGGATCGTCTGGGTAGAGAGTGATCCCCATATGGGGCGCTGGGCGGATTCGTACAACTGGTCATTGGGGTATCTCACCGAGGTGATCCGGGAGAGTATCGGAAGTATTCCTGTCGCGCTGGTCATCTGAAGGAAAGCAATGGCCCGTCGGTCAGGGTCGACGAAAGAGTAGTGAGGAGTCAGTGGCTGGAAATTCTGGAGGCGTCTCTCCAGGTCGGTAATAGGGTAAGGGCCGGAGAGGGTCCTGGCGGAGTACATGATGCGAAGCTTCATGGGTGTCTCTATCCAAGTCCTTAGCGGAGCTGGCATGGCTAGGGAGCGCTGGGTTTGGATGGATAAGCAGACCCAGCAGTTGGAAGAGAAGGAGGAGTTAGCCTCCTGGAGGAGGTGTTGAGTGAGGTTTACCAGGGGCATCCAGCTGTCGGAGTAAGCCGTGGAGCAACGGACCAGGAGGAGACAGAAAACCCAAGGGCGAACCATGGCTTTTCAGGAGCCGCACACGGTGGCGGGAGGCCCAGAAACGCCTTCCCCAGAGAGTTCTAAAGTCAAGGTCGTCTGTAGCTTAGTCCAGGAGGGATGGAAAAAGTCAGGGAGGCGCCCCGTTGTGCAGTTTATACTTGTGGAGGTCGGACCTAGGAGAGTAGAAACACGAAGAGAGGAGGGTCATCAGGCGGTTACGCTTAGAGTTAGGGTCTGCAGCCACTTTCGGGCTTAAATGTAGTGGTTCAACAGATTATTTACCTTGGCTTCTATAGCGCCTCCTAGGTGTAGCCTTGGGGCTACTTTGGTGGTTAGCTATGGCCGCAGCTGGAGGTGAGCTAATGACCTGATTGAGTTTGTAGATTATTTTGCAATTAATTATAGGTGTCTTTTGTAAAGTGAGAGATCCCTTCTTTTGCTAAAGGCAGGTGTGAGAATGGAGGAGGTGGTGTGTGTATTTGGAGTTAGTGTAGACACCAACCTTTTGGTATGGTAGTGCCAGGGCCCTGGTGAGAGCAATGGTTTCTGCCTGCTTGGTGGTGATGTGGGATAGGGGGTGGGGTTGGACCTCTAAAGTGGTATCACCTGTGACACTTGGCATAGCCTTATAAAGCCCTTATCCCTGTACGAGTTAGAGGGTCTCAGCAATAGCAGCATCTGCCAGGTGACTATAAGAATGTAGCAAGAAATCAGGGAGTCGATCAAAGAATGGGGGTCCTCTGTGAAGCTAAAGTCTATAGGAAGGAAAGTGAATGAATTAAGAATTTTACAGCTGGGGCTGGAAGGTTGGCTCAGTGATTAAGAGTACTGGCTGCTCTTCCAGAGGACCCAGGATTGATTCCCAGCATCCACGTGGTGACATACAAGTGTATTTCCAATTCCAGGGAATATAGCGCCCCCTTCTGGACCCCATGGCTACTTCATGCTCATGACACAGAACCGTACATGCTGGCCAAACACTCATGCAAATAAATAATAAAATAAAAGTTTTACAGCATCGAAAAGGGATTAAAAGATTTTGTGCCGGGCAGTGGTGGCACATGCCTTTAATCCCAGCACTTGGGAGGCAGAGACAGGCAGATTTCTAATTTCGAGGCCTGTCTGGTCTACAGAGTGAGTTCCAGGACAGCCAGGGCTCTACACAGAGAAACCCTGTTTCGAAAACAACAACAACAACAAAAAAAAAAACCCGAAAAAAAAAGATTTTTTATAAACAGTATATACAAGTCAGGCAATGATGGCACATGCCTTTTGACCCACTACTTGGGAGACAGGGATAGGAGGATCTCGAAATTGGAGGCCAGTTTGGTTTAGAGAGCAAGTTCCTAGACAAACAGGGGTACACAGCGAAACCCTGTCTCAAAAAGCCAAATAATAAATAAACAGTATATCTGTTAAATGCATAAGGGAGAGATGGAGAGAGAGAGAGCGTGTGTGTGTCCCTGTACTCGGGAGGCAGGGGTAGGAGGATCTCTGAGTTGGAGGCCAGCCTGGTCTACAGAGCGAGTTCCAGGAAAAAAAAGGGCTACACAGGAGAGAGAGAGAGAGAGAGAGAGTGAGAGAGAGAGAGAGAGAGAGAGAGAGAAGAGTTGAATCACTTATGAGCTCAAGTAGGTTTTGAGAAGTAGAGACAGCAATAGGTTGGTAGAGGGTGAATTCGGGAGTTCCTATATTAAAAGAAAGGCACCCAAGGGTTTTCTTTTTCTTTTTCTTTCTTTTTTGAGACAGGGTTTCTCTGTGTAGCCCTGGCTGTCCTGGAACTCACTCTGTAGACCAGGCTGGCCTCGAACTCAGAAATTCACCTGCCTCTGCCTCCCAAGTGCTGGGATTAAAGGTGTGCGCCACCACTGCCCAGCTACTGAAGGGTTTTCAAGCAAGAAGGCCAGCCCTGAGCTATAAGTCTACCTGTTTACGTGGACAGTCTTCCTAACATTGGCTAAGTGATGAAAGACGGTACAGAAAGGATGAGAGGTTTGGAGAGGGCTGGATGCCTAGGGCAGTAACGAGGGCCTCTGAGCATAGAAGAGCTTCTGGAGGTTGTGAGGGCCCAGAGGCTCTGTGAGAGGGCAACAAGCAGCCTAGTAAAGAGATTTACTAAGACTCTGAAGTTGGAGATCCAGATACAAAAGTAACCCGCTAGGCCCAGAGAGGAGAGAGACACCATTCAGTTTCAAGGGGAGGGAAGCCCTTGGTTTCAGATTTGCAACTTTGAAGTATGCTGTGGGAAGAGAAGGTTAGAATGGGGCCAAGATACATGGCATGGGAAGAGGCTATCTGAGCCCTAGAGGGTACTTGGGATCCCTGGCCAGCCGGAAGAGTAAAGAGAGTAGATGTGTTGTAGGGACCTGTCATCTGAAGGACCAGAATGAAACAGACTCAGCAGGCCAGGACAAGATCCTCCCTAAATAATAGGAGGACTATCTCAACATCCTTGGGTTAAAGACTGTCCAGGATAACTGAGTAGACATTTGGTGTGTCAGGGGCTGCCCAGGGAAATGTACAAAGGTCTTGACAAAGACCATGATGGCACCAGAAAGTTGCTAAGAGCATTTGCTCCTCTTGCAGAGGACCCTGGTTCAGTTTTCAGCACCCATTTGGTGGCTCACAACCATCTGTAACTCTAGTTCCAGGGGATTCTATGCTGACTTCTGACCTTCTCAGGTACCAGGTATATAGGTGGTACACACACATACTTGCAGACAAGACACTCACGCACATAAAATAGAATAAATATTTTAAAAATAATGATGATGGTGATAATAATAATAATAATAGCCAAGAAGAACAGTAGAGAAGACATCTTTGAGATTAAGAACTGAGGACTGGGGCTGGAGAGATGGCTCAGCAGTTAAGAGCACTGACTGCTCTTCCTAAGGTCCTGAGTTCAAATCCAAGCCACCACATGGTGGCTCACAACCATCCGTAATGAGATCTGATGCCCTCTTCTGGAGTGTCTGAAGAGAGCTACAGTGTACTCACATCGTAAAATAAATAAATAACTCTAAAAGAAAAAAAAAGAACTGAGAAATGAGGGGTGGGTAGAGGACGAGCAGGATAGAATCCTGTAAGGTTTGGGGACCTGGATTGGACAGGAGTTACTAATTAGGACTAATTAGGCATAAGTCTTGGAGGGGGCAGTAGGAGACATCTGGCATTTGGACCGCCCGGATGGGGATGCGGAGGGGAGTTAGTGGACGGTAAACCAGACTTCCAGGAGTCTGGCTAAAGCCCCTCGGGCTCCTTGGGAGTGAGTGGTGCTGAGCTTACCAGGGCAGGGAGTTCCCTTTTTAATTAGGAGTGGGGTGGGGAGCAGCGGTGGGGGAGGAGGTAGCTAGGTCTGAGGAGGAATGCAAGACAGTGTAAGAGCAGGAAACAGAGTCCTCAGGCTGCTCTGTGGGTGGGGGCTTTGTGAAAGAGCAAGAAGAGAGGCATAGAACTCTCTAGAATGCTGCCTCCCAGGAGAGGGATTGGACAGCCAAGAATGGCAGGAAAGTTTGGGAAATGGATGTGGCACTGGTCTGGGCTGCTTAGAGTTCCTAGGTATGTCCTTCCTCTCCCTTAAGAGGGGAGGGACGTCATGATGGGGTGCAGCCAATCCTGGCAATCCTGAATAAACAGCACCCCATATCCAAAGCACACAAAGTTATCTTACCAGCTATTCGCAGGTTAGCTCGGATCCACTGAGGTCGAGAGAGATGGGGCAACGAGCCCTGGTCCCAGTCGGTCGTGACCAATCCCACAAGCTTGCCAGGCGCAGTCCAGGCTCAGCTCAATGATTGGGACCTGGTAGAGAAAGAGGCAGTTTCTGGGCAACTAGAGCTGAATGCAATCTGGGTTTGAGTGTTTTTCAACCCATGTAGCAGGTAGGGGCAAAATGGCATCCCAAGCATGGGGCAAGCTCTCTGGGGTGGAGAGTCTGTCTTTAAGCTTTGATGCTTCTTTCTTGGATCAGATGCCCTCACCTTAACCCCCTGTAGGACCCTCCAAAGGTCAGAGGAAGGATGGACGGACAAGGAAATGGGCAGCTTCTACGGTAGAGGTCTCTACATGGGGAAACCAGAGTGCTCCCCCCTTACAGAGCAGAGGTAGTTATGGGAGCGGTGGGGGGGAGGGGAATGGAAGGAAGGGATAGGGGATGGAAGTCAAAAGCTTCCATTGCCAGGAGTGATTATAGAGTTGAGTAGGAAGTGACAAGGGACGCCAGGTGGGCGTGGTGGCGCACACCTTTAACCCCTGCACTTGAGAGGCAGAAGCAGGTAGAGCTCTGTGTGTTACAGGGCAACTTCCTCTCTACCTAGTGAGCTCCACCTTCAGGAACACACAGCAAGACAAGACACACAAACAAACAAGACAGAATGTCAGGAGATCACAAGCGTCTCTTATGACCAGCTATTCTCAGGAGTTGCAGGGTGTTAGGAGGAATCTAGGAAATACAAGCCTGGATTAATGCTGGATTGTTGTGATTTAGGCAAACTACCATCAATCGGTTTACCAGAATGGAAGAAAATTTCAAGTTGTCATGGCCTTGGCTAACAGTGGTGATCTTGGTTCCACTTCACTGCAAGAATTCATGCCGGGCATAGTGGTTCATGCTTTTAAATTCCAGCACTCAGGAGGCAGAAACAGGCAGATCTCTATGAGTTCGAGGCTAGCCCGGTCTACCTGGTGAGCTCCAAGCTCACTGGACTACATAGCGAGATCCTGTCTCATACACAGCAAAAGGAAAAGAATCCTTTCCCTAGGGAGATAGAAATAACATCTGCTCACTCCACATAATATTCCAAATGACAGAACTGGAAAGTAGGCCCAGTGGTTAAGAGTAAGAACTTGTGTTCTTGCAAAGGACCCAAGTTCGATTCCCAGCACACATATGGGGACTTACAATCTCTTCATGCAGGCATTTAATACATAGTTATACATGCATACAAAACAGATACATGAGATACTAAAAATAAATCTAGCCAGGTAGTGGTGGCCTTTAATCCTAGCACTTGGGAGGCAGAAGCAGGCGGATTTCTAAGTTCGAGGCCAGCCTGGTCTACAGAGTGAGTTCCAGGACAGCCAGGGCTACACAGAGAAACCCTGTCTCGAGAAAGAAGAATCTCAATGACCAACCGAAGATTCCACCAAAGGTGACCTTGAGGACCCGCTGAGTTTATCCGGCTTACCGACAGAGCTTGGGGTGATCACAATGGAAAGGCTTCATCCAGCATGGATGGAGGCTCGTGGGCCCCAAGTAGACTGAGATCCTTCAGTTAATTTTCCCTAGTTTATATATTCTCCAATGTCCTTAGACCACACCTCCAGGCTACGTATAATTAGAGCGTAGTTCTATAGGAGGAATGGTTGGAATCTCAGGGGAGGGTCCAGAGGCCCTCCCCCAGCCCTCCTTCTAAAGGTAATGTGAGAAGGGTCAACAGGACCGGTCCTGATGGACTCTGGTAGCAGGTGTAAACTGGAGGTCCCCGAAAGAAACCGCATCTCACCCAGAACCCTCCGCAGGGCTCATCAACCCTTTAGAATGTCTTAAGTTTGTGGTGAGGTGCGAGTTCTGCAGGCCAGAGCCTAATTAAAATTTATCTTGGGCTATCTTTAGCCTTCCTCTTTTTAGCCGTTCCTTGTCCCGCTCTGTACCTGACCTAATATCCTTGTGACTATCAGGTGAGGCGTTAGAAACGTATGAGCTTAGGAGGCAACTAGCTTGCTCAACCCAAAAGCTAAGGGTGTCTTCAGATAGCATCTGAACCCTATAGGAGAGGTCTCCCAGCTATGCTGTAGACTGCCACTCTCATGTTTCCACCATGTAATTGAAAAATGGATTGGAGCTGGGAAGATGGCTGTACAGTTAAGAGCACTTACTGTTGTTCTTGCAGAGGACCCGGGTTCGGTTCCCAGCACCCACATGATAGCTCACATGATAGCTACCAGAGGCTCTAGTCCCAGGGGCATGTGATGCCTTCTTCTGGTGTCTGTGGGCACCTGGCACACACATGGTACACACATACATGCAGGCAGTCACTCAAACACGTAATGTAAAAAAGAAATCTTTAATGAAAAAGGCATGTCGGTTTATAACTTTCTTTGTTCTGTTTCTATAAAAACTTAATGAAACTGATGCCTCCTTGGAAGACAGAATTTTGAGTGACCTAAATCTGTGTTCTCAGCCACAGTCACTCATATCCAGCTTCAGAAGACACCATCTCATATCCCCTTTGAACTGTGTTGTGTCTTTGTGTCCACATAGGCACAGGTGATCTGAGGGCAATGAAGGCCACTTTATTGGAAGGACCACATTCTACAACACTGGTTCTCAACCTTCCTAATGCTGCAACCCTTTAATACAGTCCCTCATGTTGTGGTGACCCCCAAGCCATAAAATTGTTTTCGTTGCTACTTCATAATTGTAATTTTGCCACTTACAAATCGTAGTGTAAATATCTGATATTCCATCTCCAGAGGGGTCGTGACCCACAGACTGACAACAGCCTTCTCCTGTTACTCCAGGTACTTTGGCTTCTCGGACAAGTGTTGTGCTGTCTGGTTTGGCCTTTCTTGGATTACCTTCGCTCTCTCTCAATCCCATCTGAGTCTCATATATCACTACAACGCCAGTGTCTGGGTATCAGATGTTTCAGGTGGTCATTGGTTCAACTGCCGTGGCATTTCAGAAGGGACTCCACAGCGCCCGATGCAGCACAGGACTAAGAAACAGCAGGCCCATTACCCTGAAGTAGCTTCACCACTTATACCAGCTTCAGCCCACAGATGGGGCCAATGTGTCAACGGTGTGGGGGAGACGGTCCCTGCAGGCGTCATGACCCGCTGTGAAATGATCCACGGAGAAACAAGAATGGAAACTCAATTCAGCTATTCGGCTAGACTTAGCCAGGCCGGATCAAACTTAGCTTGACTACATAGAAATTCTTTCGCAAAAGGACACATGACTGTGAAGATGACTTCTACAGCTTGAAGGCCTAGAAGCTGGTGTGGCCTGTGACAGAGATAACATAGAGGTGAGCAGGCGGCTCTAAAGGACATGTGACATCTCCCCTAAGGATGGGTTCTATTAATTGAGAGCTAAAGATGAAGATCTAGGGAGACAGGAGTCTGGGATAATCATTATGGGGAATTTGAGTAAGGTATAGTAAGGTCACTAGAGCATTAACAATATCCAATCCTGTTTCTCTTAGTTTTCAGCACAGGGTTTCTCTGTGTAGCCCTGGCTGCTGTCCTAGAACTTGCTTTGTAGACCAGGCTGGACTCAGACTCAGAGACCAACTTGCCTCTGCCTCCTGAGTGCTGGGATGAAAGTCTTGCGCTACCATGCCTAGCTGGAAAGCAGGTATTTTACTTCCTCCATTGAAGAGACGCCCTTGTGTGTTTAATATTCCTGATTTCCTGTGAGTACAGGGACTGCTACGGAACAAAATACAAAAGTGAGTGCTCCTATTCAAGCTGCCGTTGTCTCAGCAACAAAGCCCTTCTTGCAGCTTTTAATTATCTTTGTGTGTGCTGGGAACCAAACTTAGGTCCTCTGCAAGAGCAGCAAGTGCCCTTAATCACTGAGCCATGTCTCTAGCCCCTCAGTTGAATTTTATTTTAAAAAATTTTGGGGGCCGGGCGGTGGTGGCGCACGCCTTTAATCCCAGCACTTGGGAGGCAGAGGCAGGTGGATTTCTGAGTTCGAGGCCAGCCTGGTCTACAGAGTGAGTTCCAGGACAGCCAGGGCTACACAGAGAAACCCTGTCTCGAAAAAACCAAAAAAAAAAAAAAAATTTTGACAGGGTCTCATGTAACCCAGGTTGGCCTGGAAATCTCTATGTAGCCAAGGCTGACCTTGAATTCCTGGTTCTCCTGCCTCTACCTCCTGAGTGCTAAAGTTACAGGGATGTGCCACAGTGCCCAGTCATTTGTTTGTTTAGACAGTCTTCCCATGTAATCCGGGCTAGTTTTGAACTAGTTTTGACCTCCAGCCTCAGCTTCCCCTGTGGCTGCGATTATACATGTGAGTCACCACGCATGTCTAACATACTGGCTTTAACTAACAGAAAACTAGTTTCATATTGTATGAATGATAGAAAAGCAGTTGTTTGTTTGAGAAGATCGTGTTGGCTGAGACCTATAATCACAGCATCCAGAAGGCAAAGGCCTGTCTGGGCTGCAGAAGTGATTCAAGACCACTCAGGGCAAGTTACTGAGATTCTGTCCCAAACAGTAAATAAGGGTTGAAGGTGTGGTTCAGTGGGAGAGCCCCTGCCTAGAATCCCCCAGTGAAGGGCTGGGGGCGTGGCTCAGTGGTAGAGCCCCTGCCTAGAATCCCCCAGTGAGGGGCTGGGGCGTGGCTCAGTGGTAGAGCCCCTGCCTAGAATCCCCCAGGGAGGGGCTGGGGGCGTGGCTCAGTGGTAGAGCCCCTGCCTAGAATCCCCCAGTGAGGGGCTGGGGGCGTGGCTCAGTGGTAGAGCCTCTGCCTAGAATCCCCCAGGGAGGGGCTGGGGGCGTGGCTCAGTGGTAGAGCCCCTGCCTAGAATCCCCCAGTGAAGGGCTGGGGGCGTGGCTCAGAGTTAGAGCACTTGTCGAGCATGTATTAAAGCCCAAGGTTCAAATCCCCCTAGTACCCTAGTGGAGGGAAGACAGCATGTTGGGAATAGATTAGGAGCTGGGAACACCTGTACCCAAGGTCCTCTTTTTAGGAACAAAGAAACTAAGGGCTTCTAGCTGATAAACTTGAAATGCAAAGAAGCCTAATCTGGTCTTTGATGTGGGTATGTGCTGGCTAGTCATATGTCAACTTGACACAAACTAAAGTTATCTGAAAGGAGGGGGCCTCAACTGAGAAAATGCTTCCATAAGGTCCTGCTGTAAGGCAGTTTTTAAAAATTAGTTATTGATAAAGGAGGGCCCAGCCCATTGTGGGGTGGTGCCATTCCTAGGCTGGTGGTCCTGAATTCCATCAAAAAGCAGGCTGAGCAAGGCATGAGGAGCAAGCTGGTAAGCAGCATCCCTCCATGGCCTCTGCATCAGCTCCTGCCTCCGGGTTCCTTCCTGCCTGAGTTCCTGTCCTGACTTCCTTCAATGATGAACAGTAATGTGGAAATGTGAGCCAAAGAAACCCTTTCCTCCCTGACTTGCGCTTTGATCATGGTATTTCTTTGCAGCAATAAAAACCTTAACTAAAGGTGCAGATTGCCCAGTGGTGATGGTGCACGTCCTTAATCCAGCAATGGGGAGGCAGAGTAAGGGAGAACTCTGAGTTCGAGGCCAGCCTGGTTTACATAGTGAATTCCAAGACAATCATAACTACATAAAGAGACCTCTCACAACCCTCTTACCCCCCCCCCAAAAAAGCAAGAAATCACGCAGAGATAGAGATCCCTACTTAGATTGGCTTCCTAGACTAGAACAGCTCAAGTGTGGTATAATGGTGGACAAGGGGCCCTATTGGGACCAGACCTAGTAGACTGAGTGAGCTGTCCCTCTGAACCCTGCCTGGCCTGGTGGCCAGCAGCACCAACAGTAACCATGCCTCCTGGAAAAAGCATTTGTCACTGATGGCACAGCCAAGGCTTCCTCCCCTCCAAGTCACACCGTGGGTCGGTGTTCAACTTCCTATTTGTCTTCTAGTTGCACGGTAAAGTGGACAGGCTGATGTGACTGACCGTGAGGCAGGGTACAGAAGCCATGACCAGTGTGCTGGGATGTGACTGACCGTGAGGCAGGGTACAGAAGCCATGACCAGTGTGCTGGGATGTGACTGACCGTGAGGCAGGGTACAGAAGCCATGACCAGTGTGCTGGCCTTGCAGTCCCAGTGGGAAACTCCTGGGACTGAAAAAAAAAAAAGCCAGGGATAAATCCCGTTTGCCCAGGAAGCCTCCCAAAAGTTGTGCCTTCTCTCTCCTGTCTTCTAATCAGCCGCAGGCTATGAGCTCTAGGACCTCTTGTCCTCCCCCTCTGTCTTCCCAGACTCATGGAGACAGGGAGTTAACTAGAGCCATGCACTCCACTCTCTCTCCATGTGACCTTGAACCGCAACCTTTCACACCTTCATGCCTTAGTCTTCTTCTCTGCAAAATGGGAACATGGCAGCACCTCCCCACACAGGAATCGGGGGCACCAAAGAGATAACCTTTTTCTTTTTTTTTTTAAGATTTATTTATTTTATTTACTTGAGTACACTGTAGCTGTTTTCAGACACACCAGAAGAGGGCATCAGATCCCATTACAGATGGTTGTGAGCCACCATGTGGTTGCTGGGAATTGAACTCAGGACCTCTGGAAGAGCAGTCAGTGCTCCTGACCACTAAGTCATCTCTCCAGTCCCTGGTGGTGCACATCTTTAATCAAGAACAAAGGAAGGAAGGAATTCAAAACCATTCTCAGTCCAGCCTTTTTCCTTCTAAAGCTTTTCATACACTCACAACCTGGTACACTGGAAGAAACATCTCACCCCCACTCTGCTCTGTTGTTCCCCATACCCTTCCCCTTCCACACTCCCACAGCCTGAGTCCTACCTGCCGAAGTTTCAGTTACCCACAGCCAACCACTGTAGTCCTGAAGTATTAAAATGGAAACTTCTGGAAATTTCGGACATGTCATCTCAGAACTTAATAAGCAGAGATAGGAAAAGTGAAAGTTTGAGGCTAACCTGAGCTATATAGTGAGATTCTCACTCTCTGTCCCTTTCTCTCTGACTGACACACTCTCTCTCTCTCTCTCTCTCTCTCTCTCACACACACACACACACACACACACACACTAATTCATACATGTACATTTTTACGTAGGATAATGGAATCTTTCACAGTTGCCGACATGCATCCATCTTGCCTGGGATGTGATCTTTGTGGAGTGTATCCATGGTGTATACCTTACCCTCCTGCTGAGTGTAACTAATAATTGCCTTCTGAGCAGCTTGACTGACATGCAAGGTGTCCACACTGTATACACGACCCTTCTGTGAGTCATTTGGTAGCTATCCGAGTTATTGAATGGATTGCTATCCAGTGTCTCTGAAGCTTTGAACCCTCTGTCCCCCAGAGAAGAGAAAAGGCTAGGGGCCTATCCTGATAGGTGACAGACCCCATCTACCCACCAATTATTTGTACATCCATGCCTGAGACAGGGGCCCTATTGTTGCTTTTTTTGAAGCACTTGTGCCAGAGGGGGAGGGGAGGGGGAGGGGAGGGGAGGGGGAGGGGAGGGGAGGGGGAGGGGAGGGGAGGGGGAGGGGAGGGGAGGGGGAGGGGAGGGGGAGGGTCTCTATCAGGAGACAAATGGCTTCCCTGCAAGTGGGAAATCGATCCCTATCCCAGATAAAGTGCATAGACAGCTTGAGATCAATAAAGGAAAGTCAGGGGACCACTGAGGGGATACTCAGTCTCTAGGACATCCTGGGTCCGCTCGAGGTGAGTGGACTACAAGCTCTAGGCCCTGTGTTCACTCCGAGTGCGTGTCCCTGGCCAGTGGAATCTACTTCCACTCAGCCCTGAACTTCTGTCTTTTGATCCGTGGGGCAGAACCTGAGCCTCGGATCCCCAGGGTATGTGCTGTCCTCCCGCGAGTGCATGTCTGTTATCTGACCCGCTGTGTGGTACCACAGAGTGTCTGTTTTATCATTGTTAATCTCTACAGTGCTTAATTTATAAACCATCCTCGGTATGTGGGTAAAAGAAGGTGTGGAAACGCTGGGCAGTGGTGGCGCACGTCTTTAATCCTGTCACTTGGGAGGCAGAGGCAGGCGGATTTCTGAGTTCGAGGCCAGCCTGGTCTACAAAGTGAGTTCCAGGACAGTTAGGGCTACACAGAAAAACCCTGTCCCGAAAACCAAAAAAAAAAAAAAAAAAAAAAAAAAAGAAAGAAAGAAAAAAAAAGGTGGATAAAAAGAATTTGTGGGCTTTGGGACTATTCCCTGGGGTCTTTTTTTTTTAAGATTTATTTTATTTTTATGTGTCCTGGTGTTCTTCTGTCTGCATGTCCGTGGGAGGGTGGCAAAGCCCCTGGAACTGGAGCTACAGACAGTTGTGAACTGCCGTGTGGGTGCTGGGACTTGAACTCCGGTCTTCTGGAAGAGAAGACCAGTGCTCTGCTGAGCCATCTCTCCAGTCCCTCCTAGGGTCTTACAAAGCATCAAAGGACAAAAGAGGATGTGTTAGCTAAAATACCGACAAAAACAAAGTAAGGGTTTATCTTGGCTCACAGTAGGAGGGCGGACGGCTCATTGAGGGAGAAAAGTCTCCGCTGCAGGAGCCTGAGGCCTGGTCCCACTCATTACCCTCGCAGCCAGGTCCCTGATGCTGCTCAACTCCTGCGTGAACCTTCTCACCTCTGTTCATCCGATCCAGAAACCCCCTCACGGGCTGCCCAGAGGTCTCTCTGAGGTGATTCTAAATTCCTCAAGTTGGCAGTCGAGATGGCCTCTGTGTAGGAGATGGGGACAGGAGATCTCTGGGACGCAGTGACCATTGCTGTTCCAGAGGCAGGACTGTCAGGGACACATCTGTATGAGAGGCGGAAGCCAAGCTCCAGCCGGGCACAGCGACTCCCTGGGAGAGTGGCTACGCATTCCCATTCCGGGAGCCCGCACAGCTCAGAGCCTCGCTGTGGCGCAACACCCACACAATTGATTCATCACCCCCAGCCCTGACAGCTACATCCCCATGCTGACCCCCACTGCACAGCCTTCTCCCTTTACAAGGCCTTGTAGCCATGGCCCCCAGGATGCAGCAGGGAGGGCAGGTCAAGAGCAGGGCTTCCAACAGTCCCTGGTCCTTTCTCCTTCCGTTGAGTTAAGAACTCTCTCTCTCTCTCTCTCTCTCTCTCTCTCTCTCTCTCTCTCTCTCTCTCTCTCTCTCTCTCTCTCTCTCTCTCTCTCTCCCTCCCTCTCTCCCTCCCTCCCTCTCCCTCTCTCCTTCCCTCCCTCCCCCTCCCCCTCCCCCTCCCCCTCTCCCTCTCCCTCTCTCTCTCGGGGGTGAGGAGTAGACCACCACAGCAGACCTGATTCTACCACATTCCCAGATGGTCCTTTTTAAACTAGGAACTTCCTGTTTTGTTTTCCGCCCATTTTTTTTTTTTTAGCTTGAGTCAGAGTTATAGTTTGTAGCCAAAGCTGGCCTGGATCTCTCTCTGTAACCCAGATTCACCTGGAACTGGAAGCAATCCTCCTGCCTCGGCCTCTCTAGTGTGATTACAGGCATGAGCCACCATGTTCAATAGTGTTTCTTTCTATCCTTTTCTTTAAAAAATTTTTTTCTTTATTTTCTTATTTATTATTATATGTAAGTACACTGTACCTGTCTTCAGACACACCAGAAGAGGGCGTCACATCTCTTTAAGGATGGCTGTGAGCCACGATGTGGTTGCTGCAGGACCTTCAGAAGAGCAGTCAGTGCCATCTCTCCAGCCCCTTTATTTTCATTTTGTGCGCATTGCTGTTTTGCCTCATATACGCTCGTTGAGGGTTTCAGATCCTCTGGAACATCCAGTTAGAGACAGTTGTGAGCTGCCATGTGGGTGCTGGGAAGTGAGCCCGGGTCCTCTAGCGGAGCAGCCAGTGCCCTTTAACGTCTGAGCCGTCGCTCCAGGCCCCTTAATAGTGTTTCTCAATCTTAACTTCCTTTCCCATGAATCAGCAACAGGAACAAAATGTTTCCAGTTACCAACTCTGTGAGGCCAGTTTGAAAATTAGGGAAATTTGGAATACTTTTTAATTTGGGCCCAAATTAAAATGAGAAGCAAGATTGGAGAGATGGCTCAGCAGTTCAGAGCGTTGGCTGCTCTCGCAGAGGGGCCTGAATTGCAGAGGGGCCTGAATTGCAGAGGGGCCTGGATTGCAGAAGGGTCTGAATTGCAGAGGGGCCTGAATTGCAGAGGGGCCTGAATTGCAGAGGGGCCTGAATTGCAGAGGGGCCTGAATTGCAGAAGGGTCTGAATTGCAGAGGGGCCTGAATTGCAGAAGGGTCTGAATTGCAGAGGGGCCTGAATTGCAGAGGGGCCTGAATTGCAGAGGGGCCTGAATTGCAGAGGGGTCTGGATTGCAGAGGGGCCTGAATTGCAGAGGGGTCTGGCAGCCTGTGATTCCGGCTCAAGATGATTCACTGGGTTCTGCTCTCCTTGGGACCTGCACTCACATGGTACACACACAGACACAGACACACATAGACACCCAGACACACACACACAGACACTCAGACACACACACAGACACTCAGACACACACACAGACACTCAGACACACACACAGACACACACACAGACACACACACACAGACACAGACACACATAGACACCCAGACACACACACACAGACACACACACACACACAGACACTCAGACACACACACACAAACACACAGACACACACACACAGACACAGATACACATAGACACCCAGACACACACAGACACTCAGACACACACACACAAACACACAGACACACACACACAGACACACACACACAGACACTCAGACACACACACAGACACACACATACAGACACTCAGACACAGATACACACCCAGACACACACACAGACACACACACACAGACACACACACAGACACTCAGACACACACACAGACACACATAGACACCCAGACACACACACACAGACACACACACACAGACACTCAGACACACACACAGACACACACACACAGACACTCAGACACAGATACACACCCAGACACACACCCAGACACACAGACACTCAGACACACACACAGACACACACACAGACACTCAGACACAGATACACACACACCCAGACACACACCCAGACACACAGACACTCAGACACACACACACACACACATAGACACTCAGACACACACACACACAGACACACACACACAGACACTCAGACACACACACAGACACTCAGACACACACACAGACACACACACAGACACACACACACAGACACAGACACACATAGACACCCAGACACACACACAGACACACACACACACAGACACTCAGACACACACACACAAACACACAGACACACACACACAGATACACATAGACACCCAGACACACACAGACACTCAGACACACACACACAAACACACAGACACACACACACAGACACACACACACACAGACACTCAGACACACACACAGACACACACATACAGACACTCAGACACAGATACACACCCAGACACACACACACAGACACACACACACAGACACTCAGACACACACACAGACACACATAGACACCCAGACACACACACAGACACACACACACAGACACTCAGACACACACACAGACACACACACACAGACACTCAGACACACACACAGACACACACACACACAGACACTCAGACACAGATACACACCCAGACACACAGACACTCAGACACACACACAGACACACACACAGACACTCAGACACAGATACACACACACCCAGACACACACCCAGACACACAGACACTCAGACACACACACACACACACATAGACACTCAGACACACACACACAGACACACACACACAGACACTCAGACACACACACACACACACACAGACACTCAGACACAGATACACACACACCCAGACACACAGACACTCAGACACACACACACAGACACTCAGACACACACACAGACACACACACACATACACACACACACAGACACTCAGACACACACACACAGACACACACACATACACACACCCAGACACACACACACAGACACTCAGACACACACACAGACACTCAGACACAGATACACACACACCCAGACACACACCCAGACACACAGACACTCAGACACACACACACATAGACACTCAGACACACACACATAGACACTCAGACACACACACACAAACACACAGACACACACACACATAGACACTCAGACACACACACACAAACACACACACACAGACACACACACACAGACACTCAGACACACACACAGACACACACACACAGACACAGACACACATAGACACTCAGACACACACACACAGACACTCAGACACAGATACACACCCAGACACACACCCAGACACTCAGACACACACACAGACACACACACATAGACACTCAGACACACACACACAAACACACAGACACACACACATACACCCAGACACACACACACACAGACACTCAGACACACACAGACACACACAGACACTCAGACACACACACACACAGACACACACACACACAGACACTCATCAGACACACACACATACAAACACATACATACACACACACACAAACAAATAAAAATAAAATAATTTTTTTAAGTAGGCATGGGAGCATACACATAATCCAAGTTCTCAGCAGACAGAAATAGAAGAGTTGTAAGTTCAAAGCCAGCTAGAGCTTTATTGAGATCTTGGCTACAAAAAAAAAAGGCTCAGGGTGTGGCAATGTACACCTGCGTACCTGTGGTTCCAGCACTTGGGGCATGTAGGCAGGAAATTCAGAAGGTTTAAGATCATCCTAAACTACATAGTGAGTTTGAGGTCAGCCTGGGCTACTTCGGGAAAGAGCCACTCTAAATATTCCTCTCTACCCCACTAGCTATAAAGTGTTCTGACTTGATTGTTCTACTACAGAAAGACTAATGTAAGTCAGCCGGGCAGTGGTGGCGCACGCTTTTTTTTTTTTCTTTTTTTCGAGACAGGGTTTCTCTGTGTAGCCCTGGCTGTCCTGGAACTCACTCTGTAGACCAGGCTGGCCTCGAACTCAGAAATCCACCTGCCTCTGCCTCCCAAGTGCTGGGATTAAAGGCGTTCGCCACCACCGCCCGGCAAGGTGGCGCACGATTTTAATCCCAGCACTAGAAAAGCAGAGGCAGGTGGATCTCTGAGTTCGAGACCAGCCTGGTCTACAGAGTGAGTTCCAGGACAGCCAGGGCTACACAGAGAAACCCTGTCTCGAAAAACCAAAAAAACAAAAACAAAAAATAAAAACAACAACAAAAGAATGTAGCAAGAAATCAGGGGGATCAATCAAAGAGTGGGGGTCCTCTGTGAGGCTAAAGTCTTTAGGAAGGAAAGTGGATGGAATAAGAATTTTACAGCTGGGGCTAGAGAGATGGCTCAGCGGTTAAGAGCACTGACTGCTTGTCCAGAGGTCCTGAGTTCAAATCCCAGCAACCACACGGTGGCTCACAACCATCAGTAAGGAAATCTGATGCCCTCTTCGTGGGTGTCTGAAGACAGCTACAGTGTACCTACATACAATAATAAATCTTAAAAAAAAAAAAGAATTTTACAGCTGGGGCTGGAAGGATGGCTCAGTGATTAAGAGTACTGGCTGCTCTTCCAGAGGACCCAGGTTTGATTCCCAGCACACACGTGGTGCCATACAAGCTTGTTTTCAGATCTGAGTTCCAGGCCAGCTTGGACTACATGACACTCAGTATAAATAAATAAATAAATAAATAAGCAAGCTTTTAAAGGAATAGAAAAACAAACTAAACAAAGAAAAAGAAAACAAGAGATTGTCGTGTTCCTCTGGTAACAGACCTGTGAATAAAACTTGGCGTTCTAATTCCAGGAAATGGTCAAGAAATACAGAAACTACTATAAAAATCTCCCGCCTCTGGACTCCTTGACCGCGGATGAAAAGTCCCTTGAAACCTCGTACGGGAGGCGACAGCAACCAAAATAGTAAACCGCCTCTAGTCCCTACCAGCTGGCTGGCCTAGGTTTCTTCCCTTCTAAGCTTGGCCTAGAAACTCATATTTTATTCATGAAAATTGAGGCCCTGGGAGGCCTTGGCATAAACAGGATGTAAATATTTGCAGGCGGTTGAGGCAGAGGTGATATTTGAGCAGGGACTGTCCAAAGCGGCGATGCGACGCGTGGGACAATACTTACTTGGGGACCCGCCCACCTCCACCTTGGCTAAAGGTTGAAAGTTGCGACCCGAACAGATGTCCAGTTGGGGTGTTTGGAGATCAGGTTTGGCATCCCGGTGCCCTTGACGTGAGATTCGGGATATTCTTTATTGCGTTCTGCTCTCCTAACCCCTGGGGTTCCTCTTCTCCCAGCTGATTCAAACTCTCAAAACAGTTCTTGCAGCGGTCTTGTTCCCACCCTCGGTAGCTCCCTTTGGTGTACCCAGGCGGGTGAGAGTGGGGACTGTGGAGGGGGGCGGTTGGAAGCGGGGTGCACGTTGGGGGTTGATATTCCAGCCAAGGGAGCGCTATCACTGAACTGCGCCCCGCCCCTTTATTACTTTTTTCTTTCATTTTTTTTTTCCTAGGTTTTACGTAGCCCATCCGGGAACTCACTGTGTAGGGAAAGATGATGTTGAACTCCTGATCCTTCTACCTCCACATCCCGCGTACTGGGATTATAGGCACCGGCCACCATGCCTGTTTATGGCTACCTCACAACCGGGCCAGCAGGAATGGCTTTATCCTGAATTCTTGTGTTCCCTGTGGCAGCTGCGAAATTCCAGCACAAGGTCCCCAAGGTCTCTCCGTGAGCACGAAGTGACACCTTAAGGGACTGCCAGCCCCAGACCTACGTCTGCAGCTAGCTTCACTGGGCCTCTCCTAGGTTAACTTGGCCTGGCTGGAGCCGGGCAGTGGTGGCGCACGCCTTTAATTCCAGCATTCGGGAGGCAGAGACAGGCAGATTTCTGAATTTGAGGCCAGCCTGATCTACAGAGTGAGTTCCAGGACAGCTAGGGCCATACAGAGAAACCCTGTTTCGAAAAAACTAAAAAAAACCAAAAAACCAAAAAAACAAAAACCGGAGGAGGTTCGCCTGCCTCCTGAAAGATTTCCCCTCTGCACCACATCCGAGTCACCTCTCCCTCCGTCTCCTGCCGAGACATTCCCCTGTAACTACCATTAACTAGGTCACACGGTAGCTTTGGGCTTTCTGCCCCAGCTTCCAAAAAGTGACTGCTCAGCAGGGACATCATCCCAGATGTCAATTTGAAAAGAAGCTGCCGCGTGAGCTTCGCGTGAGAAACAGGAAACGAGCCACGAGGGCAAGGTTCACGGTCTGAGCCGTCCGGTGTCCAGGTTCCCATATACGGCTCTACTCTAGCTGGAGGGACCAGGAAAAGGCGGGTCACCCAGGGCTACTCATAGCCCAGACTGCACAGGAAGCTGACCCTATTTTCAGACAGGGTCTCCTGTAGCCCAGGCTGGACCCTGACTCCCCATAAACTTAGAATGGCTTGGAACTTTCTTTTTTTTTTTTTTTTTTTTTTTTTGGTTTTTCGAGACAGGGTTTCTCTGTGTAGCCCTGGCTGTCCTGGAACTCACTCTGTAGACCAGGCTGGCCTCGAACTCAGAAATCCTCCTGCCTCTGCCTCCCAAGTGCTGGGATTAAAGGCGTGCGCCACCATCGCCTGGCGGCTTGGAACTTTTGATCCTCTCCCCACACACACACACACACCATCTCCTGACCCCTGAGATTAGACGCAGCTCCGACCACACCCAGTTTATACAGTGACAAGGACGGAACCCAGAACTTTGTGCATGCTAGGAAGGCATTCTGCCAACCTAGCTACAGCCCCATCTCCAGTTTGTTTGTTTGTTTTTAATATTTATTTATTTCATTTATATAAGTACACTGTAGCTGTCTTCAGACACACCAGAAGAAGGCATCAGATCCCATCACAGATGGTTGTGAGCCACCATGTGGTTGCTGGGAATTGAACTCAGGACCTCTGGAAGAGCAGTCAGTGCTTTTAACCGCTGAGCCTTCTCTGCAACCCCCCATCTGCAGTTTTAGACGCTTTAACTCCCCATAACCCTCTGTGCCTGGGGTTTTGTTGTTTGGCTTTGCTGTTGTTTTGAGGTCTTACTTCGTGGTGATTCTTCTGCCTCGGCCTCTGTAGTATTACCGTCATACCTGCCTTGGGACACCTCCGTTTTGAAGAAGGATCCAATTTTAATTTTTGAGTCATGGTCCTAGGTAGTCCTGGATGGCCCTGAAATCACTAGGTAGCTGAGGATGACCCAATCCTCCTGTTCCTACATCTACATGGCATGAACGCCAGCGCTCCAGGTACTCTACCCACTGAGATACAGCCTCAGCACCCCTCCCTCCAATGCATCTTTAAGAAAAAAAACAACCTTCATGTGGGTGTGTGTACGTGTGACCGTGCATGTGTGTGTGTGACTGCATGTATGTATGTGTGACTATGCATGTGTGTATGTGTGAATTGCATGTATGAATGTGTGACTGCATGTGTGTGTGACTGCATGTGTGTACGTGTGACTGTGCATGTGTGTGTATGTGTGTATTTTGAGGAACTATGGCAAGAGTGTGGAGGTCAGAGGACAACCTTCGGGAGTCAGTCCTCTCTCCCCGTTGGGTGAGTCCTGGACGCTGATGGGAGTCCATCGTCCCTGGTGGCAAGCTTTGCTCTATTACCTGCTGAGCTGCCTCTCTGGCCACATCATTGTTTTGGTTTGTTATTTTATGGGTGTGAATCTTTTGCCCGCATGTATGCATGTGTACCACATGCATGCCTGGTGCCTGCGGAAGCCAGAAGAGAACCAGTTCCCTTGGATGGCGTCGAGCCACCGTGTGGGTGCTGATGGATCCTGGTCCTCGGGTGCTCTCTTAAGTTCTTAACTTTTGCCAGGCAGTGGTGGTGCACGCCTTTAATCTCAGCACTTGGGAGGCAGAGGCAGGCGGATTTCTGAGTTCGAGGCCAACCTGGTCTATAGAGCGAGTTCCAGGACAGCCAGGGCTCCACAAAAGAGAAACCCTGTCTTGAAAAACAAAATCAAACAAACAAACAAAAAAGTTCTTAACTTTTTTTTTTTTTGAGTCTCACTGGCCTGGAACTCACCAAGAAGGGAAGGCCAGCTAGTCTTTGAGCCCTGGTGATATATCTGCCTGTCTTTGCTTCTTCAGAACTGGAGTTAGAAACATGCGCCAATACACCTAGCTTTCTCTCCCCCCAATCAGATATTTACATTACAATTCATAACAGTAGCAAAATTACAGTTATGAAGTAGCAATGGAAATAATGTTATGGTTGGGGGTCACCAAGCATGAGGAACTGTATATATTAAAGGGTTGCAGTGTTAGGAAGGTTAGGAACTGCTGGCTCAGACTGCCTTTACTTAGTCTCTGTCATTTCATAGGCATGCACAATGTACCTGACCAGACCCATCCCCACCCACCGTCTCTCCCTGAGTCCCCTCATGACCCACTCCCTTCTTCATATGTCTTTGGTCTTTTATACCTCACGGAGGCCAGTCAGCGCTGCCCACAGTTGCCTGCATGTGGGGCCATCACCACAGTGTGGAGACATAAGCAGGAGGAACACTCAGAGCTAAACTGACTCTTTGGCTCGAAAGATGGCTCAATGGTTAAAAGCACCGGCTGCTCTTCCAGAGGACCAGAGTTCAGTTCCCAGACCCTAGGACGGGTGGCTCACAACTGCCTTAGCGGATCTGACGCCCTCTGCTGGCTTCCTTGGGCATCTGCATTCACATGCCTATACACAGAGACACACACAAACACATAAATGAAATAAAATCAATCTAAAAAGGAGAGAAAACTGATTCTTCTCCAACTGCTATCAATTATCAATGGCTGAGGCATCGTGAATCCGTCCCCCATCTTTTCTGGAACTTTGTTTCTTTGAGAAGAGGCTCTCACTTTGTAGGCCTCATCAGCGGTCACTGGCTAGCTATATAGACCAGATTATGCTCAAACTCAGAGTCACCCACCTCTTCCTCCAGAGAGTGCTAGGATTAAATGTACCACTATGCCCAGATCTAGCTTTTCTTTCTTTGAGATAGGATCACATGGGCTGCTAAGCAGGACCTCAAACCCAATGTGTAGTGGAGGGTGCATGAGTCCTTGGGGGGGGGTGCATAAGTCCCTGTATCCATCCCCAGCACAGCATAAGCTCAGGTGTGACTGTGGATAGCTGGCATGGAGGCAGGAGAGTCAGGGGTTCAAGGTCATCCTCAGCCACATAGACACGTCTAGGCCAACTTGAGCTACATGAGACCCTACTTTGTTTTTAATTAGGGTATTGGAGAGATGACTCACTAGTTAAGAGCACTTGCTGCTCTTGCAGAGGACCTGGGTTCCATTTCCAGCCTGCATGGAGGCTCCTATGTATCCTTAACTCTAGCTCTAGGAGATCCCTGGCCTCTTTAGGCCTCTCCGGGAACCCACACACACACACACATACACACACACATGGCACATACACACATGCATGCACACACAACACACACATACGTGGCACACACACACACACACACACCACACACACATTCACACATACATATACACACACACATATGCACACACACACACAATACACACACATGGCATACACACATAAACACACATATACATGCACACAAACACAGACACCCGCGCGCGCACACACACACGGTACACATACATACATGCAGGCAAATACTTAAGTACATAAAACAAAAACTAGTATTTAGCAGAGTGTGGTGGCATTTAATCCTACCAGGAGACACACGCAGGAGGATATCTTTTAGAGGCCAGTCTGATCTATAAAATGAGTTCCAAGCCAGCCAAGGTTACAGAATGAGACAAAAATAATAGCAATAAAAAAGTTTATTAATTAAAAATAAATGGCTAGGCAGTAGTGGTGCACACCTTTAATCCCAGCACTTGGGAGGCAGAAGCAGGCAGATTTCTGAGTTCGAGGCCAGCCTGGTCTACAGAGTGAGCTCCAGGACAGCCAGGGCTATACAGAGAAACCCTGTCTCGAGGAAAAAAAGAAAAAGAAATACCAAGATAAATAAATAGGGGCTAGAGAGATGGCTCAGCGGTTAAGAGCACTGACTGCTCTTCCAGAGGTTCTGAGTTCAATTCCCAGCAACTACATGGTGGCTCACAACTATCTGTAATGGGCTCTGACTTCTGGTATGTCTGAAGGCAGCAACAGTGTACTTGTATAAAATAACTATTTCTTTAAAAAAATTAAATAAATAGATTAAAAAAAAAACCCAACAACCCAGGCAATTTAGTGAGACTCTGTTCTGAAGGGCAGGGGCCGGGAGGTGTGCTTAGAGGCTGGAGAGACGGCTCAGCGGTTGAGAGTATTTTTGCTCCTCCAGAGGACCCAGGTTCCAATCCCAGAACCCTCATAATAGTTCAAAACCCTCTGTAACTTCGGTTCCTGGGGATCTGACGCCCTCTTCTGGTTTCCTAGAGCACTGCATGCAAGTGATACACAGACACACATGTGGGCAAAATAATAAAATAAAAATAAAGAAAAGATAAAAAAAGTTGAGCTATGCATTATGCTAGAGCTCTGGCCTATCACAAGGCCTGGGCCCAATCCCTGGCATCCCAGACAGAGGAGAAGATAGAATTGAAAACCAATACCTGAACAGATATCAAGTTTCCAATAGCCTTTTCAATGGAACAGGCAGCTAAATCTTGGCTAAAGGCTTGGCGATAAGTCCAGCCGTGAGTGAGTATGTTTCTGTTTCGTTGTTTGAGGGTCAGACTCAGAGCCTCACAGGAGGCAAACACCGGAGCGCAGAGCCACGCCCCTTTCCCCTCTTTGGGGGGGGCATGCTAGGTCAGCACTCTGCCACACAGCTAAATCCACAGACTTCTCCATCTGTATTGGTTTGCATTACATTTATTTCTAGGTATGTGTGTATAGGAGTGGGGTCTCCTTCCACAGAGTGGGCTCCTGGGGTCAAACTCCAGTCCCCAGCCATGGTAGAAAGTGCCACTACCCACTGAGCCATTAAACCAGCTCTCTTATTTATTATTTATTTATTCAATTTGAAGACATATCTGGGGCTGGAGAGATGGCTCAGTGGGTAAGAGCACCTGACTGCTCTTCCAAAGGTCCTGAGTTCAAATCCCAGCACCCACATGGTGGCTCACAACCATCTGTAAAGCGAACTGACGCCCTCTTCTGGTGCGTCTGAAGACAGCTACAGTGTCCTCACATAAAATAAATAAATCTTAAAAAAAAAATTCTTTAAAAAAAAAAAAAAGAAGAAGACATATCTGGCTAAGTTGCCCAGGCTGGCTTTGAGCTTGCCATCCTCCTGTCTTAGCCCCTTGAGTAGCTGGGACATCGGTGTGGGCCTCCATGCCTCTGGCTGAGTCCTCTATGTTAACTGCGTCTTCCTCTTCCAGCTCAGTCCTCAACCTGCTTCATCACAGCAACCAAGGAGCTGCACTCAGCCGAACTCAGGAGACCGAGGCGGGTGTGTGTGTGTGTGTGGGGGGGGTGTCACAATTTTGAAGCCTACTTAGACTACATAGTAAGATTTACTTGCAAACAAACAAAGAAATCAAAAAGCATCAAAATTGAAGTCTGGAATCTGGAAAAGTAGCTAAAGCTTACACCCTGTACATAAGAAACTAGGTATGAGGAAAACATTACTTCCTCAGAGACATAGCCTTCTTGGAATGCACCCCCTCAGGCTAGCGCAGACTGTAGTGAGCCTGTGCGTGGGTGTGTGCACATGCCAGGACAGGCCAGGATTCTGCCAAAGGGCTTACTGTGAATTCTTCAGACAATGCAGCCCACACACAGAGATCTCTGGGATTAGAGAGAACATACAGGAATGTATAGGCGTAGGCACTGGGGAAGTGGCACATGAATGACAGTGTTAGCCTAGGATTCATGAGGCCCTGGGTTTGATCCCCAGGCCAAGAGGCTGGAGAGATGGCTCAGTGGTAACAACACGTTCTGCTCTTGCAATAGATCCTGAGTTCAGTTGCCAACACATACGTCAACTCACAACCATATGTAATTCCAGCTTCACAGGATCCAATGGCTTTGGCCTCTACTGGCAACTGTACTCACATGTGCATAACTTCACACAGACAGACAGACAGACACACACACACAGGTATATACATAAGTTAAAATAATAATCAAAATAAATCTTAAGAAGAAAAAGAGTGATCTGGAGAGATGACTCAGGGTTAATGGTACTTGAAGCGTTTGTAGAGACCTGAGTTCAGTTCTCAGTGCACAACTGCCTACTCCAGACTCAGAGGATAGGATTTCCTCTTCTGGCATCTAAGGGCACATCTGCAACCCACAGATGCCCAGCCCAGTCAGACCTTAGGCATACATACACATACACATAAAAATAAATCTTAGAGGAAGGGGAGCGTGTGGTGCTACCCACTTGTAGTCCAAGCACTTGTGAGCAAGAGGCAAGAGGATGGAAAGTTCAAGGCCATTCCAAGTTACATAGTGACTGAGGTCATTCTGGGATTCTAGGCAAATGGTCTCCCCCTGAGCTGCATCCCCAGTCCCTCACTGGAGGATTCTAGGCAGGTGCTCTCCCACTGAGCCATGCCCCAGCCCCTCTCTGGGGGATTCTAGGCAGGGGCTCTATCACTGAGCCACACCCCCAGCCCCTCACTGGGGGGATTCTCAAAACCACTCCCATAGTCCCTCTGTGACTGTTTTTGGGAAGACAGGGAGATCTTTTTCCATGTCAGTGCAGGCAGACAGATGGCTTTTAGTTTTCAGCAACTACATAGAACATAGATATCAATCATTAATCTCTACCTATTCTACAACTGATGGATGTTTATTTCATTTTCTCTTCCCCTGAACCATTTTAATGAACATGCCAACACACATATCTATGTCATCTGTGCAAGCATTTATTTTCATTTTATTTAATGTGGTGTGTGTGTGCGTGGACATGTGTGCGTGTGCATGTGTATGTGCATGTGTGTATGTGTGTGATTGCATGCATGTGTGTGCATGCGCACATGTGTGCATGTGTGTGCGTGCGTGTGTGCATGCATGTGTGTATGTGCAGTGTGAGTGTGTGAGTGTGTGCGTGTGTGTATGTGTGTGAGTGCGTGCATGTGTGTGATTGCGTGCATGTGTGTGCATGCGCACATGTGTGTATGTGCAGTGTGAGTGTGTGTGTGAGTGCGTGCGTGCGTGCGTGCGTGCCCATGTATGCTTGTGCCATAGCGTATTGTGCTGGTCAGAGGATAGCTCGCAGGAGTCAGTTCTCTCTTTCCAACCACATGAGTCCTGAGAATTGAACTTGGGTCCATCGGGCGTGTTGGCAAGCACCTTGACCCACGGAACCATCTTACCAACCCTCAGGCAAACATTTGTGAGAGGAGTCCCTGGAAGCAAAATTCTGAGTGAAGAAGTACAAACTTCTAAAGTATCATTAGAACCCGACAAGGCCGGGGCTGGAGAGATGACTCAGTGGTTGGGCACACTGGCTGCTCTTCCGGAGGACCAGGAGTCCTAACGTCTATATGTCAGCCCACAACTGTCTGTCACTCCAATCTCAGGGGTTCTAATGCCCCTTTCTGGCCTCCACGGGCACTTGGCATTGGTACTGTACTTAGATGCATGCAGATGAAACATCCATACACATAAAATAGAAAGAGGTAGGAAGGAAGGGAGGGAGGGAGGGAGGAAGGGAGGAAGGGAGGGAGGGAGGGAGGGAAAGAAACTGACAAGATCTTCTCCAGAAACCATTAAGCTTTGCTGAGAAGGCAGGAAAAATCAATAGATAGGTAGGTAGGTCCTAGAAAAAAAGAAATTAACTACAAACAAGCCACACACAGTGAAATACTCCAGGTGGTGATGCCAAACCAGTCTGAAGATGTACCTCAGCTGGTACAGTGCTTGCCTAGGATGCTCGAAGCCCGGGTTCCATCCTCTGCACTGCAGAAACTGGGCATGGTGATACAAGTCTGCAATCCCAGCATTCCAGAGGTAGAGGCAGGGGGTTCACAAGTTCAAAACCAGGATGTTGCAATACCTTTAATCCCAGCACTTGGGAAGCAGAAGCAGGTGGATATTTGTGAGATTGGGGACAGCCTGGTCTACATAGTACATAATGAGTTCCAGGACAATCAAGGCTACATAGTGAGGCCCTGTCTTGAAACAACAAAGGGGAGAGGGAGAGGGAGAGGGAGGGAGATGGGGAGGGGGAAAGGAGGGGGAGGGAGAGAGGAAGGGAAGGGGAAAGGGAAGGGAGGGGGAGGGGAGAGGGAGAGGGCGAGAACGAGAGAGAATTTTTGTCTCTCATCAGTCATTTACAAAGGGATTTATGAGACACATTTTGTCCAAGCTGGGTGCAACAGGTCCCTTGTTTGTTACTCTGCAGATGAAGTGGTCCCAGCGGTGTCAGCAGGGACATGCTCACCGAGGAAATGTCAATAGACCAAAAACAAAAGTAAAGAAAAACCACAGCCTGTGTAGTACAGGGGCTGACAGACCACACACAGCTGAGGTCTTAAAGGTCACCTCACATCCAGGGACATAAAATCTGCTCTCTGTGCCCATCTGTGGAAGTTCTCTCCTTGTTTTCTTTTTTTTTTAAAAGACTTATTATATGTAAGTACACTGTAAGACATTCCAGGAAGAGGGGTCAGATCTCATTACAGATGGTTGTGAGCCACCATGTGGTTGTCGGGATTTGAACTCAGGACCTCTGGAAGAGTAGTCAGTGCTCTTAACTGCTGAGCCATCTCTCCAGTCCCCTCTCCTTGTTTTCTTATTGCTAAAGAGGAAGCAACCAGGCAAAACACGGCCAGAAGTGGTGGCAAAGCCCTTTAATCTCAGCATTCCAAGGGCACGGGCATGGGCAGCTCCCCTGGTTCAAGTCCAGCCCGGTCTATGCATCCAGGTCAGCCAGGGCTGTATAGCCAGTTCCAGGTCAGAGAAAGACACTGTCTCAACAACAATAGCAAAAAGCAAAGCAAGGCATTCAGACACTGCTAATGCTTAACTAAAGAGTTCATATGAAACCCTTTGTGCTTGCCAGAGGCACTTGGCGGCTATGTCTAGGCAGGCAGACTATGGAAATGAGCAGTTTGCTGAGGTTGCTACCAGTAGGGCAAGCCTGCTTGGAAATCACCAGCCTTAAACCTTGAAAATGCCACCTTGAGGAAAAACATCTTTTTCCCCCCCTCTTTGATACTGGTGATGGAGCCCAGGGCTTCTGACCCAAGCCCTATTATTTCTTTGAGACAGAATCTCATGTACTTCAGGCTGGCATCCATCTCCCAAATGCTGAAGCTACGGTATGGGTCATGTCAACTTTTGTTGTTGTTGTTGCTTTGTTGAGACAGAGTCTCCCATTTCTAGTACCAGCCTGGCCTAGAACTCACTCTCCTCCTGCCTGACTTGTTAGTGTAAGAATGACAGGTGTGTTTACCACCGTGCCTGGCCAGAAAGTATCTTTAGTTTTGTTACTGTCATTTTGGTTTATTTTTTGAAGTTTTGTGATAGGGTCTCACTATGTAGCTCTGGCTGGCCTTGAACTTACAAAGATCCATGTGCCTCTGCTCCCAAGTACTGGAATTAAAGACCTCTGCCACCAAGCCTGGGCCTAGAAAGTATCTCTTTAAAAATAATTATTTTAGCCGGGCAGTGGTGGCGCACGCGTTCAATCCCAGCACACTAGAGACAGAGGCAGGCAGATCTCTGAATTCAAGACCAGCCTGGTCCACAGAGTGAGTTCCAGGGCAGCCAAGGGCTACACAGAGAAACCCTGTCTCAAAAAAAAATCCATGAAAGTGGAAAGAAAATAAACGAAATGAAATAGAGTACAATTAAATAAAATATAATAAAATGTCTCTCTCTGCTTCTTAAACGCCGGCTCCTGGTGCCAATGCGACCTCTAGCGGCCAGGGATGGCTACGCTGTGCTCTCTGCGCAGGCGCAGGTAGAGACCGCCCCCATGACGCACTTCCGCTTCCCCTCTCTGCGTTGCCCGGAAACCAGGACCCAGACTTCCGTCAAAGCGTCATGGGGCGGAGCTTCGGGTGGCGGGAAGTGCGGCCTCCAGAATGGAGGTTCAGGAGAGCGTCTGTGGCCCGGCCGAGAGTGGGGCGCAGGAGCCCTCCCCTGTCCCCAGCAAGACCGCTGGCCACTACGAACTGCCGTGGTGAGCCTGCAGCCATAGTAACGAGCGCGTAGAGGTGATGGCGAGTGAGGGCGGGCCGAGCTCCAGGAACCCTGGTTCGGCCTGGGTCTAGGGGACACACCGAAGATTGCAGATGTCCCCGGGAGCGCGTATTTTCCCTTTTCTTTTTCTTCTTGAAGCTAGGTTTCTGTTTTTCTTTCCTTTGTTTTTTGTTTTTGTTTTGAGACCGTGTTTTGTGTAACCCAGGCTGGACTCGAACTCACTACGTAGTAAAGGCTGACTTTGAACGTTGATCCTGGGGTGACAGGCATGTATTACTTCGATAAAGCAGTGCTGGGGATGGAACACAGAGCCTCGTGCGTGCTAAGCAAGCACTCCACCGACTGAGGCCCATTCACAGCCCTGGGTTTCACTGTGCAGCCCAAGCTGGTCTTGAGGTTTCTGAAGTCCTCCTGCCTCAGCTTCCCAAGTGCTAGAATGACAGGTGTGAGCCACCAGGCAAAGGTAGATTTTTTTATTTTTTTTTTGATTTTTCGAGACAGGGTTTCTCTGTGTAGCCCTGGCTGTCCTGGAACTCACTTTGTAGACCAGGCTGGCCTCGAACTCAGAAATCCTCCTGCCTCTGCCTCCCAAGTGCTGGGATTAAAGGTGTGCGCCACCACCGCCCGGCTGAAGGTAGAGATTTTTAAGATTTCTTTATTTTATGTATATGAGTTCACTGTAGCTGTCTTGAGACACACTAGAAGAGGGGGCATCAGATCCCATTACGGATGGTTGTGAATCACCATGTGGTTGCTGGGATTTGAACTCAGGACCTCTGGAAGAGCAGTCAGTGCTCTTAACCACTGAGCCATCTCTCCAGCCCTGGTCTCATATTTTTTTATTTGTTTAAAATCTTATCCAAAAAAATTATCAGCTTCAGTCAGCTGGTGGCACACACCTTTGATCCCAGCACTTGGAAGTCAGAGGCAGGCGAATCTCTTGAGTTAGAGGCCAGCCAGAGCTACACATAGAAACTCAGTTAAACAAAACACCTCTGTGTGCGTGCGTGCGCGCATGCACGCGCGCTTCACTTTTCTCTGATCGATCCTCCTGTCTCTTCCGCCTATGTACAGGGGCTACAGGTGTGTGTCACTATTTTGAGCTTTTGATTTTCTTTTGGATGGAAATTGATGGCAGGCTACGCACTATCTTGGAGCTACCCCCAGCACTAGTTTTCCTTTATTAAAAGTACAGTTCTGACACCAGACCACAGAGAGATTCCTCAGTTCACTGAACTGTCTGGACTATCCAGAGCAGTAGTTCTCAACTTTTCTATTGCTGCGACCCTTTCATACAGTGCCTCATGTTGGGGTGCCCCCCCCCAACTATAAAATTTTTGTTGCTACTTCATAGCTGTAATTCTGTTATGTTGTATAATGTCAATATCTGAGTTTACTGGTGGCTTTAGGCAGCCCCTGTGAGAGGGTCAGTAACAGCCCAAGGGGATCTCGGCCCACAGGTTGAGAACGCTGACCTAAAGTATAAGGTAATACTAGAAAAAGTATTATGCAAACTGGAAATGTCCCTCAGTGGCAGAACACTTGCCTGGCATGCCCAGGGCCTAGGATTTCATCCCAGCATTCAAAAAACAAAAGAAGGAAGGAAGAAAAGAAAAGGCACCACATATGTAATTCAGCATTGTCTAGTAGCCATAGAAATAAGTAAAAAGAAAACGGGTCTCCGCATGGAGTAGCTCATTCCTGTTAGGTCATCAGCAGCTACACAGTGAGTTTGAGGCCAGCAACAGAGGGCTTGACAACCTCAGTTTAATCCCTGGATCCGACATTTGGAAGGAGAGAACTCACTCCCAAAGTTGTTCTCTGAGCTCCACACCTGTGCCATGACTCATACAAATAATAAACACGCATGGATATATATATATATATGTATTTAAAACATAAAGTGTTCAGGTGGCTGGAGATGGTGGATCTCTGCATACAGCATACAAGGCCAGCCTGGTCTATATCAGAAGTTCCAGTCTGGCAAAAACAGTGTAGTAAAGCCCTGTCTCCAAAAATAGAGAGGAAAAGGAAAGAGAACAGCAGAATATACTAAGGAGCAAAGGAAACTGATGGTCTGATCACTGTGAATCTGTACACAGAGCTGGAAAGTGTCCTTTTGGCTTTTAACGTTGCTTGATTATATAAAAAGCAGAACTTGGTGGTCAGGAGGCTAAGATAGACGGATCATGAGTTCCAGGCCATCAGGAGATGTGGTCCAGTTGATAGGGTGCTTGCTGTCAAATGGAACCCCACATTTCCATTGCCAGCCCGTGGACTGGGCATAGTGATACAACATGCCTATAATCCTAGACCTGGAGAGCTAGAGGTAAAGTGACCAAGAGTCATTTCAAAACTGCTAAAGGGCCGGCAGTGGTGGTGCACGTCTTTAATCCAGCACTCAGAAGGCAGAGGAAGGCAGATTTCTGAGTTCAAGGCCAGTCTGGTCTACAGAGAGTTCCAGGACAGCCAGGGCTACACAGAGAAACCCTGTGTCGAAAAGCCAAAAAAAAAACAACAGAAAACCTGCTTAAGAACTGCCCACCCAGGCTTCCCGATCAGTCCCAAATGACCAGCTGCTGCTAGAGAGGGTAAGGGTAGGCCACCCGGACAATCGCGCACCGTGAGCCAGCACTGGCAGCCTGTCACCACACACACCCTGAAGACAGCCATTTGGTATAACAAATGGGTGCGCCTGGGTCCATCCAGGCCCACCTGCCAGCCCTGCAAATGGCGGTCAGGTGCACATTGGTGGTTCCCTCCGCCGTGTGGAGCGGACAGGCAAAGAGCCAGGTCATACTAAAAGTTCTATTGTTATCTTTTCTCATTTAAAGCCTTTCTTTTTGCATTTCTTTACTGTGGAGGAGGGGGCTCTTGCACCCACCAGGTCAGAGAACAGTCTCTAGGAGTCTCTTCTGCCCTGTGGGTCCCAGGGATCAAACTCCAGTGGGTAGACTTATCAGCCAGCACCGTTACCGCTGACCCACCTTGCTAGCTCCTTTCTTGGCTTCGAGGGTGTTGGTTGGTTGGGTTTTGTTGTTGTTGTTTGTTTGTTTGTTTCAGGTTCCCTTTATGCGCGTGAGTGTTTTGTCTGTGTGTCTGTATGGGACCGTGTGTGCATGCAGACATGAAGAGGCCAGAGGAGGGCATTTGGATCCCTTGGAGTTAGAGTTCCAGGAAGTTGGGACCCACTGTGTGGATGCTAGAAGTTGAACCTGGGGGTTCTGTAGCAGCAAGCACTCTTAACCACCAAGTCATCTCTCTAGCCATTGTTTTTTTATTGTTTTTTTAACATTTACTGAGAGCGTCTCATTTAGCCTAGACTGGCCTTGAACTTGTTTTATATATATATGTACTCAAGGATAACCTTGAACTTGTGAACCTCCCGTCTCCACCCCCAAGATGCCTGGGATTGCCAGTGCGCCTGCTGATTGCTTTAATTAATTAATTTTATGTGCGTTGGTGGTTTTGCCTGTGTGTGTGTGTGTCTGTGTGAGGATATCAGATTCCCTGGAACTAGAGTCCCAGGCAGGTGTGAGCTGTCAGGTAGGTGCTGGGAAGGGACTGAACCCAGGTCCTCTGCAAGAGCAGCCAGTGCTTTCAACTACTGAGCCATCTCTCCAGGCCATGATTATTTATTTACTCATTTTATCCCACGGTGCATGTGGAGGGCATCGGTTTTCTTCCTGTGCCTTTATGTACACTCTTTCTGGGTTAAGGGTCATCCTGCTGGTTTCTTATTTCTTCTTTTTTGAAGTATGTATGCAGCAGAGGCTGGCCTGGAACTCAGAGTCCTCCTGGCTTAGCCTCTGTGTGTTGGCATTACAGGTAACACAGCCCCACCCTGGCAGACTTTGCAGGGGTGCCCTTTCCTGCCCTCTCTTCTGGGTACTGTAGGATAACCATGTCACTGTTGGCTTTTTCCTCAACAGGGTTGAAAAATACAGACCAGTGAAGCTCAGCGAAATAGTGGGAAATGAAGACACTGTGAGCAGGCTGGAGGTGAGGCGCTAGAGGGAGGCTGGAGGGAGGCTGGAGGTGAGGGGCTGGAGGGAGGCTGGAGGTGAGGGGCTGGAGGGAGGCTGGAGGGAGGCTGGAGTTGAGGGGTTGGAGGGAGGCTGGAGGTGAGGGGTTGGAGGGAGGCTGGAGGTGAGGGGCTAGAGGGAGGCTGGAGGGAGGCTGGAGGTGAGGGGGCTGGAGGGAGGCTGGAGGTGAGGGGCTGGAGGGAGGCTGGAGGGAGGCTGGAGGTGAGGGGGCTGGAGGGAGGCTGGAGGTGAGGGGGCTGGAGGGAGGCTGGAGGGAGGCTGGAGGTGAGGGGGCTGGAGGGAGGCTGGAGGTGAGGTGGCTGGAGGGAGGCTGGAGGTGAGGGGGCTGGAGGGAGGCTGGAGGGGAGGGGGCTGGAGGTGAGGGGGCTGGAGGGAGACTGGAGGGGAGGGGGCTGGAGGGAGGCTGGAGGTGAGGGACCTGGAGCCCTTCTGACAAGCATCCAGTCAGCTGGTGGGGATTGGAGAAAGATTACTGAGATGGTGATGGAGGGTGGCATCAACTGTTCCTCGTGGGGTTGGCATATCCCTGGGGAAGGTACAACCCACACTTGGGGTGGGTCTTCCTACCTCAGTAGAGATCAGAGTTGGTTCCCTTCTGCCCCACGGTGGGGCCTGATGATGGATGACAACTCAGCTTCTTAGCCTTTGCAAAGGCCTTTATTTGCCAAGCCATCTCATTGGCCCCTATTTTTGTTTGTTTATTTGTTTGGGGGTTTTATTTTGCTTATTTGGGTGTTTGTTTTTGTTTTGGTTTGTTTTTTGTTTTTGTTGTTGTTGTTTGCTTTTTGAGACAGGATCTCACTAGGTACTCTTGACTGGCCCAGAACTTGCTATGTAGACCAGGCTGGCTTCTAACTCACAAAGATCTGTCTGCCTCTGCTTCCCAAGTGCTGGGATTAAATGTGTGTGCCACCACACCCCAGCCTTTATTGTTTTTAGACAGGATTTTGGTATGCAGCCTAAACTGGCCTTGAGCTCCTGATCCTCTTGCCTCAACCTCCCGGGTGCTGAGACTAGAGTAGGCACCGCCACACCTAACTTAATGAACTTCTTTCACTCAGGTCTTTGCGAGAGAAGGCAATGTGCCTAACATCATCATTGCTGTGAGTACTCGGGACTGGCCCTGTGGGCATCTTATATCCCACGTCCGTTCCCTGCCCGGGGAGGCCACAGGTCCCTGGCTGTGTTGTTAAGGAGTCAGGAGAGCAAGTGCCAACCGTGAGGAATTGTGGGAGCAGCCGGACCTACTTGGGACTCCTTTTTTAATTAAATCATTTTTATGTGTATGGGTATTTTGCCTGCAATTGTGTTTGTGTACCATGTGCATGCCTGGTGCCCTGAGGGCGGTGGTGGTGGATCCTCTGGAACTGAAGTTACAGTTAGTTTTGGGCACTGGGATGGTACCCAGGTCCTCTGGATAAGCAGCCAGTGAGTGAGTGCTCTTAACTGCTGAGCCGTCTCCCCAGTCCTTGGGACCTTCTTGGCTGAAGCACTTAGGGGAGCTGTTACCCACAGGGTCCCCCAGGGACTGGCAAGACGACCAGCATCCTCTGCTTGGCGAGAGCGCTGCTGGGCCCGGCCCTGAAGGATGCAGTTCTGGAACTCAATGCGTCAAATGACAGGTAGGGCGGCGGGGTGGGGGTGGGGAGCCCTCCTGCTGCACCCCAGTGTAGAAACTCTCCTCCCTTCCTGCTCAGGCCTGGCACTCGCATCACCGGCCCCACACTTAACAGGAATCATTGCTGGGGCCAGGGATCTGAGGAGCACCTGCAGGGTTCCTTGTTTTGATGAAATGTTCAAAAATTACTCTCTTTTTAGAGTGTGCTTTTATTGCTGCTTATTTCTTGTGGGAGGGGCCTATGCATGTAGAGCTCAGACAACAACTTGCTGGGAGTTCGTTCTTTCCACTGAGTGTGTCCTGAGGATTACACCTGGGTTGTGGAGGTCAACAGCAAGTGCCTTTCCCCATTGAGCCATTCGTGTGTGTGTGTGTGTGTGTGTGTGTGTGTGTGTGTGTGCGCGCGAGTGCGCGCGAGTGCATGCGAGCATGAGTGCATGCGAGCACACTTGTGGGTGCACCATGGCACGTGTGTAAAGGTCAGAGAACAATCATGTGGAATCAGTTTTCTTCTACCTTTATGCGGGTTTTAGGGGGTGAACTCAGGTTGTGAGTCTTGCATAGTCTGCTGGCGGGTGCATTTACCCACAGTGCCGTCTCACCGGCTCTGAAACCACTTTTAAGTGTTCACTTCAGTCATGTTAATATGTTCATGTTATTGTGCAACAACTTTCCGACCTTGCAAAACTGAAACTGCCCTCAAGAGCTCCCCATTTCCTTCTGTAGCCCTGGCAACCACAGCCCACCTTCTGGTCTGTGTATTTGACTGCTAGCTTATGTTCCCAAGTTAATATAAGGTCCTGTAGCCACTCAAGGCCACCAGGAGGATTTATGACCCCTTGTGAACTGGGAGCGGTGTGTTGGGAATCCCAGCACTGGAGAGGCTGAGGCAGGTCGATTCTGAGTTCCAGGTCTTCCCACACACCATGTGTAGATCCTCTCTCAAAAAATAAAATCCAAGCCGGGCGGTGGTGGCGCACGCCTTTAATCCCAGCACTTGGGAGGCAGAGGCAGGCGGATTTCTGAGTTCGAGGCCAGCCTGGTCTACAAAGTGAGTTCCAGGACAGCCAAGACTACACAGAGAAACCCTGTCTCGAAAAAACAAAAAACAAAAAAACGAAAAAAAAAAAAAAAAATAAAATCCAGGGCTGAAGAGATTGCTTAGCAGTTAAGAACATGCTGCTGGGCTGGGCGGTGGCGGCGCACACCTTCGATCCAGCACTCTGGAGGCAGCAGAGGCCACAGATCTCTGAGTTCTGGTCTACAGAGTGAGTTCTAGGACAGCCAGGGCTATACAGAGAAACCCTGTCTCGAAACACCAAAAACAAAAGAAAGAAACATGATGCTCTTGTGGAGATGCAGAATTCCCTTCCTGCACCCACTCACCTTGTACCAACTCACAACTGCTTGGAGCTCCAGCTCCAGGCATCCAGGCACCCCCTTCTGGCCTCTACAGGCAGGTGCGCGCATACACACACACACACACACACACACACACACACACACTCTCTCTCTCTCTCTCTGGAGATAAACACCCTCACTCACTGTGCAAACCTCAGAGCCCATAAAACTCAGAGGGGAAGGTGAGAACTGCGTCTTTAACGTTGTCTCTGACCCCCTCCCCCATCCCCCCCATATGCACAAAGAACCCTTCCCTTGGGATAATAAAATGGTCCTCAGTTTGTGACATGCGCTCTTCTGTTTCAGGGGCATCGATGTGGTGAGGAATAAGATCAAAATGTTCGCCCAGCAGAAAGTCACCCTTCCCAAGGGCCGGCACAAGATCATCATTCTGGATGAGGCAGACAGGTGTGGGCTGGACATGGGTTTCCCCAAGTAGACCAGGCCGGCCTCAGGTCTTCAGTCCTCCATCCCAGAACAGCAGGGATGATGGGGCCACACCCCCAGACCTGGCACCAACCTCCTCTTATGCCTCCTCAGCATGACAGACGGTGCCCAGCAGGCTCTCAGGAGAACCATGGAAATCTACTCCAAGACGACCCGCTTCGCTCTGGCCTGTAATGCTTCAGACAAGATCATAGGTGAGCGGGCAACCCGGGCGACTGCGGCCAGTGAGGCTCCCTTTTTATGTGTTTGCTTTTTTCATTTGTTTTTGATCTTGATTGTGTCTGTCTGAATATACGTACCCTGGAACTAGGGTTACAGGCAGTTGTGAGCCACTTGCCAGCTCTATTTTTATCTTTTATGGGATTGCAGATGCAACCCAGGGGTTTTAGGCATCCACCCTACTACTAACTGTACCCTGTGTATGTTTTATTTTGAGACTCGTTCTTCCTAAATTGCCCAGGCTGGTGTTGAATTCGCCCTGTCTCCCAGGAATGCCCTGAACCGACAGGCCTCCTGCCTCAGCACCCTGAGTAGATGGGGTGGCAGGCCTGTGCCACATTGTCCAGAGCATGCTCTGGTTGTTTGTGTGCTGCGGCCCTTGGCATACGGCTTTGCTTTGCTGCTGCCTGGCATGGCCAGGCCCCCACCTCACCAGTGTGTTTCTGTGATGCCGCTGGCCTGGAGCCCGGCTGCCCACACTTCTTTTAAGCAGTTAAAGGCAGGCATTTCCTGGTACGGGAGACACAGACGCACGCACACCGAGAAAAGGCCCTCTGCAGAGCAGGGAGCAGGACTCGGACTGAGAGCTGGCGATCCAGCCTCTTTGCTCCTTATCTCATGCCTGACGCTTGGCTCAGCCGTGTTCTGATCAGCAGCCAGTCTTGCCAGGGAGCCCTCACGCTGCCATCTCTGTCCAGAGCCCATCCAGTCGCGCTGCGCGGTGCTCCGCTACACCAAGCTCACCGACGCTCAGGTCCTCAGCAGGCTCATGAATGTCATCGAGAAGGAGAAGGTGCCATACACAGATGACGGCCTGGAAGCCATCATCTTCACAGCCCAGGGAGACATGCGCCAGGTTGGTGGGTGATCGTGGCTATCTGTGTCTTAGTCAGGGTTTCTGTTGCTGCAATGAAACACCATGACCAAAAAGCAAGCTGGGGAGGAAAGGGTTGATTCCGCTTACACTTCCTCACTGCTGTTCATCACCAAAGGAAGTCAGGGCAGGAACTAAAGCAGGACAGGAACTTGGAGGCAGGAGCTGATGCAGAGGCCATGGAGAGTGTTGCTTACTGGCTTGCTCCCCTCCATTGCTCAGCCTGCTTTCTTAGAGAATCCAGGACCTCCACCCAGGATGGCACCACCCATCAGTCACTAATTAAGAAATTGCCCTGTAGCTGGATCTTATGGAGGCAGTTTCCATATTGAAGTTCCCTCCTTTCAGATAATGCTAGTTTGTGTCTCAAATTGACATGAGACTAGCCAGCACATTGCTCTTAGAAGTTGGAGTCTGGGAATGAGTGTTGTGCCAAGTCTGGCTAAAATGCAGATTGAGAACCCAGCACCCTGCAGTGGGTGAGCTGCTGGAGGGTGTCTCTTGTCTCCTTCCAGGCACTGAACAACCTGCAGTCCACCTTCTCAGGATTTGGCTATATCAACAGCGAGAATGTTTTCAAGGTACCAGGGCTGGGAGAGGGCTGGCCTGCAGCACAATGGACCTGCACAGCCATTGGGTGGATGTAGGGCCGGGCTTAGATGTCCACTGTGGGAGGCTGCAGCGGAAGGATGGAAAGTTCCAGGCCAGCATCACCTACAGAGTACGACCTGTCTCAGGAAGGAAGGCAGGCAGGCAGGCAAGGCCTGATTTAGTAGAGGGCTCGTCTGGGTTCCAGACCCAGCACCACATAAACTAGGCATCCTATGCCTATAATACAAGCAGTTGGGAGGCTACAGCAGGGGGACTGTGAGACACTGTCTTGTGCCCTAAGAAAGGTGGCGGGCGCTTACGGCTGGGTGAATGGGCTCCTGGCAGAGTGGGGTCCTCGCCTCATTTGTTTTCCACCACAGCTTTGGCCCTTGTACGCAGGAGACCAGTGGGAGGGAGGGTCCTGGGAAGGTTCCACGTGGAGGTAGTGGGAGATGGGCTAGCCTGTGTGTTACCTGGGCCCTCACCTCCCTGCAGAGATGTTCTTACCCTTCCCTGTGCTGGGCTCCGGGGGCTTGTCTGAAGTCGCTTGCCTCCCTGAGCCAGAGTCTGTGCCCAGGCTGGCCTCAAACTTCTGATCCTACTGCCTCCATCACCCTCATGCTGAAATCACAAACGTGTGCCACCATCCCGGCTCATTCGCTTATTTTAGAGATAGGTCTCAATATGTAGCCCAGACTGGTCTTGAGTTTGAGGTCCTTCTAAGTTTTGAGGTTACAGGCATGTGCTACCGTGCCCAACACGACGCCTTTAATGTCACCCAAGCAGAGAGTCTTTCTGGGCTTTTGGCTGCCTTGTAGTTCGTTCATTTTGGATTTGAGGAATTTAATTGCATTGGGAGTTGTCATTTTGGGGGATGTCCTTGGATTGAGAAGGGTGACCCCAAATCCCATTCCAGCTTCTGGAGACTTGGTGAAAACTAGTCTGGGCTCACGAGGCTGTGTCTCTTGGTTGTTTGCTCAGGTCTGTGACGAGCCCCACCCCCTACTGGTGAAGGAGATGATCCAGCACTGTGTCAACGCCAACATTGATGAGGCCTATAAGGTGGGCCGCCTCCTCTTCCTCCTCCTCCTCCTCCTCCTCCTCCTCCTCCTCCTCCCCTCGTCTCCACAGCCAGGCAGAGGAGCCCATGGTGGCTCTGGGACCGTGTCACTCCCCTTCACACGTGAAGTCACTGTGAGCTTCAGGTAGACATTCTTTGCCTTGCTCATCCTCACTCAGCCAGAACCAGGCAGAAGCCTCTCGGCAGAGGCCGGCTTTATTAGAACAGGCAGAAGCCGCTCCGCGACGGCTTTATTGGGCCAGCACACCAGGAAGGCTTGACGAGCTTGTGGTGATGGGAGCCCGAGGCTTTACTCTCTTTAAATATGCATGAGTATTTTGCCTTTGTGTAGTCTGCTCACCCTATGTGCCCTTGGGGTCCAGAAGGGGGGGACATCAGTCCCCAAGACTGGAGTTAGAGTTGTGAGCTATCATGTGGGTACTAGGAATTAAACCGGGGTCCCAAGAGAGCCACTGAGCCATCCCTCCAGCCCCATGAGCCACCTCACATCTTGATGGGTTGGGAAGCGTGTGCCCGCTGCCTAGCTGTGGAGACTCTACCTCCTAAATGCACAGCCTCCCAGAGCAGCCACCAGCAGGGCACCACGTGGTGGGACTCACACTCCAGCCGTGAACCTGATTCATAGAGCTGATTCCTTGCCCCAGGCTGCACTGCAGACAGACCTGAAGTCGCGTCATGTCCTACTGGAGTTACATTCTCCACAAGGGGCTCTCAGCCTGGGACACGGAAAGAGCAGCTAACACCTCCAGTGATGTCACTTTGTCCTGGGTAGGGGAACATGTCACATCCTGCTCAGTCTTCCGAGAATCACATCGAGGGCCAACCAGGAAGAGGAGGGGTCAGCAAGGGTTTGGTTCAGGTGTGACTGAGGGCGGGGCTGGTTCTCTGAGCAGACGGCAGTGAGTGAGGATACAGTTGGAGAGAGACCCCTTAACTGATCCCAGGTTTCCCACTCAGTCAACCAGGGAGACTGACCAGGGTTGGAGCAGAGTTGGACTTCGTGAGAAACTGGAGTACCAGGCAGGGAGACAGGTTAAGCTGGAGACTGGTTACTGAAGGAGGAGCACAGCTAATTCTAATCCCTGACACTAAACCCCTATCCCTGTCTAACCCTAACATTACTAGACTCCATACCAAGGTGCCAAGGCTCCATGAATTATCTCTAGACACAGCCCCAGGCTAGGGAAAGTGGACAGGGAGGGACTAATGAAACCGTGCCCTGCTCAGGTTGTCTGGTCCCATCATGCAGGGACCTCTCTCTGACTGAGCCTGGGGAGCTCAGGTAGAGCTTGGGTGAGGGAGTCCACCTGGAAGGCTCTGGGTAGAGATGCAATCTAGGCAAGATAGCAGACCATCTTGCCTGCAGTCAGTTGGGCCTTCTGGGAAAGTGAGCTAAATTATCTGCTGGGATCCGAGGGCTAGGTGATCCAAGGCATCCATGGGGTCCACTGATACCTAAGTTTCAGGTGATCCTCAAAGCCTCATGGGTCATCTGAGCCAAACTGTTACCCTCGGGGTGATAGGCTAGGCCCACCATAGGTCTGTCTCCCTGGCCGTGAAGCTCACAGTGTTCAGAGCCTGCTGTGTCTTCTGTCTAGATTCTTGCTCACCTGTGGCACCTGGGCTACTCACCAGAAGATGTCATCGGCAATATTTTCCGAGTGTGTAAAACCTTCCCAATGGCTGAATACTTGAAATTGGAGTTCATCAAGGTTAGTCAGAGCTCAGGAATACTCTGTCTGTGTGTGTGTGTGTATGTGTGTGTGTGTGTGTCTGCCTTTGAGTCTGGCGGCTTCTGGCTTTGTGTTGTGTTTTATAGTTGGGGTCTCACGGTAAGGCCTAAGGTGGGCTTAAGGGCATGTGCCACACACTGCCCTGCCCTGGCTTCCTCACTGCATAGTACCTTCCAGATCTGCTGTGACATGTGCCCGTGCCCTGGCCCTTATCGCTGAACAGTATTCGCTGTGGCCATCACCGTCACTTGTTTTCCAGGAAGGACGTTGGGGTTTCTGTGGCTAAGGCTACTGTGCACGGGCATACATGGGCCACCATATCTCCCAGCCAAGGTCTTATTCTACTTGGGTGGGTTCCCAGGTGCAAGAACAGCAACTCCGGCAAGTGTATGCTGAACTTCTTAAGAACTGAACTGGGGCTGGCCTCGTTGGGAGTGCCTGCCTCGAATGCGCGGAGCCCTGGGGTTGGTCTGCAGCACTGTGTAAGAAGGGCACTGCTAGGCATGGCTGCACCTTTAGCTACAGTGAGACCTCATTTCAGAACAGCAACAGCAGCAATAACTGGGTGTCCTTTTGCCCAGTTCAACACCCTGGAGGTGGAGGCAGGAGAATCAGAAGCTCAAGGCTACCCTCAACTATGTAGGAAGTTTGAAACCAGCCTGGGCTATGTGAGACCCTAGCAGACTGGGCCCATAGCTCAGTGCTGGAAGCTCCGGGTCTGCCTCTGGCTCAGGACGCTCTTACTGCATGAGCTGATCTAGAGCGAAGCCAGATCCGGCCTCTTACCTTGCCGCACTTGGAGGTCCTCGGATCTGATTTGAACCACCCACTAGTTAGCTGGGAAGGAAGGACCAGTCCCTTTACCCACCTGTTGCTCTCGGCTTGTCTTTCAGGAGATCGGATACACTCACATGAAAGTGGCAGAAGGAGTGAACTCCCTGCTGCAGATGGCTGGACTGCTAGCCAGGCTGTGTCAGAAGACCATGGCTCCAGTGGCCAGTTGACTTGAGATGCCCCCACTAATGAAACTAGGAGAGTCTCTGTCGCTGAGACACTGATGTTCCCTCCGGCTTTCCAGTTGTGGGAGATGTGCCTCAGCCTTTGCTAGAACATGCTCAATTTGTTTTTCTTCTATGAGAATAGTCTCTGTAGCCCAGGCTGGCCTTGAACTCCTGATCCTCCTGCCTCTGCCTGCCGAGTACTGGGGTTACGGTGTGTGTCATATTTGCTTTCTGTGGTACTACGATGGAACCCAGGGCTCGTGCATGTCAGACAAGCACCCTGCCGGCTGGGCTACAGTGAGAGACAGCTCTGGAGATTTCCACAGGGCTGCCTCTGCTCTTCAGTGTGTGAGCTCAGCCTCAGGCCTGGACGTGGGGCATGGTGAGCAAGCTCTGACCTCAGTCTTCTTGTCATTGTAGCTGACAAAGCCTTTGGATGATTGTCTTGCAATGCTTAATTGCTTGAGGCCTTGGGAAGTCCAGCGTCTTCTGCCTGTTGTACCACAATATTAGAAAGTGTACCCCGGGGCCAGCCACACCCCTGGCCTCCTGAGATCCACCCCCAGAACCCACAAGAAGGTGGAAGAGAACTGACTCCACAGACATTCTCTGGGGCACCAGTGTGGTGGAGCACGCCTTTAATCTCAGCACTCAGGAGGCAGAGGCAGGGGATCTCTGTGAGTTCCAGGACAGACAGGGCTACATATAGAAAGACCTGTCTCAAAACAAACAAAAAAGATGTCTTCTGGGTCTTGTACACATACACAGATAATAAGTAAAATTGTAAAAATCTTTAAAAATTAAAGAAACCAGGCACAGTAGCATACACCATAATTTTTTTCAATTTGTTTACTTAATGTGTATGAGTGATTTTTTGTTGATTTGTTTTTATTTTGTGTGGGTGTTTGGCCTGCATGTATGCCTGCTCACTGCACACATGCAGTGCCTAAGAAGGCCCAAAGAGCGCATTGGGTCCCTTGGAAGGGGAGTTGCAGAGAGTTGTAAGCATCCGTGTAGGTGCTGGGAATTGAACCTTGGTCCTCTGCCAAGAGCAGGCATAACTGCTGAGCCGTCCCCCAGTGCTGAGGACTCATAATGCCAAGCTCTCAAAGCTAGCCCCAGCCCCAGCTATGAGGAGTTCGGGCCAGCCTGGGAAATGGGACCGGTCTCGTGTCGGTGGCCAGCAGTGGGTTCCAGGTGATTCTAATCTAGTAACTTGTAGCATTCGTTTCTTCTCCGAATGAATTTGTAGTGTCCAGGGAAAGGGGCTGGACATGAAGTGTGTAACCCGTTCCTCTGTGGCCCTCAGGGTCATTTCTACTAAAAATCTTGGTCTTAAGCTGGGCAGTGGTGGCGCACACCTTTAATCCCAGCACTTGGGAGGCAGAGGCAGGCAGATCACTGAGTTCGAGGCCTGCCTCTGCCTCCTGAGTTCCAGGACAGCCAGGGCTACACACAGAAGCCCTGTCTCAAAAAAAAAAACAAAAAAACCACCTTGCTTTCATTTCCAGGAGAGGTCTTTACCAGAGCCAGGCATGGTGGCACAGGCCTGTAATCCCAACACCTGGAGTGCTAAGGCAAAGGGGTACCATGAGTTCAGTGCTAGAAGGCTACTGGCAAGATAGCTCAGTGGTACAGGCACTTGTCTGTCTTCCTAGCCTGGCAACCTAAGCCTCATCCCTGGAGCCCTCTTGAGGGCAGGAGAGCCCTCCAGAGCTGTCCTCTGACTGCCTACGCACACACGGCAGGTAAAGTGCAGCCTCGACCTGAGTTTGGATTCCCCAAAACCCATGTAAGGAGCCAGGCACCCGGTAGATGCCTGTGACCCTAGTGCTGGCAAGTCAGAGACAGGGTCCCTGGGATCCCTGGGGCCCGCTGGGCCAGCTGATCCATCCAGGCAGCAAGCTTACAAGCTCAGTGACAGACACTGCAGAAAGCAGGAGAGATGAGGTGGCTCAGCAGTCAGGCTTGAACTGCTCTTACCCAGGAGCCGGGTTAGGTTGGGGTTAGGTTCCTAGCCCTCCCGTGGGGAGGCTGACAAGGGTCTGCAGTTTCAAGTCCCCGTGCCTCCAGAACTCTGCAGGCACCCACACGTGAAATATACACGTGGTTTTTAAACTGAAGGCCAGCTGTGATGGTGCCTTTCATCCCCGTATCCAGGAAGTAGAAGCAGACAGATCTCGTAAGGGCCAGCCTGGTTTATAAAGCAAGTTCCAGGCCAGCCAAGGGCTGCATAGTGTGACTGTCTTTTAAAAAAAAAAATGGAGACAAACATTCAACCCTATGAACACACACAGGAGAAGGTGTTTAAACAGAGGGATTCATGCAGAGCCTGCTCTTAAAGGGTTTATTGACGGTTGGTGAGGGCCAGTTTTATTTCCCTATCACTGACCCACAAGGTCCCCACAGATCAGAACAAACTGGAGCCCACTAAGGGACCAAGGTGATCCCAGGTTACGGCATACCCCATTCATCTGCTACGGTTAGGTACATGTAATGCTCTGAGACAGGGGGCCCCTTGACACTGACATTATTAAATACGGCTCCAGCAACTTAAGTTAACTACAGAAAAAGTTATGGTAACAGTCCCAGAAGTCAACATTCATAAGTAATTTGAGGTCCAAACAAGGAAAAGGGAAAAAAAAAACCCTACAAGGTCAGGCAGGTGTGGTATCATGATCTCAACACAAGGGCTGAGGCTGGAGGATTACAAGTTTGAGATCAGCCTGAGCAACTTAGTGAGATCCTGCACCCCACAAATGCCAGCGTTGTGCCTCATTTTAGATGTGGGACTGGGGACACATCTTGCCTCAGGTCCTGGGCTTCCAGTTGACACAGTCAATATCCCCTGGGTACTTGCTTTGCCCTGCAGAAGTCCAGGGCATCATTTGAGGGTCGTAGCTCTGGCGGTTCCAGTGTCTCCCAGGCTGTGTGTCAGGCAGTTTGGGTGCCCCATCCAGGAGCACCACAGCCAGGGTGTGAAACTTGAGCATCCCTGGAGGACAGGCTTATTCCACAGGCAGTAGACGCTTCAACTCCTGATCCTCAGGCCCTCCTTTCAACAGAGAGGAGAGTTTGGGGGCCGGGGAGATGGCTCAGTTGGTAAAATATTCGCTACACAAGCATGAGGGTCTGAGTTCAATTTCTAGAGCCTACTTCAAAAGACAGGCGTGGTGATGCGCGCCTAGAATCTTAGCACTCCTTAGGTAGAGGCAGGAGGATCACTGTGAGTTCGGGGCCAGCGTGGTCTACATATCAAGTCCCATGCCAGCCAAGGCTACATAGAACCTATCTCAACAATAACAAAAAAAGAAAGCTTACCAGGCGTGGCAGCACACACCTGCAATCCCAGCATTCCACAGGGGAAGGCAGGAGGAACTGAAGGGAACAAGACCCAAATTCATTTCCTTCCCATGTCGTTCAAGAACTTCGGTCCTAGCTCTGGCTGCCAACCCTTCCATGCTCTGCTGAAGGCTGGCATCTTACTTCTCCTACCTCCCCATCTGCTCTCTGGGATGTACTTCCCAGTGAGGAAGAAGAGGGGACCTTTGTCTTCCTTAACTTTCAAAGCCCTGTCATTTCTATCCCAAATCACAACACTTTGCCCCTGTCTGTTTCTCACCAGGGAACATATTATATTTTTTTGGTTTGGGGAATTTTTTGAAACAGGGTCTCACTGTTTCAAAAACTGGTCATGGTATCCCAGGCTGGCCTAGAACTCAGTAGATCTGCCTGCCTCTGCCTCCCGAGTGCTGGGATTGAAGGTGTGCGCCACTTTGTCTGGTTTGTTCTTATCTGTTTTATTATTTTTATTATTTATCTGATCTTTGTCTTTTCTTCCTGCCTTTCCTTCCTTCTGTTCCCTCTAGCACGTACAGGCTCGTTTGTGTGTGTGTGTGTGTGTATTATGTGCACTCGTGTGTGCAGGTGTATGTCCACGTGGAGGTCAGAAGTTAACTTTGAGCATCTTTCTCTATCACGGGCCCCTGGCGCTCACACTTTCTGCCAGGCTCACTGGTCAGTGAGCCCTGAGGTCCACCTCCCCAGCACTGGTTACAGGTGTGTGCCAGGGATCTGATCTCATCCCCAGGCTCACGCCGAGGCGTCTCTCAAGCTCTGTCTCTGTCATTTATGACCAGACCAGATCTCTGCCTTCGAACTCACCATATAGCCCAGGCTGTTTCAGAAGCCTAGGCCTCCTGCCTCCACCTCCTAAGTACCTGGAATCTCAGTGCTGAGACTGACTCCAGGCACTTAGGACGGAGAGTCACATGTCACTGCACCTGGCTCCTTCACTTTACATTTTAAATTTTGTGTTGTGTTTTCGGTGCTGAAGATGGAATCCAGGACTCCATGTATGCCTCCATCCCCTACTGGTGGACTGTATGGCGTAGGGCAAGTACTTTACTACTGAGACATCTCTGCCAGATGCCTCCAGTGCCCTGGACCACGTGTATGTTTCTACACCCGGGAGAGCCTACCTCTTCCGAGTCCCCTAGTCCCACAGAAGTGGACCAGGTAGACTTCAGTCAGCGTCTCCTTTCTAGTTCTAATAGGTTGATGAGCACCCACCCACGGGGCCAGCCCTCACTCCATCCCTCCACTGTGGCCCCTCCCTGCTCTGAGCAGCTAGAGGCCCGCTGCCGTACCTTCCTTCCCACTGATTCTCTCCTAGATTTTCTCTGCCGCGGCCACATCCCCATTCACGTAATCTGGCTCCTCATCCGGGCTTCCTGAGAGGGATATCTGTGCACCTGTGGGACAGGACAAGGAGTGCTTGGGACCGGTCTCAGGTGGACATCAATGCTATTCCCCAACCACAGGAACCCAGGCCCCACAAATGACACAGGGCAAGTGTCATACTATATAGGACTCATCGTGTCTGCCTGTCACTGGGTTTTTTGTTTGTTTGCTTGTTTGTTTTGTTTTTATTCTTTTCAGAAATCCTCCTGCTCCAGCACTGGGTGACCAAGCTTCTGGCAAGGGGCGTTCTGGAGGAGAGCAAGGCTTCTGCAATCTTGGGTACAATGAAGGCCCCACTGTGAAGTGAGCTGGAGCAGATGGAGGGGAGCCCACCCAGGCCCACTGGCCCTCCCGGGACAGCCAATGGCCTGCCTTGGTCAACAGCCCCCACCCCTTGTCCCCAGCGCTCCTAGTGGCCTTGGTCCATGGAAGACATACACACCCACAGTCCTCTTGGACGCTCGCCACTGAAGGATGGATACTGAGTTCTGGTAATCCTCGGATTCCTCGACACCTGAGGGAGGTTATACGAACCCTCTGAGTAAGTCCATGGAGCCACGGGCCAGCGTTCCTCCCCTGAGGATGACCCCAGGCAAGGAGGACAATCCCCTGGATAGCTCCTTCCCCTGTGAGGTTGCCTGTCAGGACCTTGGGTGAGCTTGACCCCAAAGGCACCAGAGACTTGGAATCTTGGGGACTTCATTTCTCTCTCTCTCTCTCTCTCTCTCTCTCTCTCTCTCTCTCTCTCTCTCTCTCTCTCTCTCTCCCTCTCTCTCTCTCAATCTCTCACTCTCTCTCTCTCTTTGGTTTTTCAAGACAGGGTGTCTCTGTGTAGCTCTAGCTGTCCTGGAACTCCCTCTGTAGACCAGGCTGGCCTTGAACTCAGAAACCTGCCTGCCTCTGCCTCCCAAGTGCTGGGATTAAAGACATGCACCACCACTGCCCGGCAAAGGACCTCACTTCTTATTCATTAGGGTGGACCTAAGTCGGGGTGCCAGCCACTGCCCTGCCTCTCTCGGGAGGGACAGCTTTACCTGACTCGGGGGTGCCGGGCTTGCAGATGAGCACATTCTCATAGGAGTTGGAGTCATCATCTGTCAACAGAAGGGAGCTTGCAGGAGACCTGCAGGTGGTCCTTGTCTGCAAGTCCCACATGTCCCTTCCCCCTGCTGCCTCCCTTGCCTCCCCCGGGCTTCAGGGGCTTCAATAGTCTTTTAGATCAGCTTTTTAAAAAATATGTATTTATGCGTCTCATGTATATAAGCTTTGTCTGCATGTACATGTGCACACTGTACACAAAAAGATGGTATTGGATCCTTCTATAGACAGCTGCAAGCTGCCATGTGAGTGCTGGGAATTGAACTCATGACCTAGGGAAAGAGGTGCTCTTAACTGCTGAGCCATCTCTTCAGCCCCTTAGACTAGTTTTTGCTGTTGTTGTTGCTATTGTTGTTCTGTGTGTATGCTGACTGCAGGTGTGTGTGTGTGTGTGTGTGTCTGTGTGTCTGTGTGCCGATGTGAGTGTACAGGTAGAGACCAGAGGACAACTTTGGGTGTCCTACCTCAGGGGCTACCTTGTTTATTTGTTGTTTGGTTCCCTTGTTTGTTTTTCAAGACACGGTTTCTCTGTGTAACAACCCTAACTTTCCTGAAACTCGCTTTGTAGACCAAGCTGGCCTCGAACTCACAGAGATCCGCCTGCCTCTGCCTCTGCCTCTGCCTCCCAGCTGGAGACCTGTTCTTACAAAACAAGAACAAGGGTCAGGTGCCCCAGGCTTCTCATGGTTAAAGGGGAGCATCCTTGACTCCCACAGGTCGTCCCGAGACTGCCACATGTGTATTCCCACACCCACACAATGAGTAAATATTTCCTTAAAAATGTTTTTAAAAGGGCTGGAGAGATGGCTCAGTGGTTAAGAGCACCGACTGCTCTTCCAGAGGTCATGAGTTCAATTCCCAGCAACCACATAGTGGCTCACAACCATCTGTAATGGGGTCTGGTGTGTCTGAAGAGAACAATGGTGGTGTACTCATATGTATAAAATAAATAAATAAATAAATCTTTAAAAAAATGTTTAAAAAAAAATAAAGAGAGGAGGAGAAAGTAGACCCCTTGGGATGCGGCCACCCACCCACGGCCTGGCCCACCCCAGAGCAAGCCGAGGACCCGGTCAGAAGGCCCTGCTTCTCTTGGCGGGCTCTGTCTCCTCCCTCCACTTTGCTCTCCTCCCTAAACCAAAAGTGCTCCCTCCGGAGCAGAGGCTCCGGTGTCCTCCAGGTGGCCTGGCTTGTCTGTCACCAGATGCCCGTCTCCTCAGACGCCCCACCCACAGCTCCGCCTCTGCGTCCTGTCCTGACTCCCTCCACTCTGTCCCCAAGCTCTGTGTGGGCAGGCCAGCTTCCTTCTGCCACGCCACCTCGGCCCTGAGCCGGACTCCCTCCATCTCTCAGCCGCTCTGCAGACCCCTCTAGACCCGGGGCTGCCTCCTCTTCCACATCCTCACACCCCGTCCTCCACCTTACCTTCTGGGGGCTTCTGGAAACACCCCCAGTTGTAGTAGTCCGTGGGGATGGGGTCTCTGGGCAAAAACCAAAGCAAAACAGAGTGAAGTGCAGGTTGCTTGGCGGGCCTGTCAGGAGTGAGCGTCTTCTCCAGTCCATAGAGAAGCTGCCCGGAGGCCCTGACTGCCCTGGGACTAAGGACCATCAGCCTGGCTAGGACACCTTCAAGTCCCCACCTGGGCTACAATTTTCCCAATTTGTGACATGAAGGGACACTGCTAGGGGTCGTTTCTTATTTTTGGGAGGTGGTGGTAGTGGTGGTGGTAGTTTTGAATCAGATCTTTCTGCCTTGGCCTCCCAAGTGCTGGGATGACTGGGAGGGCAGACCTGTACCACTACAAACACCTCTCTCCCTCCCTCCCTCTCCCTCTCTCCCTCCCTCCCTCTCCCTCTCTCTCTCTCCCTCCCTCCCTCTCCCTCTCTCCCTCCCCCTCTCCCTTCCCCTCTCTCCCTCTCTCCCTCTCTCTGTATGTATGCATGTATGCATCATATATATAGATAAATATCTCCTTCCTTTTCTCTTTATACATTTACATTTTCTTATACATCGTGTACATGTGTGTGCACGGTCACACATGCACACGGGTGTCACAGCACACATGGATGTCAGAAGACAACTCTTGGGAGTCAGTACTCTGTATCAACCATGTGGGTTCCCAGAGATGTCAGGCTTTATGGGACGAGCTAGCTCTTCACCACCCCCTACCTTAGAGAAACAGTATGTCTGTATCTCCGGCTGACCTTAAACTCACTATTCAGATCAGACTGACCTCGAGCTCCTGATCTGCTGCCCAAGTGCCGGGATTACTGACATGCGCCATCACACCAGGTTTATGCAGGGCTTCATGCATGCTAGGCAGACACTCTGAACCCCCAGCCCCAGCCTTTTTCTGGGGCAAGGGAGCCACATCTTGATATGTAGCCCACACTAGCTGTGATTCCCCTGCCTCAGTGCCACTGTGTCTGCTTTGTGACCTACCCTTCCCCAGATGGCCAGGATGGGTTGCCCACCCCCTACCAGATCCCCAGTTTTTTGATCAGAGCCACACAAGGCATGGCCACCAAACTGAAAAGGCTGCCCGGAAGTGGTCTTCACTGAATGCCTCATAAAGGAGCTTGGGAGAGACACCCAGAAACAGGGCTGGGCAGGTTCCGTCAAGGGCTACTCACACATAGGCCGCATCAGGCTCGTGTCTGCTTCCTGGAAGAGGCCAAAGAGAAGATTTAAGACAAGCTAAGCTCCCAGCTGTGGCCCATCCCCCTGTGCTCCCCGCCCCCCAGAGCTACCCACCTTTGTAGAAGTTCTGGTACCTAGGGGACTCAGGACCTAGAAGAAAGGCTAAGCTAGACTACAGACTAGGTCGTCTTCCATCCAGGTCCTGCCCCAGCCCACCCCAGGCTCTGCAGCTCAAGCAAGGGTCTAGGGGCTTTGGATGGTAATACCTTTGAACAAGTTCTGCCTTATCTATTAGAGCCAATTCCGTCAACCCCCAGTCTCAGCTCTCCCTGGAAGCCCTCCCCGAGCCAGTACTTGTCCCGCTGTCCCAGCCCCACTAGGCTAATTCTTGTCTGGTGTCACTTACCCTCAAGGTGGGAGAATGGCAGCTTGTTCTTCCTGCAAGGATGGGGCGGGAGCACTGAGATGGCGCCCTGGGGAGGGGAAAGCCTCAACAGGCCAGCCCTGAGACTCTGTAGCTTAGCCCTGACTCCGCCAGGTGGGGTTCTCCAGAGCTGGGCCCATGTACTAGAGAATGCCTTCCTACCTTTCAAATGACTTGTCTGAGGCTGTGTCCATCTGGGGTCCTGGCCACACCTGCCTGGCCACTTTGGAGAGAAGCAAGGACAGGGTATTGGCTAGGCACTCACCCAGCTGAGCCTTCACTGGGTATAGCAGGCTGACCTCAGGGCAAGGGACAAAGAAGGGACCTTGATATGTGAAGTCCCAGCCCCAAACCAAACCCAGGATGCTTCAAGGACTCACGGGAGTATGTCTGAGCCGCAGCTAAGCTCTGTTCATTTTCTTGCCTGCGAATACACAAGGGTATGCTGAGCCAGGCTCTGACATTCCCTGGGCAAGGACACAGAGAGAGGACAGAGGACAGAGGGCCAGGTAGGGACAAGGAACACAGAGAAGATGGAAGAACTGAACCTAGGAATGTGTCTGTCTGTCTGCACATTCCTGGGTTCCCAGTACTCAAGGCGAGAGGATCAATGCAAGTTTGAGGCCAGCCTGGACTACAAAGTAAATTCTATGCTAGCCAGTGCTACAAAGTAAGACCCTGTCTCAAAAACAAAAAAAAAATCAAAAAACAAATAAGCAAGCTTTAGGCATGGCTCAGGGTGGTCAGAGATGAAGATTTTGTTTTCAGATCTCACTGTGGTTTTTCAGTTGCAAAAGGAAATGAGGAAGGGTGTGTGTGACGGGGGTGACATGGGGTGGGGTGGGGTGGTGACCAGGGTATTGGGCTATGCACATGAGGGTTGTACTGAGAATGTGGAAACTATGTGCATTTAGTAGAGAGGGGTAGAAAATGGTCAGCTGGCCTCCTCCCTCCCTCCCTCCCTTCTTTCTCTCCTTTCTATTTTGCCATATGGTCTTACTTTGTAGGCCTGACTGGCCTGGACTTTACTATGTAGACAGGCTAGCTTGAACACAGGAATCCACTGGCTTCTGCCCCAAGTGCTAAGATTAGAGGGATATGCCATGATGCCTGCCCCTTGCCTTTCTTTCTATCGGGCATTGAACTCACGACCCTGAGCATACTCAGCAAGCCACACACCTCTGAGCCACTCCCTCAGCCCGTTCACGGGGCGGGGGGGGGAGCAGTGGGGGGGATCCTAGGTGCATGCTCTCTGAGTCACAGCCCCCCTCCCATTTCAAAATTATTTTTTTAATGTGTATGAGTATTTTGCCCATGTATATGTCTGCCTACCACATGTATGTGTGCCTAGTGCCGGAGGAGATCAGAAGAGGGCATTGGATCTCCTGGAAGCTGAACTAAGGACTGTCTTGAGCCATTATGTGGGTGCTGGGGCTCAAATCCAGATTCTTTGCAAGAGAAGCCAGTGCTTTTAACCACTGAGCCGTCTCTCTAGCCCTGCTTTTTAATTTAAAAAAGTTTATTTTGAATGCATTTATTATTTACATGTGCGTGGCGATGTAATAGGCATATGGGGGCCAGAGGGAAGGTTCTGACAGCCTGACACCTTCTATGGGCTCCTGGGGCATCAAACTCAGGTCATCGGGCTTCGGTGTCAGCCCCTACTTTTTAAATCGTGAGATGAGGTCTCACTAACTTGCCTGGCTGGCCTTGAACCCCCTCTGTGGTCCAGACAGGTTCTGGAATACCTGCGGGGATGGGAGGCACCCAGCCTCTCTTAAGTCTTTTTTTTTTTTTAGATTCTGCTTTCGCCCTGCCTGGAGTGCAGGTGTCTGCCTGGCTGTGGCTGCCCTGTGATGCCACATTTCTGTGATGCCACATTCCCCCCAGAGAGCTCCTGGACTCTCTCTTTCCCTCCACTGAACGCTTGGCATCCACTTAGAACCCACCGTGGAGCAGGCATGAGTGAGGGAAGGGGCTGGGTTTCCTGAGGGCTCCCCCCACCCCAGGGTGCTCAAATACGCCAAGCTGGGGCAACTCACTGGTTCCTCTGTTCGTAGATTTTCTCATTTCTCTTCACTCCTGCAAGAACAGAAATGGCATAGCTAGTGTCCCTGAACTCAGGGGGTGTAGTAGGGGAGGGCTGACCAGGTCCTTGGCAAGTCCCTTCCGGCTGCCTGTCATTGAGAGGGTTCTTGTCAGCTGAGTGTGGTAACACAGGCCTGTGATCTCAGTGCTCAGGAAGCTGAGGCCAGAGGGCAGAAACATTTGGGGCTAGCCTGGGCTACAGTGTGAGGCAGTCTGAAGGAGAAAGAATTACAAGGAAGAAAAGAAAGAAGGAAGGAGGGGGGAGAGAAAGGAAGGAGGGAGCAGAGGGAAGGAGAGAGGAGGCTGGAGCAGGTAGGAAAGAAGGAGAGAGGGAAGGAAAGAAAGAAAGGAACTTAAATCCCTTTTTGTGGAGTGAGGAAAACTTGAAGTAGAGGGTGCCACAGGAAGTCCAGCCTCCCTTCTCTCGTCCACAGCAGGTTCCTGGCCTGAGTGACCCCCATGATCCAGCAGACCCAGTGTCCACCCACACCCATTGTCCCCAGGGCCACCTAGGGCCACTAGCTGGTCCTGGGAGCTCATCCTCCTGACCCACCCATCACAGCCAGGTCTGGTGCAGAGGCCTCTGAGACACACTCGCATGGCCCGCCCGCCCATCACTCCCAGCCTGTGTGACACTTACCTGGGCGGGAGCAGTGGACACACAGCCAGGCTGTGGCCCCCAACAGCAGCAGCAACAGTCCGGACAAGGGCCACAGCAGCTCCAGCTCGGCAGTCATGTTGGCTTGGGGAGGGGGCTGTGACGCTGCAGTGGAGATCGGTAAGCGGGTGTGTGTGTGTGTGTGTGTGTGTGTGTGTGTGTGTCCCTGGTGCGGCCCGCCCCGTGTGACCGGTTTCTGATCTCTCTGCGCCACAGCTCCGGCAATGTCAATGGAACGGCCTTCTCTACTCCTGAAATGAACCAACCACGACTCCCGTGTGACCCTAACCAGCACACCGACTACCGGAGAAGAGTACTAGAAGGTTCTGGGAGCACTAGATCGCACCAAGAAACTGTGTAAAATCCTAAGTGTCCATCCCCGATCCATCCGGCTCTGAGAGACAGGCTCCTTAGTTCACAGGTGGAGAAACTGAGGACGAGAAGCGCCCATAGCTGCTTTGTGGAAAGGGAGGGGTCAGCACTCAGTCCTGGACCCTAGCATAGGGGCTTACACCTGCAATCCCAGTAACTCTGGAAGCTGAAGCAGGGGGATTGCCACAATTTTCAGGCCAACCTGAGACAACAGGGGCTAGCCTGGGCTAAAGACAGACCCTAGGTCAAAAAAAAAAAAAAAAAAAAACCAAAAACCAACCAACCAAACAAAAACAAAAATAAGGTGGAGGGGCTGGAGAGAGGACTCAGCAGTTAAGAGTGCTTGCTGTTCTTCCAGAGGATCCCTGTTAGGCAGCTCACAGCTCATCTCACACACACACACACACACACACACACACACACACACTCCTCTACCCCTATTCATTCTGTTGCTGTTTACCAATGAACTCATCCTCAGTGGTGCTCCTCTCTGTCCCCAGGGAGACCTGGGCATGTCCTTTTTTCCTGCATCCAAGAACCCAGATCCTAGCAGCAGCTCACGCCTTTAGTTCCTGCACTTGGGAGACAGAGGCAGGAGGATCTCTGAGTTCAAGGCCAGCCTGCTCTACAGAGTGAGTTTCAGAAAAGCTAGAACTACACAGAGAAACCTTGTCTCAAACACATAAACAACAAAAGAACCAAGAGTTGGCCTGTGGTGAGAGATGGAGAATGCTAGTCAGTGAGAATTCCTCTCAGAGGATATCACCCCGAGAGAGACAGGATACATCAAGGACGGGTCCCCAGATGTGGCACAGCACTCGAGAGCCTTCAGAGTGAGGCTGGTCTTTGGGAGACAGAGAGGTGGGCCTGTGAAGAGGGATGTCTGGTGTGAGGAGGCTGCAAATCTTCAGCCCAGGACCACAACCAAAGCAGTCACTGTCCCAGCCTTGGTGAAGCCCAGTCTGCTGGGGCTGGGGGCGTGGCTCAGTGGTAGAGCCCCTGCCTAGAATCCCCCAGGGAGGGGCTGGGGGCGTGGCTCAGTGGTAGAGCCCCTGCCTAGAATCCCCCAGGGAGGGGCTGGGGGCGTGGCTCAGTGGTAGAGCCCCTGCCTAGAATCCCCCAGGGAGGGGCTGGGGTGTGACTCAGTGGTAGAGCCCCTGCCTAGAATCCCCCAGTGAGGGGCTGGGGGTGTGGCTCAGTGGTAGAGCCCCTGCCTAGAATCCCCCAGTGAGGGGCTGGGGCGTGGCTCAGTGGTAGAGCCCCTGCCTAGAATCCCCCAGGGAGGGGCTGGGGGCGTGGCTCAGTGGTAGAGCCCCTGCCTAGAATCCCCCAGGGAGGGGCTGGGGGCGTGGCTCAGTGGTAGAGCCCCTGCCTAGAATCCTCCAGTGAGGGGCTGGGGGCGTGGCTCAGTGGTAGAGCCCCTGCCTAGAATCCCCCAGTGAGGGGCTGGGGGCGTGGCTCAGTGGTAGAGCCCCTGCCTAGAATCCTCCAGTGAGGGGCTGGGGGCGTGGCTCAGTGGTAGAGCCCCTGCCTAGAATCCCCCATGAGGGACTGGGGTGTGGCTCAGTGGTAGAGCCCCTGCCTAGAATCCCCCAGGGAGAGGCTGGGGGCGTGGCTCAGTGGTAGAGCCCCTGCCTAGAATCCCCCAGGGAGAGGCTGGGGGCGTGGCTCAGTGGTAGAGCCCCTGCCTAGAATCCCCCAGTGAGGGACTGGGGACGTGGCTCAGTGGTAGAGCCCCTGCCTAGAATCCCCCAGGGAGGGGCTGGGGTCGTGGCTCAGTGGTAGAGCCCCTGCCTAGAATCCCCCAGGGAGGAGCTGGGGGCGTGGCTCAGTGGTAGAGCCCCTGCCTAGAATCCCCTAGGGAGGGGCTGGGGTGTGGCTCAGTGGTAGAGCTCCTGCCTAGAATCCCCCAGGGAGGGGCTGGGGGCGTGGCTCAGTGGTAGAGCCCCTGCCTAGAATCCCCCAGGGAGGGGCTGGGGGCGTGGCTCAGTGGTAGAGCCCCTGCCTAGAATCCCCCAGGGAGGGGCTGGGGCGTGGCTCAGTGGTAGAGCCCCTGCCTAGAATCCCCCAGGGAGGGGCTGGGGGCGTGGCTCAGTGGTAGAGCCCCTGCCTAGAATCCCCCAGGGAAGCCGGGCGGTGGTGGCGCACGCCTTTAATCCCAGCACTTGGGAGGCAGAGGCAGGAGGATTTCTGAGTTCGAGGCCAGCCTGGTCTACAAAGTGAGTTCCAGGACAGCCAGGGCTACACAGAGAAACCCTGTCTCGAAAAACCAAAAAAAAAAAAAAAAAAAGAATCCCCCAGGGAGGGGCTGGGGGCGTGGCTCAGTGGTAGAGCCCCTGCCTAGAATCCCCCAGTGAGGGGCTGGGGGCGTGGCTCAGTGGTAGAGCCCCTGCCTAGAATCCCCCAGTGAGGGGCTGGGGGCGTGGCTCAGTGGTAGAGCCCCTGCCTAGAATCCCCCAGGGAGGGGCTGGGGTGTGGCTCAGTGGTAGAGCCCCTGCCTAGAATCCACCAGGGAGGGGCTGGGGGTGTGGCTCAGTGGTAGAGCCCCTGCCTAGAATCCACCAGTAAGGAGCTGGGGGCCTGGCTCAGTGGTAGAGCCCCTGCCTAGAATCCCCCAGGGAGGGGCTGGGGGCGTGATGTGAGCGAGTGATAGAGGGTGGGAAAAGGAGAGGAGAATCAGTTCACACTGTCTTACTCCCATACTCCTGTCATCCCAGCACGTGTGAGGCAAAGACAGAGGCAGAGGCAGATCGGGAGTTCGAGACTCTGTCTCAATGGGGGAAAACAAGCCCTGGAGAAGACTTGGGCACAACACAGGGAGGAGTAGGCTCCAGACAACTCAGCACCTGCCCGCCTCAGCCCACTTAGGAACAAGCTCGGTACTCAAGGCCACGGGAGCTGCCTGCTGAGCGCTGTTCCCACGCCTCTGGAAGGAGAACCATCCTCCATCCAAGAGGCCTGGGCCACCAGAGGGTCCACTCGCTAACAGACCTCTTGTCTGGGGATAAGCAGGACTCCAGAAGCCCTCAGGCCCCGGACAGAGTTGGTCAGGGCTTCTACACCCTCTAATCGACCACACAGGGGAATCTGTCATGAGGCCTGTCATGGAAATGACGAACGTGGTGTAGGGTCAGCCCTGTGGGTTGCTTCCATGACTCTTGTCGTAGTCACGGTTCTTAGCCATGTGACATGGGAAGGGACTGTCAGCGGCCTGCAGCAAAGACTGGGCGGGGGGGGGGGATATATTATCCTGCCTGGTGACATCTAGAATACATGTCACATGTGAATTCCCTTTACTGACCCCAGTAGGGTGGGTCTGAGGGGTTAGTGAAGTAGATAGGCCTGACCTAGTGGAGCAGGCCAGGAATCCCAGCTGCTCGAGAGGCTGAAGCCGGAAGAGTGTGAATTCCAAGGTCAATCCAAGGAGACTCTGCCTCAAAACATAAAGAGGCCTCGGGGCATAAGAGGACATTTGCTTAGAATCTCCCAGTGATGGACTAGGGTGTGGCTTAGTGGTGGAGCAACTGCCTAGCATCTCTCAGTATACGCTGCGGGCATGAAACAGTGGAGCCCCGGCCTGCCTAGGGTCACCCATGTTTAACCAGCAAGGGCGAGGCACTGGGCTCCATTCCCAGCATGGAGGGGAGAAGCTGGGGGAGGGGAGCTGGAGAGATGGCTCAGAGGTCAAGAGTCCAGAGTGCTCTCCCAGGGGACCTAGGTTTGATTCTCAACACCCATGTGGCAGCTCACAACCATCTATAACTCCAGTTCCAAGCCGGGCGGTGGTGGCGCACACCTTTAATCCCAGCACTTGGGAGGCAGAGGCAGGTGGATTTCTGAGTTGGAGGCCAGCCTGGTCTACAGAGTGAGTTCCAGGACAGTCAGGGCTACACAGAGAAACCCTGTCTCGGAAAAAAACAAAAAAACAAAAAAAAAACAAACAACTCCAGTTCCAGGGGACCCAACCCTCTCCCAGTCTTGGTGTGCACCAGGCACGAATGTGGTACACATGCAAGCAAAACACTCACACACATACATTGTGGTTTAGGGACAGGGAGTCACTGTGTAGCCCTGGTGGGTCTGAAACTCATCAGGCTGTAGACCAGGCTGGCCTGGAATTCACAGAGAATGGCCTCTTAGGTGCTGGGATTATAGGGCTGTAGCATCATGTTCCAATTTACATGAATATTTTAAATTAAAAAAAAGTTGCTGGAGGGGAGAGACAGACAGAAAGAGAGAGAGAGAGAGAGAGAGAGAGAGAGAGAGAGAGAGAGAGAGAGAGAGAGAGAGAGAGAGAGAGAAAGAGAGAGAGAGAAAGAGAGAGACAGAGATAGACAGAGAGAGACAGAGACAGAGACACAGAGAGAGACAGAGACAGAGACACAGAGAGAGACAGAGACAGAGATTGATTCTTATTGGGCCACTACCTTATCCCACCCCACTGAGAAAATAACATGAAATCAGAAGATTAGTTGGGAAGAGAGCAGGGACCAGTGGGAATCGGGAAGGACAAGAGAGGTAATTTGGGGGTGAATATGATCTAGATGCATGTTGTATGCAAATGTCACGAGCCTATTAGTATACAGTTAGTGCATACTGATGAAAGGCACTTACCACCAAGTCTGATGATCTGAGTTCTATCCCCAGGCCCCACATGGTGGTAAGAAGTAACTCTTGCAAATGATTATCTGACCTGCACCGTGCCACATGCAATCCATCCACACATAAGGTGATTAAAAACGTATTAAAATATTGGAAAAAAAAAGAGCAGGTGTGAGTGGAAGGGGTGCTTTCTGGACAAGGGTTGGGGCTTGCCTCTCAGTTGGGGACCCCTGTGAGCTCAACTGTTTTCTTCCTCCCAAGGAGCAAATGGAGGTTCAGAGAGGCACATACTGTGCCACAAACACTGGAAAAGATAGAGACCCAGAGCAGGCCAGGTGAATTCCCTCCATCCCATCTGATGCTCTCTACCCTGAGGGGAGAGGCTGAGGGAAGAGGAACAGAGACTGGGACTGCAGGAGGGGCAGCCCAGCAGTTTCAGAAGGCCCCCAAGGGGCCAGGCAGGGCTAGTTGTGGGTGTGTAGGGGACCGCCACAGCTCTGTGGCTCCATGGGCCAAAATAGCTCAAAGGGAAGTGGGCAGTTTTCATATGAACAAGGCTTGCTTCTGAGGACTGCATCTGCGCTTCTAACATCAATGGCCCTTAGTGAGTGATCACCACAAAGGCTCATCCTTCAGGGAACAGAGGCCGTGAGGGTCTGCTCGGATGAGCACACCACCCACCTCACACCAGGGATGGCTTGATTCATGGGGTGCTACTCGGAGGCCTGTGGTCTTAGCTAACATTTCTGCGGTTTGATCCTTTGAGACAGGACCTCACAATGGAGTACCGCCTGGCCTTGAACTCACCATCTCAACTTCAGCATTCCTAATGCTGTGACTACAGGAGTGTAGAATACCCGGCCTGACCAAATAACTTGGGCCTTCAAATGAGGTGGAGAGAAGACTCTGGAAAACCCTCCTGGAGACCAGCGAGCCAGGAAGATTGTTCACACATGTGAGTATACCTATGTATAGAGGCCTGGCAGGCCCTGTCCCTGGCCAACCTGGGCCACCCGTTCAGAGTCAGAACCAAGGATCCCACCAGCGTTACAAGGGTTATTCATCAGAAGGTACAAGCTGGCTCAGGTCTGGATGGACTTCTGGGGACAGCAACTTCCTCCTGGCTGGGATAGGGGCTGGGCACAGTTCCCCAAAGCAGCCCAGGTTCATCCACAGGCCTGTGGCACTAGCTAATCCTCCACGGACGGGAGAACCGCACATCTCTGGCTTTTGGCTGGCCCTCCCCAGTCATTGGTAGTGACAGAACCACCCCAGGGGCGTCTTGGGGTGTCTCAGAGGCTAGAGGTTTGGGAAACCAATGACATGTAGGTGCCTGGAGCCCGAGACAGGTTTTCCTTGAGGACCACAGTACCAAGCCAGGGCGGGAAGTATCAGGTGTCTTGGCTTCCGCTTAGTCTACTGCTAAGGGTCTTGTGGGGTGTGGCGCAAGGGGCACCTGCTCCACTGAGCATCCCTGGGAAAGACTTACCTGAGAGTGAGGGCTCCTCACCATGGCCACTTCATCCTGTGCCCGCACACCTGCCCAGGCTGACGCCAACACTAGACTCTGGCGAGCAGCGGGCAAGGCAGTTGGCTTCCTGTCACTACTGAATCATCCCTCTACATCCGCCTCGGCCAGACTACTAGGGTGGTTAATGACAGAAGGGGGTGGGGCAGACAGAAAAAGATACAGAGATACAAAGTGAAGTAAGAGCTGGGCATGGGGGTGCATGTTGCTAAATGCCTGCACTTGGGAAGCAAAAGCAGGCAGATGCCTGAGCTTGAGGCCAGCCTGGTCTAAGCCAGGACAGCTACAGTGAGACCCTGTCTCAAAAAAAAAAACAAAAAAACAAACAAACAAACAAACAAACAAAAAAAACCAACCCAAGACTCACTGGGTAATGGCACTTTCCACCAAGCTTGGCAACCCGAGTTCTCTCACCAGGAGCCACATAGTGGAAGATAACTGATAGTGACTAGTTGTCCTCTGATGCACATGTACAATATATACAGGTTTATGTGCGGCACGCATGCACGCACGCACAGACACATGTCCCATGGGGTTGGAGAGGCGATAAAAAGAAAACAGAAATAGACATAGGAGAAATGGGAAGTGAGAGATGGGAACGGAAAGCCTGAAAGGCCAGCACACACGGCACACGCCCGGCACAGAGCGGGCCAGAGTGTACAGTGAGCGACGGGAAGAAGAGTCAACCCCAGAGCTCACATGGACACACAGATGTGGAGAGAGGACAGATGGAAAGTTTGGAGGGACATGTATACACGCAAGCGCGTGTGCTACAGACACCAGAGGTGGGGACACACACAGAGATGCACAGGTCAGGAGAGGATCAGAGAGCCAGATGTGGAGACAGACACGGACAACCACAGGCATCAGAGAGAGAGACCAGAGCAGTAGCATCCCATAGAACAAATACTAATGGGCAGATAAAAGAGATGAGGGACAGAGGAGACAGGCGTAAAGACGGCAGACGGAGCACAGGGCCACTGTGCCAGAGAGCTGGATAGACAAGCTGCCTGTGTGTGTGCTGGTGAGTGGTGGTGGGTGAATGTAGAGGCCAGAAGTCAGTCCTGATGTCCTCCACATTTTAGCTTCTTTGAGATAAAGTTTCTGTGTGGCCCTGGCTGTCTTGAGACTCACTCTGTAGACTAGGCTGGCCTTGAACTCTGAGATCTATGCTGGCCTCTGTGTCATCTACTTTTTTAAAAGCACAAACTGTCTTTATTTTTTTGTATGTGAGTGTGGGCATATGTGTCACCAAGCAATGTGGAAGTCAGACAATAACTTGGAAGTTGGTTCTTATCCCCCAATTGTCTGCCTTGGTGGAAAGTGCCTCTATCCGCTGAGCCATCTTGCCACCTCATGGTTTTAATTTTCCTGTTTTTGTTTTGGGTTTTATTATGTCGTCCTGGCTGGCCTGGAAAGTCCCAGATATCCACCTGCTTCTTCCCAAGTGTTGGGAGCACACCTATTTTCCACCTTAATTGTTCCCTTTCACTGGCCTGAGACTCACCAAGTTAGTCCAGGCTGGCTGGTCCTGCACGCCCCAGATAGCCACACGCCCATGTCCCCAAAGCTAAGACTACAGGTGTTTGTGCCCAGTGTCACTGAGCGCTGCAGATCCAAGCTCAAGTTCCTCAGGCTTTTGAGAGCTTTGGTAACGGAACCACCCTCTCCTCCCCTGGCCAAGACTACTTCTCAGCTGGGATTATTGCCTGAGGCTCAGGGAGGCTTCTAGTAGTGGGCAGGAAGGACATTAGCAGGCACCTTTGCCCCAAGTGACAAGTATCAACCACCTGCTCAGTGCACCCCAGAACTCGGAAAAGGTCACGTCCTGCCTGCTGGGGACATCCTACCATGCAATCTGCTGTGTGAGTTTTGTGAATCAGTACCCCGGGCTCCACTAGTCTGGGTGTTTTCTTCCCAGTCTTTGTGTCCCAAGCCTGCTGCTGCCACCCTGTGGTGAAGCAAAGAAGCACAGGCATTGGAACTATTACCAGGAGACTCAGTGACCATTGAAATCTGTGCGACCTGAGGTAGTGCCTGATGCATTCAGCTCTTTTTTTTTTTTCTTTTTGGTTTTTCGAGACAGGGTTTCTCTGTATAGCCCTGGCTGTCCTGGAACTCACTCTGTAGACCAGGCTGGCCTCGAACTCAGAAATCCACCTGCCTCTGCCTCCCAAGTGCTGGGATTAAAGGCGTGCACCACCACCGCCCAGCCATTCAGCTCTTAAGACTTTTTCCATGGGGTCAGGTGGGGAAGCAGAGACCCTCTAAGAGGCAAAGCAAGTGCTCATGGTTGGCCTCTTTCCCACTTTCATAACAATTCAGCATTTGCTGACCTTCCAGCACGTACAGTTCTGGGGGGGATCCCTGGCATAGCCACCTGTAACTATGTCCTCTTTTGTTAGGGAAACACACACACACACACACACACACACACACACACACACACACACACACGGCTGGAGATGTGCTCATTTAGGCTCCATTTCTAACACAGCACAGCTAGATGTGGAGGCACACCCCTATAGTATTCTAACTTTTCATTTTTAGACTGCCTCTTGGCTATGTAGTCCAGGATGGGTCTTGAACTTGCAACCCTTCTGTCTCAGCCCCTGGAATAGCTACAATTACTGAAGCACTTGAGTGTCTTGCAAGCATGTATGTCTGTGCAACACTTGTGCCCGGTTCTTGGAGGACAGAGGAGGGCATAGACTCCCAGAACTGAATGAAGTCACAGTGCTGTGACCTATTGTGTAGGTAGTTGGAAGGTCAGCACATGTTTTAAATTGATGAGCCAGATCTCAAGCCCCAAACCATGGTCTGTTTTTCTGAGATAGGGTCTCTGTGTAGCCCTGGCTGTTCTGAACTTGCTCTGTAGACCAGGCTGACCTTGACCCCAGAGATTTGCCTGCCTCTGCCTCCTGAGCACTAGGATTAAACACATGAGTCTCCACACACAGCTTCAGTAGTGAGTTTATTAATTTCAACAGTGTAAGACTTCTACCAATCCCAAGGGCCTTGGTGGTGTTCTGAGGATCTGACCCTCTCCTCTGACTCCCTCCAGAGGGACAAGCTGGGATAGCCACTGCTCTGCTAATCACTTAGGGCATCTTCCAGGGAATCAGACTAACTAGGGTCCAACAGAGTACCACAGCCACCTAGCACCTGCCTTTATGAGTTACCTGATGTTTGAGGGCTGAGGATATATCCAAGTTACATGTAGCAAAGGTGGAGTTGGCTGTAGTTAAAAAAACAAAACACTGTTTTCCTTGTGAGAAACACCTGAAAGACCATTTCCTTCTGGGGCTTGAGCTCGGGCTGTCAGGCACGCAATGCAGCATGTGTCCTTCCCTACTGAGCCATCCACCTCACTGATCTGCTGCTCTGGAGTCCTAGTACCGACAGGAGAGCTCACAAGCGGGTGTTACCTCTGGCTCTGGGAGACCAAAGCCTTCTTCTGACTACTCCACGGGCAAAGCACGCACACGGTGCAGATACGCTCATCAGGCAAAATGCCCGCGCACACTAAGTCTTAGGGCCAGAGACAGTCAGTGACAGAGCACTGACTGCTCTTGCTCTTGGGTTCAATCCCACACATTCACAGGACACCACACCTGTGACTCCAGCTCCTTTTCCAGCCTTTGCCAGTCCTGAGTACATCACACAGACACACACACACACACACGAAACACACACCACACACACATACACACACACCACACACACACACGAAACACACAAAAGTCAGATGCCCAACATCTAGCCACCATGGGCATCTACATAACACAAAGAAAAATCCTGTTCTCAAAAGTCATCAACACTCAGACTCTAGAGACAATCTGGCTTGACAGAATGAATCCCAAAGGAAGAACATTTCAGGATACAGCTTTCTGCAAAAACAGAGGCTGGCATGAGGCTGAGTCGTCGGAGTGTTTTCATGTAGCATACAGGCCTTCTGTTCGATTCCCAGGACCAAACAAAACAAAAGCAGTAAATCCCACAAAAGCAGAGAAACCAGGAAGCAAGTCTGAACTCATCTACTCTCTGATGTACAGTCTAAACACTGAAAGATAGTAAATTGACTATATAAGTTTCTCCTCCATGTTAGAGGCATGGTATCACTATGTAGGCTGCAGCAGTCTTGAATTCAAGAACTCTGACTGCCTCCTGCGCGCTGGGACTGAAGGTGTGCCACATGACCAATATATACATAAACGTATTTTGTATAAGGGTATTTTAGCTGCTTAGGTAGGCACTCACAATGAATGAGGGCAGCAGTCCTCCTGGACTGGAGCTACAGATGCTTCTGAGCTGCCATGTGAGTGCTGGGAACTGAGCTCAGGTCCTCTGGAAGAGCAACTGGGGTGCTTAACCACTGAGCCATCTATAGTCCCTCAAAGGCCTTACCAGAGCTCAGACATCCGGCTAGACCGGCTGTTGAACAAGTCCAGGTATCTTTCCATCTCCATCTCCCTGGTGCTGGGATTAGATTATGGGTATGCGCCATGTCGGACACGGATGCTGGAGATGCTTACACAGTAAACTCTTGTCCTTTAAGTCTGAGATGACTAGTCAAGCTCCACTTTCTTCTTTAGCGGTTCCAAGAATCAAGCTTCTGCAAACTAGTCCATGCAACACACCATGGAGTACAACTCAGAGGTAGTGTTTGCGTCCTAGCAGGATCATGGCTTGACCATCCGGATGGTCAACATGCCATCTGAACTACTTCTAAATGCTTCTCAGTAGCACCCCCAAAGTTCAAAACCCAACTTCCCAAGTGGCCAGAAAGACAAGCAGTAAGTGTTATGTAAGGTTCTCTTTTATTTAAAAGATCATTCACAAAATACCATATCCATAGACTCACTTTCTGTCATAGAACTGAATGTGTTAAGTGTTTGGAATTGCATTCTTACAGTCAGCTGGGCGCCCAGCAGTGTGGATGGACGTGCCTGTTCTGTCTGTTCCGCACTGGAGATGGATTAGGTCATCTGAAAGCATCACCTTTGATCACAACCACGCAATGCATGTCTGTCATAAGTTAGGTATTGGTGTTACACAAATGGTTCTTATCTCAGAAGCAGAGAAGATGGCAGGCGAGGGAAGGAGTGAGAGTTCTGAAAATTGCCGAGACCTTGCGACAAAGACAATCCCGAGCCGAGGGGTAAGCTGGCAGGAAGCTGCTAGCTAATAAGCAAGCCGCGCACCTCTCAGCCCTTTCCAAGGCTCTAGTGGCTGGCTGGCCCCTACCTGCTCCAACTGGAACAGACGGGAGACCGGGTGCCAAATCCTTTTCCATTTGTTCACACACAGCTGCTCAAGCTAAAAGCCAAGCCCGGCTGATGCCCTGCTCTCAGGTGAGTGCTCAGCACTGTCTGGGAACAGGCTCTGCCCCCAGAGGAAGCAGCAAGCCTAGAGCTTTCTAGACACCCAGGTACTGAGGGTCTCAACAGCTATGCAACCGATCAGAGAAAGTGCCAGACTCTAGGCCTTGAGCTGTGGTGAGGAGCAGCCTCTTGGGCTAAGCGCCCTGGAGCAGACAGACACAGGGAAAGAGCGCAGACTCAGTGCAAGCACAGCTGCCCGCCCAGTGCAGCTCCAGCACCACCCCTGCTTCCTGCAGGCCTCAGCTGCAGGAAGCGGATTGAGCTGCAGCGGGTTGCACCCCCAAGGGGCCTCCATGGCCCAGGAAGAGCCGGGAATGAGCTTCCACTTGGTCTTAAGAGTGAGCAGGAGCAAAGCCACGTGGCCACTGGCACCCAGGTCGCCACCAATGCAGAATGTCCAGATTCCCTGCACCCTTCTGGCCTCTCTGCTTGACAGGAGCCTGCTGTGCCTGTACAGGCTGCTGGGCAGGTGCAAGACCCCAAACACAGCAGCCGCTCAGGACCAGCAGGCGGTTTCCTTGTCTTAAAGCAAGGTGCCTTCAATTCTGCATGCCCATCCCAGCTGGATACCAACAAGTAACCACCAGCCACCTAAGCTAGTGGCTCCAGCTCTTTCCCAGAAGCCACAGCAACACAGAACTCGACATGCAGGTTGGAGAGAAGCTCTGAGAAAAAGCAGAGGACAGCACCCCCGGAGTGTGGCCAGGGCATGTAAAGGAAAGAAAGAAAGAAAGAAAGAAAGAAAGAAAGAAAGAAAGAAAGAAAGAAAGAAAGAAAGAAAGAAAGGAAGGAAGGAAGGAAGGAAGGAAGGAAGGAAGGAAGGAAGGGTGGATGGATGGATGGATGAAGCACCTCAGCCTGCCTTCCACACGGGACCCACATCCACGCTGCGTGGGAAGGAGCAGGGAGAGGCCAGGAGTGAGAGGGGAGAGAAAGAAAACAGAAAGAAAGCACAAAACAGGCACTAGATAGATATAGCAAAGCCAAGAATGTACTAGAAACCACTTGTTAACAGCTGACATGCACTCACAAGCTCTGTTTCCGCTGTAAGGACAGTGCCAGGTGGGAATGGGGCCTGCAGGGCGACCGGCTGCCACTAGGCTGTGGTCTTGCTCCAGCTCCCCCATGCCCCATTCCCTCCCAACCTAAGCTCATTCTTGCTCCTTCTGAACCACTTCCTCTCTGGGCCTGGCTCCCCCGAAGATGGCTGAGTTGGGGTTGGCTACTTGATTGAGGGGCGTTGCCACGGTCCGAGGTTTAAGCTGCAGCCGCGGTCTCTGTGCTCGTTCCTCTGCAAGACGGAAAATAACATGGGTTATAAAATGAGTCCTGTGCCTTTGTGACAGGGCCTCATTTAGCCCAGACTGGCCTCAAACTTGTTATGTAGCTGAGGATAACACTGAACTCTGGATCCTCCTGCCTTACCCTTCTCTCTCCAAGAGCCAAGATCATAGGACATTATAAGACCTATCTAATTTCAAAACTGCCTTACAAATTCGATGGCTGACAGTTGGGGCCAGCTTACTATTCAGACAAGGCCAATGCAGGACAAGAAGGAAGGTTTAGAGGGAGTAGACAGGGAGGCCTAAGGATGCTGCCATACCTTCTGTGGGTTCTCTGAAGTCCATGTTGGAGCCACGCAGAGGAGGGCCATCTCGAAAGCGACTCCCCATCGGAGGGCCTGCTCGCCGGTCCCCAGGGCGGCTGCCCCCCCTACCCCCTAAGAAGTCATCCCTGTAGCCTAGGAGAGAAAACACTGAGTCAAACACAGTTTACACTGTCATATCAACAGAGACACACAATATTCTACAAATTGATTTTTCAACGTAATGTTTGTCTAGTATCTGGAATCATCTTCAAAATTAAAGTATACAAAACCCTGCATTTGCTGGGTGATAACACATTTGGGAATCAAAGCCAGGCCTTGTGCCAGGGAAGCATTCTGTTGTTAACCCAGGCCCAGCCTCTCACTGGGGGATTCAAGGCAACCACTCCAATCTTTGCTGCGGTGTGGACCACACAATATTAATCAGAGAGGGTGCCCAAGAGTTTAGGTACCTTGCACCCACAGCATCAACTGCAGCTTATTCAAGAGATGCTGAATCCTGAGCAAACAAAAGGCCTTTCTCAAAAGCAGGATTGCTGCCAGGTTTGAGGCCAGCCAAGATCACATAGGAAGCCGCCATTAAAAACAAAATACAAAATGGTGGTGGTGGCCAGGCTAGAGATGACCTAGCCATCCATCCACCCACCCATCCATTAAGAGCCTGTTATTCTCAGGACTTGAGTTCAGTTCCCAGCACCCACACCACACACCAGGTAGCTCACAACTCCTATCACCTCCAGCTTCAGGGATAAAGATGGTCTCTATGGGCTCATGTGTGGTGTCATAGCTTATAATCCCATAACTGGGGAGACAAGAGACAGTGGGTCTCTAGGGCTCGCTGGCCAGCCATTTAAGCTCTGGCCAATGAGACCCAGTGTCAAAAATAAATCAAGAGATGGTTCAGCAAGAAAAGGTGCTTGCTGCCAAGCTGACAACATACAACCAATGCCTGCTTCCCACACACTGGAAGGAGACTTCCTCTGAAAACTGTCAGCGCGCACACGCACACACAGGCTTGTGTGTATAAGGGAGGTGGCAAATGCCTTTAATCCCAATGCTCAGCAGGAAGGTGAACTGTGTTTGGGGCTAGCTTGGGCTATAATGTGTTCCAGGCAAGCAAACGAAACATGGTAGGCTCTTGTCTAAACAAAACAAAAATTCGGAATAGCACACACAGGGTCTAAGAAGAATGCATTCAGACCAATGTCTGCATCCTTTATTTGAATTCCCTTTGCAAAATGGAAATTTTACTCCTTCTAACATACTGCTTTCCAAGTTGTTTTAGGTCAGAGCCTTACTATGTGATTCAAACTGACTGCATTTGAGAGCTTCCACCTCAGTGCCCTGAGCACTGGGATTATAGCTGATACGTCATTTTAAGATGCCCTCTCTGACACTCGAGGGAGACAAGCACACAATCGGTACACAGATACATAGCAGAGAAACACACACACAACCCCCAAGCACAACAGGAAGGCTATGCAGGAGGAGACGAGCTTGTTCATGGACTTCTAGGAAGCACACATGAAAACCTCCATTTTTCTCTACAAAGTCAAGGCTAGTGCACTGGCTGCTGTCTCTGGTGGAGGCTGTGTGGTGTAGGACTCAGGACCCCTCCCACACACGTTGCTGCCGAGCTACCTATTCCTATACTCCTAGCTCCACTGGCACATTTTTTCCACTGGCCATTATTTCTTTAGGATACTGTCAAAACACTTAAACCCACAGATGGGTTTTAGAGGGCTACACCCTGGTAGCTGACTCTGGGACCCAAGGGTGGTAAGCACGGGCTCCCACTGCATTCTTGGCTTAAACAAGGTAACTCGGAAAGGCTCTGGCCCTAGAACTGGACCTGAGGCCCAAACACCCCAGCTGCTTCTTTGCCTGGCTGGCTCTGAGACGCTTGCTGCACATTTCAGTCAGAGACCAGCGCAAACAGACTCACTGCACGCTACTGTACTTTTTATGAATAAGCTCATTTCTGACTGCTCTAGGTTTGCATTTGTCTGCCCGTGCCTCTCATGCCTACTGATGCAGACATCCTCTGATCAACCTGTGTTGGCTGAGGAGGGGATGCTAACAGGGAGCCTATCTACCCTGAAGTGAAAGAACCAGCGCTCCATGCCCTTCGAGAGAAATGCTGGCCACCAGGATCCACAGCACTGAGGTTCCCTGGGCAGCGCTGGAGCCTCTATGCTGTGTTACTTCTAGAAACACTGCTAACTGTTTCTGTACCACACAAAGCACAAGAGTTGTCCTGGCTATAGCCCCAGCAACAGGCTCAGGGGAAAGCAAGAGGGGCCTGGCCTGGCCTCTCTACCCAGTCCTGAGGTTTAGTGTAGACCTGGAGACCTTTGGGAGAGTCTCACTGGTACAAAGAATTAGAAGCCTGTCTAGGTTGAACACTCCTGAGAAACAAGGGTAGGAGGGAAGAGTGGAATGGTAAATACTGATACCAGAGTTGAAGTCATCCCGGGAATCCCATCCACCTCTGGATTCTCGAGAGCCACCCATTCCTGAGGACACACACACACAGAGAGAAGGTTGAGGTCTGTGCTCATTACTCTTTTTTCCACCATGACACAAACTTAAATCATTTAACAAGAAGAATCCTCAATTGAGAAACTGTCTCCACCAGACTGGACTGACTGACATGTCCCCGGTGAGCATGTCTAGGGGGACATTTTCTTGATTAATGACATGGAAGCGCCACCTGCGGGCAGGGGAGCCTGGGCTGAACACGGAAGCGAGCGAACCGAGCACTCCAGGGAGCAGCATCCCCAAGGTTCTCTGCTTCACATCCTGCCTTAGCTTCCTTCCCTAGATGATGGACGGTAGCCAATCAACGCTTTCTTCCTCAAGATGCTTTTAGTCACAGCCAAGAGAACCTATCAAGGACAAGGCCACGTTGTTGTATGTGCTGGACACTTTCATGTCAACTTGACACAAGCCAGAGTCACGAGAGACGGGAACCTCAATCACAAATATGCCTCCCTAAGACTGGGCAGTAGGGCATTTTCTTAGTCATTAGTGTGGGTGGAGAGGGCTGGAGAGATGGCTCAGCAGTTAAGAGCACTGACTGTTCTTCCGAAGGTCCTGGGTTCAAATCCCAGCCACCACACGGTGGCTCACAACCATCCGTAATGGGATTTGATGCCTTCTGGTGTGTGTGAAGACAGCTACAGTGTACTTATATATAATAAATAATAAATCTTCAAAAAAATACGTGGGTGGAGCTATCCCTGGACTAGTGGTCCTTAGTTCTACTAGAAAGCAGGCTGAGCAAGCTATGGGGAGCAAGCCAGTAAGCAGCGCCCCTCCACGGTCTCTGCATCAGCTCCTGCCTCCTGGTTCCTGCCCAGACTTCCTGCAATAGTGAACAGTGATGTGAAGTTTAAGCCAAATAATCTCTTTCTCTCACGCTGCTGCTTTTAGTCATGGTGTTTCATCACAACAACAGAAACCCTAAGTCACATCAGAGAAAGGACAGAACGTAAGCTCTCAGGGCTCCGAGCTAGTGCTCAGGATATGATGCACAGTGCTGGCAACAGTGTGTGCACATAGCAAGTTCCATCCAGTTTTAAAACAGCTAATCACCTCTGTCATCAGGTCCGCCTTTCCTGAATCCAAAGCCACCTTTATCTTGTTTTCTGCCTTCTGCAATGTCCACACGAAGTGACCGGTCACCCAAAAGCTGAGGACAAGGAGAAGACAGTTTAACAGGAACACATACCTCAGGCTGCTGCTTGGGCAAGGGCAGTTGAAGGTACTTACTGCACCGTCATAAGTCAGAGCCTCCTTCAGGGAATCCACCTCATCAAATTCTACATAGCAGAACCCTGGAAGAAAACAGAAGCCGCCTCGTACATACATCCTGGCCTCTAGGCCCGCCGTAATCTCATTAGCATCACTAGGCACACAGCTAGTAGTGTCCCATTTGGATCCCAGAACATGCCCCCCACCCCCAACAAAGTCTAACGTAACCTAGGCTGGCCCTCAAACTTGCTAAGTAACTAAGGATGCTACCTCCATCTCCCAAGTGCTGGGACTGTAGGCACACACCACCGGGCCTGGTTTATGCAATGCTAGGGATAGAACCCAGGCCCGTGAGCACGCTGGGCAAGCACTCTAGCAGCTAAGCCACATTCCAAGCTGCTAATTATATCCCATCAGGTAGAGAATGCTACGTCAATGGGCACTGAAACAGCAGTACTTTTTAAACTCCTTCCTTCTTATATTTACTTATTTCCGTTTTGCAGTGCTGGGGGTGCAGTGCAGAGCCTCACGTATATTTAGGCAGTGCTCTGCTATAGGGCCAACCACGCCTCCAGCCTTAAGATGCCTTTACAATTGTAAAACCTTTCCTGGACCACTGCAGAGCTGTGACCTCATTTAATGTAATCTAATTGGGAAGCAGACTTCAGATCCAAATTAGTACCTACAAAGCTTTGAAGAAAGGGGCTACTAAATTCCTACTTATTAAATTTGTTCCAAAGCTAAAAAATATCCTTAGCAACAGGATCAAGTTGTCTGATGCTGACAGGCTGGAGGTGTGTGTTTTTAACAACCACATTCCCAACAATGATTGTGACCCTGCCTTTCCTGTGATGTCTGAGTCTGGTTGAGCACTGCAGAGCCGTGTGCCCATCATGTTGCACCCCGTGTCCCTTCTTATAGGTCACGCTGTGTAAAGCCAGACCCCACTCGGAAGTGCTCGGCGGTGCCCTGCAGATCTGTGCCAGCTGCTGCTGTCCCTATGTGTTAGAGAATACTAACCTGTGGCTGGCTGAGGGCAATTTTCTCCCCTACATGGATTCGGTGGGGGGCAACTGGGAGAGTGATTTCTAAGTTCAAGGAGGCAATGATAGCACAGCCACGTACCCTACCCTCTAAAGCTCTAACTCAACAAAACAATCCATACAGACCCCAAAACATCCCACACCGATGCAGTCTGAAGCTAGGTTGTACCCATAAGCCTTTTGTGCAAACTTGGTTTGCCAGTGCTTAGCAAGCTAGCATGCTGCTAACCCACTAGCATGCTGCCTGGGTTCCCTGACACCCGTGTTGACTACCCAGCTGCAGGGTCTGAAGCAAAGTCTACAGAAAGCCACACTCACACACTTTTATATCTGGCTTGACTTCTACTGTCAACTTCTCTTGGACGCACAGGGTAAGTTGAATGAACCCAGGACCATGCACTTGGGTCTGGGAGGCAGGACATTCTTATCTACCTTTCCCATCCTTGGCCCATTCAGACAACACTGTGCAGGCAGCAGCTGTATGTGAAATGAACTAGCCTTCCCAAATAGGCTGCTTCCAAAGGGAGCTTGGCGCCGCTGAGGTTATTCTCTGATTTAACAATTACCAGAAAGCTACCAAAAAATGACACAGTGAGGGTGAACTCTTTTTATAAAAAAGTTACTTTCAGAACTGAAGAGATGGCTCACTAGCTAAGAGCATTTGTTGCTCTTGCAGAGGACCAGGATTCAATTCTCAGCACCCATACGGCAGTTCACAACTGTTTATCTGTAAACCCAGGTCCAGGAAGTCTAATGGGCTAACACATGGCTCCTATACAAGCATGCATGTATGCAAAACATTCATATACAAATACAATGTAAATAAGTCTACTTTAAAAAAAAGTCATTTTCAGGGATGCACAAACACATGGGTTTTGTTGGTTTGTTTGTTTTTTTAAAAAAGTCCTTAGCTTTATCACCACCTTTTCCTAAGACAGTTCCTATACACTGCATGAAAGCTGGGTAAGCAAACCTGCTATACTCCACATCCCACCATAAACTACATCAAGCGCAAAACATTGTTTCCCAAAGGGCTCCTCAGAGCAGAGTTAAAGGGCGATGCTGACTTCTGCTGTGGCCCAGGCCTGCACAGGACGCTCAGCTGGAGCTCGCAGCTTTCGGCTCACTCAACCCATTTTCATTTAACTGCCCCCACCTAACCCACAATACATACGTTGAGCTTACCTTTAAATTTGTCTGTGTCTTTGTCTCTGACTAGCCGCACACTCCGTATGCTGAGATCCTTAAAGATAGCATCTATGTCACCCTGAACTGTGTTAAAAGGGAGATTTCCTACGTAAGCTGTGTAGGGGGGCTCTGTGGGTAGCTCCTTCTGGCTCCGGGACCCATGGCCACCAGCACTGCCGCGGGACCTAAAAGGAGAGATGCAGAAGAGTTTAGGGCTCCTGACCCAGAACAGTAACTCACCAATCTATGTCCTGTCTCACTGTCTGCCCAGCATCCTTACTTTATCAAAAAGTGCCTGATATTGGCAACAGAAATAGCCATACAAACATTGCACAAGATGGTTCAAACATACCAGATCACCCATGACAATGGTTCCCTTGCTGGGCTGGAATCTGTATCTCCAATGCTATGTGGTAAAACCTAGGTCAATACCCTCCATACATAATCACAAGAAATACGGAACCACTCAGGAGCATGAAGGCAAGAGGATCAGGAGTTCAAGACTAGCCTAAGCTACATAAGACCCTGCGTCTGGGCGTGGAAGGAGCTGGGCTAATGGCTCAGTCTAGGTGCAGTATTAGCCATGTATGCACGAGGACCTACCTGAGTGTGCATCTCTGGGGCTTACTGGCCATCTGAATAGTAAGTTCCAGGTTCAGTAAGAACCTGTCTCAAAGATAAACTGGAAATGACCAAGGAAGACACCTGACAGTGACCTCTGACCTAATACACACACAATGAACCAGAAAGAGAGCAAGGCACAGAGGCCAAAGCAGGAGCAAAGTTATCCTCAGCCATAAAGTGAGTTGGAGGCCGGCCAGCCATCCAGCCACAAAACAAAAGGCCAAATAGACTAGCCAGAAGAGATGTAGAAAATCTTTTTAGAGGGGACCACCGAAGCTTTGGCTTTTTTTTTTAAATCTTTTTTTTTTCCCAGACAGGGTCTCTCTACATAGCCCTGGCTGTCCTGGAACACATTATGTAGACTAAGATGACCTCAAACTCACAGATTCTCCTGCCTCTGCCTTCCCAGTGTGGGAACTAAAGACCACCACTCCCACCTGGTTTTTGCGTTTATTTTAGATTTAAATTTTTGTATATGAGAGGAGAGGCCGGCCATTGGTACTGTGAAGGCTCCATGCCCCAGAGTTGGGGAATGCCAGTCAGGAAGGGGGGGGGTGTGAACAGGGGAGGGGGATGGGATAGGAGGGTTTCGGAGGGGTAATGAGGAAAGGGGATACCATTTGAAATGTAAATAAACCAAATATGTAATTAAAAAAATTTATGTATATGAATGTTCTGTCTGCATGTAGATATGAGTTCTCCATGCATGGCAACACAACAATCAGGAGCCACTGGATCCCTGGAAATGGAGGTGCAGACGGTAATACGCCGCCATGTGGGTGCTGGGAAGCAGACCAGATCCTTTTTCTTCACATGTTCGACATTGCCAAGCCATCTCTCTAGATGCTGTGGTTAATTACATCCATGACACAGTCATTCTAACTAACAATCCATAGACTGCCTTAAGGAATCTGGGCATGGAGGCTTATATATAGCTTTAGTCCCAGTACTTGGGAGGCAGAGACAGGCAGAGCGGGGTTCTAGGATAGCCAGGACTAAACAGAGAAACCCTGTCCGAGAAAGAAAAAAAAAGCAGAGAGAGGGAGGATGAATATGTCCTAACAAAGCTGTGTGGGTACAGCATGCCTATAATCCCAGTCCTTGAGACACAGAGGATCAAATCATATTGACAGCAAGCATGATCCCACTGCAAAAACACACCTAAACTAACTGCCCAAAAGGAAGACCTGCAGCCTGACTTCACAAGACAGGCTTCTGAGGGTTTGTGTGTATGACAGCTCTGTTGATTCAACCCATTAGCACTACTTGAAGGCTCCCACGTCCTCACCCTCAGGTTTGCATACGTGATAACCCCATTTGTTAAACCCTTTGACACTACTCTCATGCTCCCATCTCCCAAAGCAACTTCTGAATATTTTCAATAAGCCACTTTAGGACCGGACCTCGGACACGAGATCTGAGTATCTGCAAACGGCTATTTACTAACCTTTTAAGTGCAGCACAGGAGATGAGCAGCAGTGACACATTGGAGTACTCCTGCAGCCAATGTTGTGCCAGTGCCAAGGGCAGGACACCTTACCACATGCTACTGACCTTCTAATAACCTGTCAGGAGGTTCACCTCGCTGTGACGCTGTGTGGGTGGCACACACAGCAAGGATATGCTAGAAACGAGGATGTGACTCACCCACACCAGGGCAGGATAGTGCAAGCTCTCACCACAGTACTCCCAATACCATGTGACTTTAAGCACTGCTCATTTCTGGAAAAGTGAGCTCATGAGTACATAGGTATTATAAGTAAGGTTTAGTAACAATGAATACCTGTGTGGGAGCAAGACCAAGCCCAGAAGTAAGGTGGCCACAGGGGTGATCTCTCCCTAAGTCTAGGGGGTCAAAAATGATGCAGTTAAGACAGTGGGACTCAGCTGAAGAGATAGCTCAGTGGGTTAAGAGCACTGATTGCTCTGCCAGAGGTCCTGAGTTCAACTCCCACCAACTATTTGGTGGCTCACAGCCATCTGTAACAGGATCCTCTTCTGTTGTATCTGAAGATACCTTCAGTGTACTTATATACATAAAATAATTCTAAAAGAAAAAAGAAAAAAAAAAGACAGTGGGACTCTGCTAGGCATGATGGCCCACACCTTTAATTCCTGGTGGCTCTCTGAGTTCAAAGCCAGCATGGTCTACAGAGATCCAGGAAGCCAGGGCTATAGAGAAACCCTCCCTCAAAAAAACCCAAACTGGTAGGATTCACTTCAAAGTCATAGGAGGCAAGGAGTAACGCCTGCTTTTGGGAAGGCAAAAAGCTTAGCTGCCCGGCAAGTAGCAAGAAAAAACACCACATGGAAGTCCGAAACAGTTGGCCAGAGACAGGATTCAGAGCCCAGATGAAACAAGACAGCACCCTGCTCAGAGGCAGAACTGTTAAACCACTCATAAGTACTTCCTTAGTAGGGCCCAGGCTACAAGGTAAAAACTTCTCTGCACACCAGTGTGTTTTCTGTTATGAGTCCAGGCTGGCCACCCTTCCCAGCCTGGATGGCGGACGACACACAGCATGCTTCCATTTTCCCTGTTACTTTATAAATGCTTGAAATATTAGTTTCATAAATGAATTTAATTGACTATAAACCACTTCATAAATACCAAGTGCCATATAAAATTTAACAACAATCACAGAGCATGCATGGTTCAGCTGCTATACCTCAGGTTATGATCTGTGGACAACAGGGAAGAACAGAAACTGGGAATCAAGTAGCCAAAGCTCAGAGCAGGTCTGACACCCACAAGCGCCCAGACTCTATCATGCACCATCACCAAGCCACAGCTATTCAATAACCTAGTGGTTGATTACAACAGCCTAGTGATCTATGACACAAAGGGAATGTTTCAAAGTAGCAACAATAATTCAGGAAATCTAACCCTCAACTGGCAAGTGTGACCCAAATCCTTTAGGCTGTGAAGTTTTTCACCCCAATCGATCAAATGGTGGACTGTCTGGAAGTCAGAGCAAGGATCTGGAAGGCCAAGCCCCACACATAGCCTCTAGCAGGAATCTGGAAAAAAACATTGCCGAGTCAGAAATCCTCTACAACATCAGGAACCTGAGCTCAATTTTGCAGACAGCAGACTGGGAAAGAAGACGAAAGATGGCTAGCAAAGACATGGAGGTTTCTAACAGAGCAGAGGAGTGACAACAGAAGAAACCAATCAGGTCCAGCACTCAGTGAAGGAAGGGACTGTCTAGCAAGCTTGAGTCCATGGATGCTGCCTTGAGTACCACACACATCCAGAGAAACCAATGAAAGAAGGAAGCAGAGATTAGTGGAGGCTGGATGGATACAGTCAAGTAAATGAAGCAGAAAATCAATTTGGCCCAAATGGCCTGGTGGCACAGGCCTGTGATCCCAGCCACAGATGCAGAAGGTGGGAATTTCAAATGATGCCAGTCCCGGCAAGACTGTCACAACCAAACAAAATACCTCCAAAGTTAAAAAAAAAAGAAAAAAGAAAAAGGTGTGTGTCTGTGTGTGTGTTAAGGATATAGCTCAGCAGCTAGAGTGTGCAGTATGGACAAATCCCTAGGCTCCATCATGCCTATAATCTTAGTATTAAAGACATACAAGAGAGTGAGTCAGGGGCATCAGGAGTTCAAGGTCATCCTTGGCTGTGTACCAAATCCTAGGTGGGGTAGGTAAATATGGAGACTCAGTCTCAGGATTAGAATAAATATGCCACGTGTGCTGGTACATCCCATTATTCCCAGCACCAAGAAGGCAGAGACAGGCAGATGGGAGTTCAGATTTCTGTGTGTTGAGAGCACAGCTGGGTCTATCCAGTATCTCAACAGCCTCCTTTGTCCAAGTCTTCATTTACTCTTTTTGGTGTTTCAAACACACACAAACTTCTAAGACTGGGTGTGTTAAGCCTCGAGGTGGTGGCACACACAGAGAGGCAGCCTGGATGACAGCCAAGAATCCCTGACTCAAAAAACAAAAGGACTGGGTGTGTGGGTACCCACCTTCTATTCCTGCAAGGCCCTGTCACAAAACACACACACACACACACACACAGCTCTCACCTTTCTTCTCTGCTTTTCCTTAAAGACAAGCCTCCCTCCCGTTACTCTTACCAGCCCCGTATAGGTTCTGATGATCCATGACATCCCACGTTTATCACACCACAGTCTACACTCATCCTGAAGCTGGGTTTTGCACAAACCTAGACAGTACCCAAACAGGATAATGCCCACTCCACCATGCAGGGGGTTCAGTGATGAGGAGGAAGCCAGGCCTATAGCACACTCCTGCAACTGGAGAGCCTGAGCTTGGAGCAGGATGACCAGAAGTTCAAGGTCATGCTCATGCCTAGGTTACATTACATACCAGTCTCAGACCAATCTTTTAAGAGAGGGGTGGGGAGGAGAAAGACCTGTGTCTATCAACAAGAGTAGGACCACCTCCTACTGTTAAAGGGTTGGAAACACTGCTCCTAAACTGATTTCAGATAGTATATGCATTTTGGGGCACTGTATAAGGAAACGAGTCAATATCTCCAATTACAGAATGTCACTAAACTTCAAGATCCCCAAATGCATCTGGGATGGTGGGTGGCTCAAACCTTTAATCCAAGCACTAGGGAGGCAGAGGCAGGATCCCTGTGAGTTTGATGAGGCCTGTCTGGTCTACACAGTGAGTTTCAGGGCAGCCATGGCTACAGAGAGAAATCCTATCTCAAAACAAAAACAAAACAAATGAAAAACTAAATGTATGTTCCACAGTAAAACCCTGGGAAGAATCCATTCAACTTAAAGGACAGAAGTGTTCAGAATGCTACAGAGTAAGGCTAGCACTGGGAGGCCTAGGGAACACCCCCTGGATGACCTTCCTCAGGTGTCAACCACAGCAGCACATCCCTTGAGGAATGTGCAGAGATGACAGCACTAGGGCCTGGGCTTTCTTTTGTCCGCTGCTTCTGAGACAGGTCCGTGTATCCTAGGCTGGCTTCAAGCTATTAGCTATGAGGCAGAGAAGATGCTTCTGCCTCTCCCTCCCAAGTACTGGGATCACAGACATACCCACCAGATGATGGACCTGGTGCTGGGGATGGAACCTAGGGCTTCATATAAGCCAGGTGCGCACTCCTAAATGAGTTGCACTCCCAGCTCCCACACAAACATTCCATATGAGTTATTTGTAAGTACTCATTTATGTCACTGATAATTACACTAATTATAAAGAAAATTCAAGGCCGGTGATGGAGCAGCTGGCTAAGAGCATGTGTTACTCTTGCAGAGAACCAGGGCTCCATTTTCAGCACCCACAGATATGAAAATGGGGTTCCAGGAAATTGGGCACTTTCTTCTGATCTGACCCCTGGCACATGCACATGGAGACAAATCATCCCTAACACGGAAAATCAATCTAGAGAGGCACTCGGAAGGCAGAGCCAAGCAGTCTCTGTGAATTGAGGCCTGTCTGTTTGGTCTACGTATGGTTTCAAACTAGCCATGGCTACAGAATGAGATCCTGTCTCAAGAAAGTAAAAGCTGTCCTGGAGACTAGGCTAGCTTCAAACTTATCCACCTGCCTATGCCTCCCAAGCGCTGGGTTTAAAGACATATACCACCATGCCAAGTCAAGAAATTAAGGTTTGTTTGTTTTTTTCTCTAGTCCTTATTGTTTGTTTTGGAGCCAGAGACTATTTTGTCCAAAGTCATTCTTCTACTTCAGAATCCAAAGTAGCTGGGACAGACAGACAGCTCATGTCACCACATCAAGCTTAGGAATACTTCAATTTGTATGTTCAACAATTCCAGTCTCTGCAGTTGAGATTACTTCCCATCTAATTCTCTTGCTTGATGGCTTTGTTTCAAACGTAAAATATTACAAAAATGTTTCAAAGGCAAAACCAGAGCTAGAGAGATGGCTCAGCAGTTAAGAGCACTGACTGCTCTTCCAGAGGTCCTGGGTTCAATTCCCAGCACCCACATGGTGGCTCACAACCATCCACAGGGGGATCTGATGTTCTCCCCTGGTATGTGGACACATATGCAGCAGCATTCATACGTTAAATAAATTAAAAAATAATAATAAAATAAAATGTAAAACCAGTACTTGTATTTTATATGGTCAGTGACCAATAAAACAACCAGAAACTCTGGGCTCGGGAGCTGAGAGGGTTATGAGTACCTCTTCCAGAGGACCTGGGTTTGATTCCAAGCAGCCACATTTGTCTGTAATTCCCTTCTAAGGGATCTGGTATCTTCTCTCTGGCCTCTGTGGGTACACACATGATGCACAGACATACACTTTGGCAAAATACCCGTATACATAAAATTAAAAACCCAAACCAAAACAACAAAACTGGAATCCCTGAAGTACAATTTAGGAGGCGGGCCTGATGGTCGGTACCCAGCACTTCTGGAAGCATGGTGGTACTGAAGAACAAGAGGCAAGTTCCTGGCTAGCTCTGTCTACACATCCCAGGCTAGCCAGGGATCCACAGAACAAAACCAATCAAACATCTGGGTGCTCACCTTTAATCTTAGTGCTACTCCAGGACAGACAGAGCTAAAAATGCTGTCTCAAAAAACAAGCTAAACCCCTAACCGAACAAACAAAAACCACAAACCTGCAAGCGAAGTTCACTCAACAGTCAGCACCATCAACTCTCAAGGATTTGGAATCATGCTCTGACTCCCTTGAGAACAATGCAGTTCCTGGCCCCTGTTCCACACTGAGGATGGCTCTGCACATGGGCAGGCCTGAGGGGAAAGCCATGCTTTCAGTCCCCACTTCCTGACAACTGCAGACCATAGCACATCTACAAAACAGGCTTGGTCCCTCCAAAGAGGTGCACGACCTGAGTCCCAGAACTCGGGAGAACAGAGCCGGAGCACTGCTGAGTTTGAGGCCGGCGGGCCACATAATGAAACTGTCCTGAGGCCTTAATAAAAGCTTTTTGGAGAATGTAACTCTGAAAGCCAGGCTTTGGCCATAGCTATCACCCTCATGTTCTGGACCAGGGAAAAGTACCTTACACAAGGATTAAGTACAAGATGAGCTTCCCAATATATGCGGAGGTGCTGATAAGGTTTAAGTATTGCACAGCATAAAGGTAACTGCTGATAGGAACATTACTAATACAGCAATTAAAAGATCCATCATCAAAGAGATCTGGTCACCTCTTCTACCAGATTCAGATTCAGAGAGTGGAGAACAGGCCCTGCCTGGTTCAGTACTCAGCTGAGGGGTGAGGGCAGGGAACGAGACTATAAAACAAAAAATCCACCCAAAACAAGTCAGCAGAAGCAGATCTGTTCTTCTGTTAAGACATAAAATAAACAGACTCAGTGACAATCTCTTTTTCACTTGGAATCCTCCTGCCTCAGGCTTCAGAGAAACCCCGTTTCAAAAAGCAAAAATCAAACATCCCCTCACGCACAAGAAAAGAAAAAAGGAAAAGAAACGGAGCGCCTGGGTGTGATGAGACATACCTTCAATCAAAGCACCAAAATGGCAGAGGCAGGAGAAAGTTCAAAGTCATCCTACCTATGGAGTGTGCCACAACCTTGGTAGGCTACAAGAGACCCTGCCTAAACAACAGAAAAGGGCTATGTGTGCGGGGGTACTCAGGAGGCAGAGGCAGGAGGATCTCTGAGCTCCCAGCCTGCTCTACACAGCAAGTTCCAAGACAGGCAGGATTATATAGACACTGTCTCAAAATGCCCACAGTCGGGCCTGGGAGATGGCTCAGCGCTTACCAGGAACACCGGCTGTTCTACCTACAAGGTGGCTCAGAACTTATCCCAGACATCTCTTTAGACACCAGGGAAGGAGACACATGCAGGCAAACACTCACTCCAATAAATGAGTAAATAAATACAAAGAAATTGAGAAATGTACTTCCATGTGAACAAGCCAGCTGAAGCCTGATATGGTGGGGCAGGCCTTTAAATCCAGTGCTTGAAGGTAGAGGCAGGCAGGTCTCCCGTTTTCCAAGGGCAGCTAGGGCTACCTACATAGTGAGATCCTATCCCCAAAGAGAAACAAAACAAAGCCAGCTTGAAAATTTCAGTTCAAAGAGGTGTTACAAAGTAAAGGGACTTTCAAAACAGCTTTAAGGAGGGCCTTAAGAGTGATAATCTCAAATTAGCTCTGAGAGAACATCTGAGCAAACAGCTCACATTTTCATCTGCCTGTAAGTATTTCAAATGAGTGGCATCTTGAGAGATTTGAATGCTTATTTTCTAATGTCTTAATATGACTCAAGGGTCCCAACTGTGGCATGTGCTAAGTCTAAATACCTTTCCACCGTCACCAAAGGTTGGGAAGTTTGTTCAAAGGCAGTTTTCTTCCCCTTTGAGATAAGATCTCACTATGTAGTCCAGGCTGTCTTAAACTTGGGTTTCTCCTGCCTCAATCTCTATGGTACAAGGATTCAGGCAGCACATTTACTTTTTTCCAACTAGTAGAGAAAAACAACAACCCAAACTGAGCATGGTGGCTCATGCCTCGAATCCCACCACTGGGAAGGCAGAGGTGGGCTGAGTTTGCCTGGGCTGCATGGTGTGTTCCAAGTTGGCCAGAATTACACACAGAGACCCTACCTTAAAAAAAAAAAATCCAACAGGACGTTAGTACAAATCCTAGAAAGCTACTCCCAAGGGCATTCACTTTAACATTTCATTCGACACCTATTTGTATTTTTATTAGCAAATAAAATATGTGTGGCTCCACCTTACCCCCAACTTCCTTCTTATGGAAGCAAGAGTACCAGGTACACTACTGCAACCAAACAAGACTGTGACTCATTTTCAAACCCGTGTATTTAAAGGCAATCATTCTTCACCTAACAAAAGACACTTTGGGGGCAGCCACTTGGGAAACCTAACACCTCAGTAGAACTACTGTGATAGTCTGCTGGCAAGTCACCTTTTCTGTAAAAAGGATAAAGGCCAAGTGTGTCCTTGACAAACAAGACGATTAAATTTACTGTCCCATAAAACTCCTATAAGCGGTTTTGGTTTTTTTTTTTTTTAAAGCAAGTGGCTGACGCTTGTTTATTTCTATTGTTTGGCAGGAGACTGAACCCAAGACATGCTAGACAATCCGCTCTATGACTGAGCCACAACCCCAGCTGGTTACGTGTTATTTAAAAGGGAACAAAATATCCGGGCGCTGTTTTTTGTTTTGGAATTATGCACCAGGAGCTTTCTATTCATCAGTAAAGGATTTGGAGAGGTGGGAGGATTGGTTTAAAAGTATGTTGTCTGTATCTGACCAGAATCAGAACGAAGCGAAAGCGATTCCCCAGGTCAGGGAAGAAACTAGGAAGAAATCAACAATTTCTGCCGGCAGACACGTAGTATCTGTCAATAAGGCATTCTAAACGCCAGGGAGGCAGAGAAAAAGAGACACGCACACTCCCCACTACGGTGTATTTGTTTTGGTTGAGGTCTGCGCTCCCTGTCTCCCTCGGTGAATCCGACGGTCCCGGGATCCAGATGCGAATCGGAAGGGAAATCGCCCCTCTCGCGGCCCGCGGGCCTCACGGAGAAGCGACCCAGGGGCCCCGCCAGGCAGCAGGGCAGCGGGAACCCTGGAGAGGGGCAGGCCGCCGCCGCCGCCCGCTTCCTTGCTGCAGCCCAGCCGGGAGCGCGTTGGGGGGATAAAGCTGGACGCGGGCACGGGTTTCCCCGGGAAACCCTCCGGCGTCGCTGTGGTCTAACTTTCGGACCGAGGCGCCGCAATGTGCCGCGCTGGGGAAGCGCGGAGCCGGGGGAGGGATGTGCGCCGCGAGCAAGCAAGAGACCGGCAACCTAACCGTAGCCAGCCGCTCCCGGAGCGCGCCATTTCCAGGCCTCTCCTCGGGCCTGGTCAGGCCGCTTCCCGTCGCCCGTCTCGAGTGAGCGCGGCAAGGCCGTCCCCTTCGAACCTCCCGGCACTCCGCCCGGCCAAGCCGCCAGCCCGTCAAACCGCGCCCCGCCCGCCTCACCCTCTACCGCCGCCGAAGCTGCTGTAGGCCCGATCGTCGTAGGTATCGAAATCCGCCATTTGCCGTCTCCGCTCCTTGAGGAACCAGCGGGCCAGCGAGGAAGGACCCCGCAATATAACTCCTCCTCCCCCCTCCCGCCCCGCTACCGGGGCTGTCCGCCGCGTTGCCTGATCGCAAATCGCACGCACGCATGCGCGCGCCGCCGCGCCCGGCCTTGGGCCGACGGGGCCCACTGCTGGCCCCGGCGCGCTCTGCGGCTCACGTGGTGCGGCAGCCAGCCCCCGGAGCGCCGCGCGCACGCTCTGCCCTCCGAGGCCCATTGTGTGCTAGCTTGATGGTTTCACGCGTGGTTGCCTCTTACTGTCCTTGCCCCGCCCTGCCCTGTGGTCACCTTACCTCTCTGGCGTTGTCTGTCACCCCGCATGCTGCTTTCTAATTGTCACTAGATTCAGTTTGGGTTTTGTGGAGCCCATGCTGGCCTAGAGCCGGAGCGCTGGAGCTGAGGATGACCTTGAACCCCTAGTTTTTGCTCTTCACTTCCCAAGGGCCGGAGTGACTGTGTGCCACTATGTTGGGCTCTCTGGTATCATCTTAGATTTATTAAGGTGCCCTAGGTCTGTCCCACTTGGTCCTAGTTGGACACAATTCTTCAGGACAAACGGTCGCTGGGCAAAGCTTAAACGAAGACAGCCTGTTCTAGGTAGAGATTCTCAGATGACCAAGGGCAGAAGGCTTGTAAGTGAGAATGGGGTGTGTGTGTGTGTGGTGTGTGAACAAGATGAAGGGAAATATCTTTGTTTTTGAGAACTGCTACAAACCGGATGTGGTGGTATAAATATCTGTAATCCCTACTGTACGGAGACAGAGACTGGTCTCATAAAACCAAAATAGAATAAATCTTAAAGACGAAACAAATTGTGTTCTCTGTCTGGGTATTGGGGAGGAGTGGTGAAGATGAGGGTGTAGGCTCTTTGTAGTTGAACTGATAAGAGACTAGATAATGTTGTACTTTTGCTGAAGTCCCTGCTCTGAAAAAGAAATGTTAAGGGTGGGCAGGTCGGCTCAGTGAGTGAGGGTGCTTGTTACCAAGCTTGATCTGAGTTTGATCCCCAGGACCCACATGGTGGAAAGAGAGGACTGTCTCCCATAAGTTATCCTCTGACCTCCACACAAGAACTAGGCTGTGATCTCTCTCTTCATGTTTTGCACTCTCTTTTACACACACACACACACACACACACACACACACACACACACACACACAGAGGCTACCAAGGACATAGACCCTGTCTCAAGAAAAAAATCAATCTAGGTGGACAGCTCCTAGAAGTGACTCCTAAACCAGGCAGTGATAGTAACAGTCTTTAATCCCAGCACTCTGGAGGCAGAGGCAGGCTCTGTGAATTTGAGGCCAGCCTGCTCTACAGAGTGAGTTCCAGGACGGCCAGGGCTACACAGAGAAACCCTGTCTTGAAAAACCAAGAAGAAGGAGAAGCTCTGAACATTTTTGTACCCCTGACACAAGGACACAACGTTAAACAACAAAACCAAACCCAAGGGCTGCAGAGGTTAAGAACATTGTTTCCTGTTCCAGAGGACTTCATTTCAATCCCTAGCACCCACATGGCAGCTCAAAATTGTAACTCAGCTTCAGGGGGATCTGACAACCTCTTCTAGCCTCCGACAGTATCAGATACACATGGGGTACACAGATAGATATGCAGGGAAGACACCCACACATACAAAATCAAATAGCCACGAGAAGCCCAGTCAGAAGTCCAGTCTTCTCCAAGCAGCAAGGAAGGGCCATGTGGTGAGAATGAATGACCCCAGGGCTTTCTGGGGCTTCTAATGGAGATTACAATAGTCCTGGATGTGCCAAGGTACAGTATTTACAATTTAAAAGAACCCTGTAGAAATCACAGGCCTGGAAAAGGGTGGCATGAGGTTATCAATTAGGAGGCTTGAAAGGCAATTGGTTTAGGTTTGAAGCCAGCCTGGACTACAGATTGAATTTTAGACAGCCTGGGCTACAGAGGGGAGCTTCGTCTTAACAAACCGAGGTAAATAAAGTAATAATTGTAAATGCCACGTGGACTTAATTTTCTGCATATAATTGCTTGTAGGGCTCTGGAGGGTAATGCAGGTGTCCCTCTCCTGGGGAGGAGGATGCCTTGTAGGAGTGGATTTTCTCTTTTCCATTTGAGGCCTTGGGGTCTGACTCAAGTCCTTTTGTACACTGAACCATCCTGCCTGCCCTCAGAGTATTTTTTTTTTCTCCATCAATATTGGGTGTTGAACCAAGAACTTTAGACTTTGGGGAACATTCTACCCCCAAGGTACATCTTCAGCCTTTTATTATTATTATCTTTTCTGCTTCTTTGCTATTATTTGCTTGTTTTGACCTAGGGCTGATGCGTAGGCTGGTCTAGAACGCTCTATGTAGCTGAAGACCTTGATTTTTTCTCTTTTTGTTGGTTTTGTCTTTTTGTTTGCTTGTTTTATTTTTCAAGACAGGGTTTCTCTGTGTAGCCCTGGCTGTCCTGGAACTCACTCTGTAGACCAGGCTGGCCTCGAACTCAGAGCTCCATTGCCTCTGCCTGCAGAGTGCCGGGTTGAAGGCACAGCACCACCAAGGCTGGGCTGACCTTGAAATTCTGATCTTCCTCCCGCCATCTCCCGAGTGCTGGAATTACAGGTGTGAACCACCACATTTGGCTACTTATCTATTATTTTATTTATTACATTTATCCCTTTATTGTATGTGAAGGGGAGTAGTGCACAAGCCAAAGTGTACATATGGTTAGAGGACAATTTTCAGAACTCCAGTTTTTTTTTCCTTCTTTACGCTGTGGACCCTGGGGACCACTGGTAACAAGTGCCTTTACCTGCTGAGCCATCTTACTGGTCTTTGCTTTTATTGTTGTTTGGCTTGTTTGTTTTGATACAGGGTTCAGTGTAGCTCTGGCTGATCTGGAACTCACTCTGTAGACCAGGCTGGCCTCGAACTCAGAGATCTGCCTGCCTCCACCTCCCAAGTGCTGGGATTAACAGCATATGTCACCACTGCCTGGTTTATCATTTTAATTAAAAAAAATGTAACTTTTATTATTTTTTTAAATTTACTGGTGTGTGTGTGTGTGTGTGTGTGTGTGTGTGTGTGTGTGTGTAAGAGAGAGAGAGAGAGAGAGAGAGAGAGAGAGAGCAAGCACACAGGCCGGGTATGTATGGAGGTCAGAGGGTAGGTTTCAGGAGTCTTCCCTTTCTCGCTAATGAGGCAGGATCTCTCTTCATTTGCTGTTGTGAAGCTGCCTGAGCTGGCCTTCTCTGCCTCTCAACTCACCACAGCAATGCTGGGATTACAGATTCTTGCTCCTGCCTTTTTACAAGAATTCCAGGGATGGAGCCCAGGTCATCCATCAGGTTTGGTGGAAAGTGCCTTTACCCAATGAGTCACTTCTCGGGCCCTCAGGTATAGTTTGATTGTCAGTTGTTGTCTGGTGAAGCTAGCCAGCCCCTCTAATCCTCCATTGCACAGTGATGGGTCTGCCCACAGTGAACCATGTAGCGGATTCCCAATGGTCCTGTAAGCCTGAGAAACTCCTCTCACCTGAGGATGCTGTCCCCATGGTAACCAAACTCATGCCTCATGTTTATAGAAATGCTGTAAGTGAACCAACTGTGTTTCAAAAACCGAAGTGCTGTGTGGGGCTGGGATGTGGCTTGGTAGAGTGCTAATCTAGCATGCTGGGAGCCTTGGGGTAAGCCTGTGCCCAGGACTCAGGAGGTGAGTGAGGTAAGATGGTGTGAACTCAGAGGCTAGCCCAGGCTATGCGAGACCCTCTGTCAAAGGAAATAGTGTAACAAACTACTCTAGGGTACACAGTAACTCATAGATGAAGCCAAACTCCTGTTATTGGTCATTGTGTAGCTAGTGTCTCTGAACTGAGGGAGGAAGGGAGGGGAGGAAACCCATGAAGATTCCCCAGAAGCTCCTGAAAGAAGTTTTACAAGCCGGCCTCCCTTGCCAGGTTATGTTCAGTTGTAACAGCAGTCACTGTTGCTGGGGAGAGAAGACTCTGGACCAGATTAGATACCTGTGTGTTTTTCAGGAAGCTCCAGTGATGGAGCTTTTGTGAGTCATCCATGCTGAGGAGGGAGTGGCTTTTAGGTGACACAGATGCTTTTAGGTCACCCCGTGCTCCATTAAGTAGCCCCTCACTATAGCCAATATTCTTGTGAACTTTGTACACTTTTTTTTAAATGTGTATGGGTATTTTGCCTGCATGCTACGTCTGTGCGGTGACCTCAGAGGCCAGGAGAGGGTGTTGGATACCTTTGGACTTGAGTTACAGATGATTGTGAGCTGTCATGGGGTCCTCTGGAAGGCATGCTCTCACAGGCCTGGCTTTTTAGCAAGATGCAGGAGATTTGAATACCAGTCAGGCTCCTCCTGACTGGGCAGCAAATGATCTTAACTGCTGAGCCATCTCTCCAGCCCCCTTCTTCAGCATTTTTAAAAGTTTCAATAGTGTGCGCGTGCGCGCGTGCGTGCGTGCGTGCGTGCGTGCGTGCATGCGTGCGTGCGTGTGTGTGTGTGTGTGTGTGTGTGTGTGTGTGTATGTATACAGGGGGAGGGGCAATTGCAAAGGTCAGACAAGGACCTGTCCTGCTCTGTCATTTCCGGCTCATTCTCTTGAGACAGGCTCTTTCACTTAACCTGGAGCTAGGCTGTCACCAAGTCCCAGAGATCTTTCTGTCTCTGCTGCCCCTTGGCCCCCAATGGTAGGGCTACAGGCATGCTCTGATATGCCTGGCTTTTTAGCCAGATGCAGGCGATTTGATCATCAGTCGGGCCCTCCTGACTGAGGAGCAAGTGTTCTTATCCACTGGGACATTTCTCCAGCCAATTTTGTCCTTATTTTAGAGTGTGTATAAACAGAAGTTTCCTGTGAAGTGTGCCTTGGGGTTCAGCCGACAGCATTCTCTTACATCTTGTTTACCAAGTCTCTCGACTGCATTGAGAGAATGAGCAACACACCCCACTCAGCGTGTGTAAGCGCTCTTTGTGGAAGATGAGGACATTCAGCAGTGACATGTTTCCCAGACTGAATCCCTGTCACTGAGCGCTGCGTGACTCTCCCCCAGCAAGTGGTTCAGTTTCTCAACTCCGTGTGGCATGGCTGTGGTGACATTACTTTTTAGGACTAATGCTGGTCTTTTTGAAGTTACATTGTGTGTGTTTGTGTGTGTGTGTCAGTGTGTGTGTGTGTGTGTGTGTGTGTGTGTGTGTGTGAGAGAGAGAGAGAGAGAGAGAGAGAATATTACAACATCCATTGGAGGTCAAAGGACAACTTGTGAGAATTGGTTCTCTCCTTCCACCATGTGGGAACAAACTTAGATCTTCAAGCTTGGTATCAAACACCTTTACCTGCTGAGCCTCTCACTGGCCCTTTGTGGTATTTCAAAATTCTGAAATTTTTGTATTTTGTTGGTATAGATGCTATTGTTACCTAAAACAATCTGAAATATGACTTATTTTATCTTCAAGACAGCCCCTTTTAAGAATCTAGTGATTCTAGCTGGGCTGTGATGGTGCATGCCTTTAATCCCAGCACTAGGGAGGCCAAGGCAGGTGAATCTCTTCAGTTTGAGGCCAACCTGGTCTACAGATCAAGTTCCGGGATGACCAGGATACAGAGAAACTCTGTAGTGTTCCCAACACTCCTGAGGTAGAAAGTAGAATTAGGAAGATCAGAAGTTCAAGATCATCCTTGATTATGTAGTAAGTGTGAGGCTAGCCTGGGCTACATCACATCTGATTTTTTAAAAATCAAGCCAGGTATGATGGTACATGCCTTAATACCAGCACTTGAGAGGCAGAGCCGGGAAGAACACTGAGACCTGACTAGGAATCTCACTAAGTTGTCTGGTCTAACCTTGAACTTTGTCAGTAGCTCAGGCTGGCTTCAAAAGTCCTCCCACTTCAACCTCCACAGTTCTGGAAGGACAGGTGCGTACAACCAGATGTGCCCAGCCGTTGGCCTTCATGGGGTTACTGGGCCACTGTGTGTAATGGTGGGGACCTCAGAGGCAATAATTAGGTCCAGGCTCCACCCTCAGGGTGATTCTGTGAGGGTGTGGGCCAAGAAAACCATCCATGTGCCATATGTAGTCAGTTCTCTGACTACACATAACAAATGAACAACCCCCCTAACAGCAATAAAGCTACCCCAAAGTCCCCCAACATTAAAGGGCCTCTAAGCCTGACAACTTAAGTTGATCCTTGGAACCCACTTGGTTGGAGGAAAGATGAGACTCCCACAACATATCCTCTGACTGCCACACGTGCACTGGGGCTTATGTGCTACTACCCCCATAAACAAACAAATAAAATATAATTGAAAACGTTACATTTCATTTTTGAGACAAGGTCTCTCTTATATGTAGCCCTGACTGTCCTGGGACTCATTGTGTAGATTGGGCTGGCCTTGAACTCATAGAGAGCCACTGGCTTCAAACCCACAGAGATTCACCTGCCTCTACCTCCTGAGGTTAGCCAGTTCACAAAGTGCTTGCCTGGAATGCCTAAAGACCTGAGTTCAACCCCCTTATAAAAGGGGAAGCTTTGGAACATGCTCTGTAAGCCCAGCACTGGGGAGACAAAGAGAGGGGGATCCCTTGGGCTTGCCTGACCTACCTGGTAAGACCCAGGACAGTGAGAGATCGGTCTCACATGGTAAATGGGGGACTGGGGAAATGGTTCAGTGTTAGTAGTGCCTACTGCTCTTACAGAGGACTCTGGGTGGCTCACAACCTGCAACTCTAGCTCCAGGAGATCCAGCGCCCTCTCGTGGCCTCTCTATGTGCCTGCAGTCACATGCACATACCCACAAAGAGACACATAAATGAAAAAGAAATCTTTTTAATGTTTTTTCTAATTAAAAAAAGATGTATTTATTTACTTTATGCATATGAGTACTCTATCTGCATGTACACCTGCATGCCAGAAGAGAATGTCAGATCCCAGTATAGATGGTTGTGAGCCTTCAGGGCTTGCTGGGAATTGAACTCAGGACCTCTGGAAGAGCATACAGTGCTCTTAACTGCTGAGCCATCTTTCCAGCCCAATTTTTATAGGTTTGTATTTCATGTGCATTGGTGTTTCACCTGCATTTATGACTGTATGGGGGTGCTGGATCCTAAGGAACTGGGTGGGAAATGAATCCAGGTCCTCTGGCCAGTGCTTTTAACCACAGAGTCATGTCTTCAGCCCAAAAATAAATCTTAAAAACTACAAAGGTGGACAGTCCCCAAGGAAAGGCACTGAGGCCAACTTCCAACATGCATGCTCACACTGACACAATTTCAGTAGCCATTTGTAGCTACTAGGCTATCTCTTTAAAGAGCAGGGAGTGCTACCTGTCTCAGGTCACAGAATTGGCTCCGGGTGGAATGACCTGCATTCCAGCCCTGCCCTTTCCCAACCCTCCCATGTTCCTGAGGGAGGTCAAGGCGGCAGGATATGGTGGCCTAGATTCCTTGGAACTGAAAGCTACAGTCTGAGTGGGTGAGCCAGGCTGCAGGGCATACCCGATGGGAACGTGGGGCTCTGTGTTATCTGTCCAGAGGGCAGAGTCCACTGAGAAGGATCAGCAGCACTTTGATGGACAGGACTTCAGACTTCTTCTTTTTTTGGTCAGGGTGGACCTTCTACTCTCGAACCTCTACTTCTGCCTCCCAGGTGCTGAGGTTGCAGGCCTGCACCACCCACCTACCTGCCCTGGACATTAAAAAAATACCCATAACTTACTTATTTATGTATACACACACGTTTTGCAGAGCACATGTGAAACTTAGAGAAAAAATCCTGAGAGAATTGGTTTTGTCTTTCTACCATATAGGTCCCAGGGATTGAACTCAGGTCTCTAGGCTTTTTACTGCAAGCACCTTTATCCAGGGAGCCCTATCTCCTGGGCCCTGATATAATTTACTTGCCATTAACTTCTCTGGTTCTCCCTTTCCCTCCCTCCCTCCCTCCCTTCCTCCCTCCCTCCCTCCCTCCCTCCCTCCCTCTGTCTCTTCTTTCTTGCACATGCTTCCTTTTATTTTTTTAAGTTTTAAATTTTGAGCAGGATACTAAGTAGCCCAGCTAGACTTGAACTCCTCATTTCCCTGCCTCTGTCTCCTAAATGCTGGGATTACTGGGCTGTGCCTCTATGCCAGGCAAATTTTATTTCCTCCCTTTCTCTGTCCCTCCGTTTTGTAAGACAATTCACATTATGTTTTGCTGACAGGCTTCAAACTCCCATTCTGAGGAGTTCTCTCTCTCTCTCTCTCTCTCTCTCTCTCTCTCTCTCTCTCTCTCTCTCTCTCTCTCTGTGTGTGTGTGTGTGTGTGTGTGTCCCTGGACTCTGGTGACCTGTTCCAACTGGGATGTAGTGCCCTCTCTGGATCCCAGTGGACGTTTGGCTCTGCTGGATGAGGTCAGTGAGTCCTGCGACTACAAGGAGTCCAGGGTTGTCTGGGAGGGGAGGGGCAGCAGGAGAGTGCAGATGCAGTTTCCTAAGAAAACAGGAAACAGCAGCACAGACAAGCAGTGTTGTCTACAAGAGTTTTCTAAGTTGGATGTAGGGTTGCATGTCAAGAGTCCTAGCTATGGGGGAGGAGGAAGGAAGATGATTGAAAGTTTGAGGCCACCCTGGGCTACACAGTGAGACTCTAGCTCAAAAACAAAGAGTGGGGATGTAGCACATTGGTAGACCATCCCAGGGATAGGTTGGGTTGTGGCTCAGTGGTAGAGCCCCTGCCTAGAATCCCCCAGGGAGGGGCTGGGGGCGTGGCTCAAGCTATAGAGTACTTGCCTAAGAATTCCATGAGTTTGGGGACATTGGGGACATGCCTCAGTGGTGTAGTGCCTGCTTAAGAGAGAGAGAGAGACAGAGAGAGACAGGGGAGAGAGAGAGAGAGAGAGAGAGAGAGAGAGAGAGAGAGAGAGAGAGAATGAATAAAAATTTAAATTCCATAATTCTCCCTATGAGCTACTACAAAATGGTCTCTTGTTTTGTTTTGTTTTGTTTTGTTTTCCTGAGACAGGGTTTCACTGTGTAGCCCTGGCTGTCCTGGAACTCTATGTAGACCAGGATGTCCTTGAACTCAGAGACCCACCTGCCTCTGTCTCCCAAGTGCTGGGATTAAAGGTGTGTGTCACCACTACCAACACCCAGCATGTGTGATTCTTTTAAAAATTCTTATTGGGCTCGGGAGATGATGGCTCACTAAATAAAGGTCATACAGATGAAGTACAAAAAAACCCAAAAACCAAAAACCAAAAAACCAGCAGGGCTGGAGAGATAGCTCAGTGGTTAAAAGCACTGATTGCTTTTCTAGAGGTTCTGAGTTCAAATCCCAGCAACCTCATGGTGGCTCACAGCTATCTGTAATGGGATGTGATGTCCTCTTCTGGTGTGTCTGTAGACAGCAACAATGTACTCACATACATAAAATAAATAAATCTTTAAAAAACAAAACAAACAAAAAAAATAATTTTTTTGAGGGGCTCTTTGAGGACGCAGGTTCCCCCTGCCACGTGGCAGCTGATATCCATCAGCAACTCCAGTTCCAAGGGATCCAATGCCCTCTTCTGGTCTCTGCGGGCATTGCAGGCACTTACAAACATGCAGGCAAGCAAAACATATACATACAAAATAAAAAAAATCTTTAAAAGAAACTTTTTTTTTTTACAGTGTCCTACTATGTAGCCCTGGAGAGTCTGGAGTTTGCTATGTAGGCCAGTCTGGCTTCAGACTACCTCTGCCTTTGGAGAGAGTATTTTTTTTTTATATAAACTTATAAAAAGGCAGCAAACTCCTTTACCCACTGATCCATCTCGTTCAACCAAGTTACTCATTCCTGCATTCACTCAGATAATCAACAGATATTCCAATCCCACTCCTTGTGCCAAATTATATCAGCCATGAATCCCTCAGGATAATGGAGTCGTAATACCTAGGAGTGCAGAGAGTGTTCTCTGTACAGCTGGTGTTCAGAACCTCCAGAAAAAGACGTTTATGGGCATGGTGGTGTCCACTTGCAATCTCAGCGGTCAGGAAGCTGAGGCAGGAGGGTCCCATCTTCTAGGCCAGGGCGGGCTACAATATGAGTCCCTGTCTTAAAATGAACAAAATGGGGCTGGAGAGATGGCTCAGAGGTTAAGAGCACTGACTGTTCTTCTAAGGGTCCGGAGTTCAATTACCAGCAACCACATGGTGGCTCAAACCCATTTGTAATGGTATCCGATGCCCTCTTCTGGTGTGTCTGACATATACAGTATACTCATACAAATAAAATAAATAAATATTTTGTAAAAAGTGAACAAACTTACCAACCCAGAATCTAGCGTGTTTTATGGCTTGTGCTTAGATCTCAGATGAGAGCTACAGCTATGCTGGCCTGTGTCAAGTGTTGGGCAGGAGGCCAAATGCTTGCTGTTTGTAGAGCAATTCAAAGGATTCCTGGAAAACTCAAAGGAAGTTTGTCCTCTCCTCTCTCCATCTTCCGTGATCACCTAAGTGCTTGCTAGTGTGAGAAGTTGGGTGGGAGGGCGTGGAAAGGCAAACAGACTTTCCAAAGTGAGGTTGTGAAATTGTCTTCGAGCTTGAAGCACTGACTGTGCCAATGTAAGTAGGATGCTGATACCCCGAGCGCATCTCATCCGCGGCTGCTTGAGACGGGGCATGAATGGAACCCAGTGCTAGAAATCTGTAAGGACAGTTTGGGCTGGCCCTTCCTTCCTTGCCTGCCTGCCTGCCTTCCTTCCTCCCTCCCTCCCTCCCTCCCTCCTTCCCTTCCTTCCTTCCTTCCTTCCTCCCTCCCTCCCTCCCTCCCCCCTCCCTTCCTTCCTTCCTCCCTCCCTCCCTCCTCCCTCTCTTCCTTCCTCCCTCCCTCCCTCCCTCCCTCCCCCCTCCCTCCCTCCCTCCTTCCTTTTAGCTTACGCAAAGCAGGTTATTAACAGAAAACAATCTGAGCAGTTCTCTTCAGAGACAGCGGTCATGATGACCCCCCTCCCCCGCCTCCTTTGAGTACTAGCAGAGGGGATGGAAGTGACATTTTCAATCCCCCCAATATTCATCCCTGATTGAAGCAAGACCTCTGAAGGGTTGACTGGGCTCCAGGTCCACAGGGCTTGGACCTGTTTGCTCATGCGGTCCAGAGTTTAATATGCAGGGCGGTGATGCCAAGTTCCCTGATCATTGGACCACATCCTGGGCAGCCTCCGTGGTGGCTGGGTAAGGAGAACACTCACCTCCATCAATCTCTTCCTTCATTCCACCAGTCATTCGGCAGATAGTTTCCTTGTCAGAAAGATTGGTAACATGGACAACGGTATCATTGAAGGATGCGAGGATGTGGTAGATGCTGAATACACTCTCTGCTTCAGCTACTTGAGGGCCAAGGCTGATGGATGGCTTTTGTCTTTTCCTTCATCGTGCGAGGTGCCATTTCTGTGCATTGCTTTCAGACTCTTCCACTGGAAAGATAGTCATATATTCCATTCTTTCTTCTCTCTCTCTCTCTCTCTCTCTCTCACACACACACACACACACACACACACACCAGGGTCTTCTTTCTCTGTGACCTTGCCTGGCCTAGAACTTGGCATGTAAACACCTTGAACTCACAAGGATCTGCCTGCTTCCACCACCACACCTGGCTCTGTTCCTTCCTTTCTCTTCCTTCTAGTTCTCCTTTATTCTTATTTTTTAGTTCTTTTAAAAATCGTATTTTATGTGGATGAGTGTTTTGCCTGCTTGTATATCCATGCATGCCTGGTACCCACAGAGGTTAGATGATGGCATCAGATCCCTTGGAGCTGGAGTTACAGATGGTTGTGAGCTGCCATGTGGGTGCTGGGAACTGAACCAAGGTCCTCTGCAAGAGCCACAGAGTCATTAGCCATTGAGTCATCTCCCTAGACCACCTTCTATTTCACGTGTGTCTGTGTGTGTGTGTCTGTGTGTGTCTACACTCTGAGTTCTGGGGATTGAACTCAGGTCAGCAGGGTACGCTATTTTACTTATGGAATGGTTTTGTTCACTCTCCTTTCCTGTCATCTTGCCCTTCCCCTTCCCTTTTTTTTCTTCTCTCTTTCCATGTGCCCCTCATACTGGAAATTGAACCTATAGTCTCCTCAGGCATGCAAAGTAGGAGGTCTACCTGTGAGCCACAACCCAGCCCCTCCCTGGGGGATTCTAGGCAGGGGCTCTACCACTGAGCCACGCCCCCAGCCCCTCCCTGGGGGATTCTAGGCAGGGGCTCTACCACTGAGTTACAACCCCAGCCCCTCACTGGGGGATTCTAGGCAGGGGCTCTACCACTGAGCCACGCCCCCAGCCCCTCCCTGGGGGATTCTAGGCAGGGGCTCTACCACTGAGCCACGCCCCCAGCCCCTCCCTGGGGGATTCCAGGCAGGGGCTCTACCACTGAGCCGCACCCCCCAGCCCCTCCCTGGGGGATTCTAGGCAGGGGCTCTACCACTGAGCCATGCCCCAGCCCCTCACTGGGGATTCTAGGCAGGGGCTTTACCACTGAGCCGCACCCCCCAGCCCCTCCCTGGGGGATTCTAGGCAGGGTCTCTACCACTGAGCCACGCCCCCAGCCCCTCACTGGGGGATTCTAGGCAGGGGCTCTACCACTGAGCCACGCCCACAGCCCCTCACTGGGGGATTCTAGGCAGGGGCTCTACCACTGAGCCACACCCCCAGCCCTGCCCTGGGGGATTCTAGGCAGGGGCTCTACCACTGAGCCACGCCCCCAGCCCCTCACTGGGGGATTCTAGGCAGGGGCTCTACCACTGAGCCACGCCCCCAGCCCCTCACTGGGGGATTCTAGGCAGGGGCTCTACCACTGAGCCACGCCCACAGCCCCTCACTGGGGGATTCTAGGCAGGGACTCTACCACTGAGCCATGCCCCAGCCCCTCACTGGGGGATTCTAGGCAGGGGCTCTACCACGGAGCCACGCCCCAGCCCCTCCCTGGGGGATTCTAGGCAGGGGCTCTACCACTGAGCCACACCCCCAGCCCTGCCCTGGGGGATTCTAGGCAGGGGCTCTACCACTGAGCCACACCCCAGTCCCTCACTAGGGGATTCTAGGCAGGGGCTCTACCACTGAGACACGCCCCCAGCCCTGCCCTGGGGGATTCTAGGCAGGGGCTCTACCACTGAGCCATGCCCCCAGCCCCTCCATGGGGGATTCTAGGCAGGGGCTCTACCACTGAGCCACGCCCCCAGCCCCTCCCTGGGGGATTCTAGGCAGGGGCTCTACCACTGAGCCACGCCCCCAGCCCCTCCCTGGGGGATTCTAGGCAGGGGCTCTACCACTGAGCCACGCCCCCAGCCCCTCCCTGGGGGATTCAGTTAGTTCAAATCATAGACAAGGAAAGGAAGGCTCATACTAACTGTATCAATTATCTACTAGCAGTTAACTAGTCATTCTAGGGACTGGAGAGATGGCTCCACAATTAGGAGCACTGGCTACTACTGCAAAGGATCCTGTGTCAGCTCCTAACACTCACATGGTGGCTCTTCCTATAACTTCAGTTACAGGCGATCCAACACCCTCGGCTAGCTTTTCTGGACACAGGCATACAAAGCATGCACACAGGTGTGTGTGCAGGCAGAACACCTGTATATACAAAAAATAAATCTTTAAAAATTTCTTTCAAAACCCATGATTTTAAAAGTTAGTGATCTCAAGTGCCTGTCCCATGTGGTTTCCGACAGAATGGCACCCAGTGATGACTCAATTGCACAGATGTGGCTTTAAGTCTTAAAGTTACAGATGAGCTACTTGATGGGGTCACAGTCCACCACAGGCTGGCAAACTGGGCTCTGTGGGATGTCTCTTTCTTTTCTTTGTTCCTTCCTCCTTGTTTTGGAGACAGAGTTTCTCCGTGAAGCTGTTTGTCCTGGAACTCACTCTGTAGAAGACCAGGCTGGCCTCAAACTCAAAGATCCGCCTGCCTCTGCCTCCCCAGTGCTGGGATCAAAGGTGTGTGCCACCACTGCCTGGCTTCATGTAATTTTTAAAGATAGGACCTCATGAAACTCAGACTGGCCTCAAACTGTGTAGTTGAGGATGGCCTTGAACTCCCGACCCTCCTCTCCGGCCACCTCCTGTGCATCAGCACTGCAGGCTTGAATCACCATGAGCAGTTTATGGGGTTTGGGGATCAAACTCAAGGCTTCCTCTATGCTAGGGTAGCACTCTGCCAACCGAGATACATCACCAGCCTTTCCCCTCATATTTGAACAGTGTGCCATGTAGCTCCGTCTGGCCACCAGCTCGCTATGTAGCTGAGGACGACCTTGAACTCCCAGGCTTCTTGCTTCTACTCACAGGCTTCATTGCTGGTTGACTCAGGTGCCACCATGACTTCCTCTCCAGGAAACCAGCACAGGAAATCCTCCCTTAGGGTGATACTGCCAACAGTGCTCACTAATTTTATGTTAATTTGACAAAGCTTAGAGTCATAAGAGATGAGAAGACTCTGATTGAGAAAATACCTTCACTAAAGTGGGCTGTAGGCAAGTCTGTAGAGCATTTTTCTTTTTCCCCCTGTATGTATGTATGTATGTATGTATGTATGTATGTATGTATGTATTCATCATTCATTCATTCACTTATATTTCATGTGCATTGGTGTTTTGCCTGCACTCATGTCTGTGTGGGGGTCTTGGAACTGGAATTTGACAGTTGTGAGCCGCTGGGCAGTGGTGGCGCACGCCTTTAATCCCAGCACTTGGGAGGCAGAGGCAGGCGGATTTCTGAGTTCGAGGCCAGCCTGGTCTACAAAGTGAGTTCCAGGACAGCCAGGGCTATACAGAGAAACCCTGTCTCGAATCCCCCCCCCCCAAAAAAAAAGACAGTTGTGAGCCTCCATGTAGGTGCTGGGAGTTGAATGCAGACCCTGTGGAAGAGCAGCTGGTACTCTTAACTGCTGAGCCATCTCTCCAGCCCAAGCATTTTCTTAATCAGCGATTGATGTGTTTCACCATAGCAATAGTAACCCCAAGAAAGACACCAAGCATTTGGTTATAGCCATAATCAACATAATGATTATGGCGTGTGACCTGTAGCCTAGGGTGGAAGTGATGGGCAGTGACTTCGAAGGCATCATGGAACACAGCATGAAGGGGATTGGTGATGGAGCTCAGCACCGAATGGTTCAGGCTACCGAGCCTGAAAAGTTGAGTTGGATCCCTGGGGCCCGCGTGATGGAAAATAACCAACTCTTGAAAGTTGACTTCTGACTCCCACATGAATATCATGGTGCAGATGTTACATACAGCCACACCCTCACACCCAGTTATATACATACAGCCATACCATCACACCCAGGTATATTATATACACCCTCACACCTGACTCCATCCCATATTAAATACATAAAAACTTAGATGCCAGGTGGTGGAGTCAGACACCTTCAATCTCAGTACTTGGGCAACAGAGGCAGGTGAGTCTCTGAGTTGGAGGCCAGCCAGGGCTACACAGAGAAACCTTGTTTCAAAACACACACACACAGAGTCTAGAGAGCTTCTTGCTTTTGCAGGGAGCCCAGATTAATTTCCAACACCCACGTTGGGCACTCAACCATCTCGAACTCCAGCTCCAGGGGATCTGAAAAATCTGTCCTTTGTGGGCATCTGGACATGTAAACACCCCCTCCCCCTCCAACACACATAATTAGAAATAAGTCTAAAAGGAACCTTTGTGCATATACACATACATGTACATATTTGTATGTGTGAAAGGCGTGTGTGCCTTAACCCGAGGATGGCAGTTAGAGAGAGGACAGCTTGCATCCCCTTCCAGTTTGTTTGAGGCAGTCTCATTTGTCCTTGCGTATGGCCCTCAAACTCCTGGGATTCTCCTGTCTCTACTTCCTATCTTGCTGTAGGAATCCTGGGATTACATGCACACACGCACACACTCTCTCCCCTGCATTCACCATTTGAATTCACACCCTCATGCTTCTGCTGCACTTCACCCGTGAACCACTTCCCAAGCCCTGTAGAAATAATTCCCTGTGTTAAATGCCCTATGTTTGAGACACTTAAGTTTTTTTTTTTTGGAGACAGTCTCATTATCTAGTTCTGGCTACTACCCTGGAACTTCTTGAGTAGTAGGCCGACTTCAGATTCAGGGATCTGCCTGCCTCTGCTTCCCAAGTGCTGGCAGTACAGGTATACACCATCATACCAGGCCGTTTTTGAGTTTTACTGTGTGGTCCTAGTTTGGCCTGGTGCTTGCTACACTGCCCAGAATGGCCTCATACTTATAGAAATCCTCCTGCCTCTGGCTCCCAAGTGCTAGGATTATAGGCAAGTGCCACCATATCTGGTTTAGCTATGTTTTGCCCTCGTGTATGTGTGCTTGGTACCTCTGGAAGCCAGAAGAGTGTGTGGTACCCTGGGGCAGGAGTGAGATGACTGGGAAATCAGACCTGGGTCCTCTGGAGAAGCAGCTGATGCTCTGATGTGCTAAGCCATTCTTCCCGACATCCTCCGCTCCACCTCCTCCATTCGGTTTAAAGTATGCTTTTAACTTCTTTATTTTATGAGCATGGGTATTTTGTGGGCATGTATGTCTGTGTACCACTTGGGTACCTGAACTTCAGGGACTGGAGCTACAGATGGTTGAGTTGTTAGGTGGGTTCTGGGAATCAAACCCAGCTCCTCGGGAAGTGCAGTCGATGTTCTTAACTGCTGAGCCATCTCTTCAGCCCAGGCTTTCTTAAACAGAGTCATGCAGCCTTGGCTGACCTCAAACTCTAATTAGCTGAGGACTGCCTTAAATTCCTGAACCTCTGTCTCACGTGCAGGAATTACACGCATGTGCTAGCATGAAGGCTTTCTGCATGCTAGGCCTACACTCTACCAACTGAACTACATCATATCCCCTGACTTTTTTCTCCACCTCACAACACATGCTTTTTTATTTTTCAGATAGAGTCTCCATCTCTAGTTGAAACTGGCCTTAAATTTACAGTCTGCAATCCTACCTTAGCTCCCAAGTACTGGCATTATAGGCTGTACCAATGCGCTCAGGCCCAGCCTAGCTTCTAAAAATCTTTTGTGTGTACTCCCATTCCTTGCCTGGAACCTCTCCAGCAGGCTTTTAAAAAAATAATTTTAAAATTTTGTTTTGCCTGTATGTATACATATATGGTGTGTGCAGAGGCTAGAGGGTGTTGAATTACCCAGAAACTAAAGTTACAGTCATAAGTTACTACATGGGTGCTGGGAATTGAACCTGAGTCTTATGTAAGAACAGTAACTACTCTTTTTTTTTTTTTCTTTTTTTTTGGTTTTTCGAGACAGGGTTTCTCTGTATAGCCTTGGCTATCCTGGAACTCACTCTGTAGACCAGGCTGGCCTCGAACTCAGAAATTCACCTGCCTCTGCCTCCCAAGTGCTGGGATTAAAGGCGTGCGCCACCACCGCCCGGCTCAGTAACTACTCTTAATTGAACCATCGCTCCAGTCCCTGAAGATTTACTTATGTGTATGTGTCTGTATACATGCACACAAGTGCAGTGCCTGTAGAGGTCAGAAGAGGGTGGCTGACCCCATGGTGCCCGTAAGCTCCCTGATGTGGATCCCAGGAACTGAATTCCAGTCCTTTTCAAGAGTCACTGAGCTCTCTCCACCCCACCCCACCCCACATTAGGATCCCCAGCTCCCTCCCCAGACAGGGTTTCTCTGTGCAGTCCTGGAACTCACTCTGTAGACCTGGCCTAGAATTCACAGGGATCTGCCTGCCTCTGTCTCTGAGCACTGGGCGTTTAAGTGTGTGCCACCACACCCAGCCCCACATTAGTCTTTTTTAAATGCTATCTCTTCTTGCTTGTCCCATTGGGGCCCTCAGACACACGAGGATGCAAGCCCCGCCTGGGAGCACAGAATTGATTTTATTGTTCCGAGTTTGGGTTCATTCCTGTCCCGGTCACTGGGCCGAGGCAAGCAGGCCTTGCCTCTTTCAGTCTCGGTCCCTCGGGGGTCTGCTCAGATTCTCGTCCATGTTCAAAGTGCACTGAGAAAGCTTCACAGTTTTAATATGTCCTAGATGTTCGACTGAAGCAGAGTGAAGAAATAGCCCTCCCACCCCCACCCACCTAACACAAAACAAAACAACAAAACAAAACCATCCCCTAAACCCCAGCAGCTGCTGCTACAGCCGTTATGAAAAAATAATACAAACTCTTCTTAAAAAATAGATCACACAGAAAGAACTCAGAGGGCAGATGCACCCAGGGAGGGGGTGGGGCTGCTCCAGCCATGGGGAGAGTCCCGGGGCGGGTGCTGAGATGAACCTAGAGGGTTGGGGTGCTGGTGGATGGCTGCCTCACTCCCTCTGCCCAGCCTCTGTAGTGTGGGCTGGACCCTCCCTGTCAGCTGGATCCCAGGCGTCATCCGCCCTCTCCCCTGAGGATCCGGGCTCATCCTGAGGACTGGTACCTATTTCTCACTAAAGTGGCTTTGATCAAGAAATGAGACGGACACCAAGCAAGAGCAAGGGCCACTGCCTGGCCACATGGAATCGGACCTCTCTCTCCGCTTTGGGAGTTAGATCCCTGTCAATACCTGATGCTACCTAGATTCGCTCAAGGGGATCCTGGACTCCCCTTGGGTTCCTGGGCACAGAGCCTGTCCCTTGGCATTATAGGGGCTCACTTCTAAGGCTGCTTTCTAGCCCAGCCTTGCTGGGGAGGAGCTGCCAGCAGGTGCAGTGTGCAGACGGCTGCAGGCAACGCATGGAATGGGCCCGGCTTCCCGACCCTCTAGCTCATGCAAAGACAAGTGGGGTTGGCCCCACAGAACGGGAGGTAAGGCAGGGCAAAGTGACTGACCATGTGTGAGTGCAGCCTGGTGACTTGGGGGCCAGAGGCAGAGAGAAGCTGGGGGGCACCCTGCATGAGGGGAAAAGGCAGGTCAGGGCCTGGGACTGGGGGGATGGGCACGGGCACCACTGCCCTGGCTGAGGGCTCCATGCCTAGGCCACCCACTGCTGAGGAATCTGGTGAGGGTATAGTCTTCAGAGGCGGGGATGCAGATGGTGGGGCCCACTGCACTCAGTCAGGGACCTCAGGGTGGGCAGGCAGTGAGCTCTCGCCCCGCCGGTAGGTCTCCCAGAAGCCCCGCTCCAGTTGTTCCAGTTGTGCGCCCAGCGGCAGGTGACCAGCCAAGTGCATGCGAAGTGTTTCTAGCCATTGTTCCAGCTTTACGAAAGAGGGCCTGGGGTGACAGGGGAGCGAGCACCAGGGGACAGTGAGTCTGGCTCTCCCAAAGACCCACCCATCCCAAGACTGCTTCAGGTGACAGGCCTATCGCCCCGCCCCCCACAACTCACCTCTTCTCAGGATCCAGGTCACAGCAGCGCACAGTGATGGGGAAGAAACTTGGGGGACAGTTTGGTGGACAGTAGCGGTCCAGGAAACCCCTTACATTGAGGCCAAAGTCCATAGTGCGGGGCAGATAGTCAGGGTCTGCATTCACGCGCCCGATTATCTGTTCAGTACAGAGCCCACCAGTCAGTGTGGGGCCCTTGAGCCTGGGGGTTCTGGAAGGCTGCCAATGCTCTGAGGACAGTTAAACAGGGACGGCCAGGGACCGCACTGATGCTGTGCTCTGGCTTTGGGGAGCCATGTTCTCAGGGCCTGAGGCCCCTGTGGGAGGAGAGGAGAGGAGCCACTGGATCTGGGCACAAGGGCTGCTTATGTGACCTACCTCACAGAGGACAATTCCAAAGGAGAACACGTCCACCTTTTCATCGTAGCTACGACCTAAACAGAGAGCAAGTATCAGCCAGGGCTGCAGGACTAGGACTAGTGCTGGACAGGCAGGGAAAACACATCCTACTGAGTTCCAGAGCACCGAGGCACCAGGGATGTGGCTCAGTTGACAGGCAGCTCGAGAAGTATGCACAAAGCCCTGGGTTCCATCCCCAGCAAGGCATAGAAGGAGACATTCGTGGTTCTGCCTGGGGCCTATGTGCTATCTGAAACACCTCTTCTCTTTTTCTTTTAAGTTTTTAGATTTCTTACTTTATGTGTATTAATGTTTTGTCTACATGTGTGTATGTGTACCACATGTGTGCTTGGTGCCTGTGGAGGCCAGAGGCATGAGATCTTCTGGAAATGGAGCCACGAATGGTTAAGAGCCGCCATGTGGGTACTGGGAACTAAAGCTCTGCAGGGCAGCAGACAGGGTGTTCCTACAGCTGAGCCACCACAGTCGGCCTGCTTTGTTTTTAGACAGGGTATCACTAGGTTGCCCTGGCTGGCCTTGAACTCCCCATGACCAGGAAGGCTGGCCTGGAACTCATAGAGATCCACCTGCTTCTGCATCTCGAGTGCTAGGATAAAAGATACACAGCCAACATTTGCCAATTTTCTTGGTGTTTTTGAGATAGGTCTCACTCTAGCTAGGCTAGCCGGAAACTCACCATGTAACCAAAACAGGCCTTGAACTCCCAGCAATCCTCTTGCTTCCATCACCCAAATACTGGGATGACAGACATGTGCTAACACACCTGACTTATGTGCTGCTGGAGATGGACCCAGAACTTTCTGTATGTTAGACAATTAATTAGCCACATCTCCAGCCCCATAACACTCCCCATGCCACCCCAAGACCAGGCTGGCTTTGAACTCACAGCGATATGCCTGTCTCTCCAAAGGGCTGAGATTAAAGGCATGCACCATTACTGCCTGGCTATAAATACCTTTTTCAAAAAAAGATAAAGCCTGGCCTGGTGGTGGTGTCACATGCAAGCATGGAGCAGAGGCAGGAGGATTTCTGAGTTCGAGGCCAGCCTGGTCTACAGAGTGAGTTCCAGGACAGCCAGGGCTACACAGAGAAACCCTGTCATTAAAAAAAAAAGACAAAGTTTGGCAGAAATGGTGGTACGCAGCTGTAATCCCAGCACTCAGGAAGGAGAGGCAGTTGGATCTCTGTGAGTTCGAAGCCAGCCTGATCTACACAATGAGTTCCAGGACAGCCAGAACTACACAATAAAGAGGGGTTATCTCAAACAAAACAAAATGAAACACAACAAACAAAAAATCAGAAAGAGATGAAGCCAGACAGGCTGGGGGTGGTCACTTACAAGCCCAGCACCCTGGGCCAGAATGCCTATCTAGCATATAGGAAGCCCTGGATTCTATCCCAGCACCACAGACCGAGCGTGGTGGCTCATTCCTATAATCCTAACACTCTGGAGGCAGAGGCAGGAGGACAGGAGCGCAAGGTCATCCTTGGCTAAATAGTGAGTTTGAGGCTAACCTGTGCTTAATGAGACTTGGTCTTAAAAAAAGAAGGCCTGCTAGGTGGGCCACCTGACCAGTTTTGAGTTGAGCCCCAGGATCCAGGAGGGAAGACAACTTCCTCCTACACCGTGCCTCTGGATGTGCATGTGTGCACGTCCACAGTGTGAAAACCACACCCAACACCCACCCGAAACTAAACAAAGGAGTGTGGTAATGTAAAGAGGAGGTGGAGGCTGGAGGGAGGCGGGAGAAGAGGACACAGGAAGGACCCAGGGAAGCCAGCGGCAGAGGCCAGCGTGGGGCGCAGCTTCTGCTCCTCCGCCTGGGACCCCGAGAGCAAGCACTCACCATTGATCATCTCCGGTGCCATCCAGTAGGGGTTGCCCACCACTGTGTACCGCTTCTTGCGGTCCGGCTTCTTAAGGCTGCGCAAGTCTTCAGACTGATTCTTCTCATCGATCATGAGTCGAGCCAGGCCGAAGTCGGCCACCACCACGTTCCTGTTCTGGAGATTTCATAAGGCAGGCTGAGACCTAGTCATCTCTGCTTCTATTGAGGATCCTTTCCCTATAATCCCATACAAGGCACAGAGAATATACCCCAGATACCAGGGACCTTTGTGGGGTAGGGTATCTCCCTCTGTCCCAGCTCTGCAAACAGAGCTGCCTAAAACTTCTAGAAATTCCAGTGAGGGGCTAGGGCCGTGATTCAGAGGTAGAAAGCTTGCCTAAGCACACGCCCCATCCCCCCACCCCCACCCTTGGGTGAGGGACTAGAAGCATGGTTTCATAGGTAGGTAAAAAGTCTGTCTGGAATCTTCCAGATTAGAGTGTGGCTCAATAGTAGAATCCTGGCTTAGAATTTCCCAGGAATTGGAGCATGGGTTTGCATTAGAGCCCCTGCCTAGACTCCCCCAGTGAGGGGCCGGGGGCGTGGCTCAGTAGTAGAGCCCCTGCCTAGACTCCCCCAGGGAGGGGCTGGGGGCGTGGCTCAGTGGTAGAGCCCCTGCCTTGAATCCCCCAGTGAGGGGCTGGGGGCGTGGCTCAGTGGTAGAGCCCCTGCCTAGAATCCCCCAGGGAGGGGCTGGGGTGTGGCTCAGTGGTAGAGTCCCTGCCTTGAATCCCCCAGTGAGGGTCTGGGGGCGTGGCTCAGTGGTAGAGTCCCTGCCTAGAATCCCACAGTGAGGGGCTGGGGGCGTGGCTCAATGGTAGAGCACTGCCTAGAATCCCAGTGAGGCTGATGGTGTGCCTCAGTGGTAGACTGCTTGCCTAGCAGGCTCAACATCTTAGATTCCATCTCTAGAACTAAGAAAATCAAAACCAGAGGTGATGGAGGCCCAGCTGGCACTATCACCTGAGGCCAGACGTGGGTGGGATGGATATGTGCTCAGTCTCTTCCCACCTGCTGTCCTTGTGACACTTTCTCCAGATGACTGTCCTGTGATTTAAGATGGGTAGCTGAAGGTCCTTCCTTTTGGGGTAAGCCTGGGTCCTGACATCTCTCCTTTTTCAGGTGTTCCTCATGTTCACACAGAATAGGTGACACTGAGGCTGTTAAAAGGGATGCAGGCCACCAAGGATCTAGACACCCAGGTCAAGCAAGACTCATGGAGGACTCGTTCAGCTCACTTTCATGCCACCAATGCTCAGTTTTGTGGCTCACCCTCAGGGTGTTCCACAGCCTGTGTGTCCTATCTTGCTAGGACAGCTCCAACAGTTAGTCCTGTCTTCTGTGCGGGGTCCTCGGCGGCTGACAGGGCTCAGAGGACACTAGGGACCTAAACATCAGAGTCAGGAACTAAAGTACTGCGTTTGTTTAGATTATAGCTCTGTGCTGACTGCTTGAATGGTTTAGAGACCTTAGGCAACATTGTCGTGCACGCGTGCACGCGCGCGCGCGTGTGTGTGTGTGTGTGTGTGTGTGTGTGTGTGTGTGTGTTATGGTATTGGGGGTTGAACCCAGGTCCTCACATAGGCAAAAGTTCCATTGTTAAGTCATGCCAGCTGCCCCTCCCTGGGGGATTCTAGGCAGGGGCTCTACCACTGAGCCACGCCCCCAGCCCCTCACTGGGGGATTCTAGGCAGGGGCTCTACCACTGAGCCACGCCCCCAGCCCCTCCCTGGGGGATTCTGGGTGTATGCCTTCCTCAGCCATGCTGCCAGGACTTTTTTTTCACTTTGTAATTTGAGACAGCATCTTGTTAAGTTGTCCAGGCTGGCGCTGACCTGGGTCTGTAGCTCATGCAGGACTCAGTCCTCTTACCTTCACCTTCCCCAGTTCAGATGCTGACTCCAGTCATTTATTATGGGAGCAAGACTCTAGGCATTTGCTCTCCAGTTTGACCCAGTTCCTCTGCTTTCTGTAGAACACCTGGGGACCCCTTAAACACCAATCTATAAACTTGGGGCTGATTGCCTCTTATCCTCTTGGCCTCCACTGAAATGACAAGTCTCTTCCAGAAGCCTGCCTAGATGCCCCTGTCCACATGCTAATTTGAGGTTGTTGCTGCTGCCTGAGTAGCCTGTGCTACCTCAGGTGGCGTCTGTGAACTGCAGTGAAAGCTGGCTTTTCACTTTGAATCAGTTTTCCCTTCTCTGACCTGTTAAACCCTTGCGCTGCGGGTGGGTCTGAGAACTGCTGCCATGTTATAAATGGGAGAGCCAGGGCTAACGCAGGTGTGCCTGCCTCTTACACTGGTACTGGTCACCTGACCTCTAGTTCCACAAAAGCCCCGAGAGGAGCAGCCCACAGGTCCCTTCTTCCCCCGCACTGCTCACCTCACGGACCAGACAGTTGTGGGAGTTGAGGTCTCGGTGGATGATGTTCATCGAATGGAGGTAGGCCTGAGGGAACGGAATGAGGCCATCAGTGCATGTTTAGTTAGCGGACTCTGCCTCAGCCCGACCTCTGGAAGCCCCTCGCCTCCTACCGTCTGGTTAGCTGATGGACTCCAGGCACCTGCTCTACTGCGGGGCTGGACCTTGAGCCTTCAGTGGGGCTCTCCATAGTCATCGACATGGCTGCCCCCTTCAGTGGGGCTCTCCACAGTCATCTACATGGCTGCCCCCCTTCAGTGGGGCTCTCCATAGTCATCTACATGGCTGCCCCCCTTCAGTGGGGTCTACACAGTCATCTACGTGGCTGCCCCCCTTCAGTGAGGTCTACACAGTCATCTACATGGCTGCCCCCCTTCGGTGGGGCTCTCCATAGTCATCTACATGGCTGCCCCCTTCGGTGGGGCTCTCCATAGTCATCTACATGGCTGCCCCCTTCGGTGGGGCTCTCCATAGTCATCTACATGGCTGCCCCCTTCAGTGGGGCTCTCCATAGTCATCTACATGGCTGCCCCCTTCAGTGGGGCTCTCCATAGTCATCTACATGGCTGCCCCCCTTTGGTGGGGCTCTCCATAGTCATCTACATGGCTGCCCCCTTCAGTGGGGCTCTCCATAGTCATTTACATGGCTGCCCTTCCAAGCTTCCCCATACGTAGGCTCTGCTCCCACACTCCTCGTGGCAGTAAGTCACCTGAGTGAGTGGCAGGTCACTTACCATCCCTGATGCAATGTCCTTGGCAAAGCTGACCCTCTGACTCCATGGGTACTGGCTGTCCTAGGGATAGGGAAAAACGGCTAGTATAGAGCCTGGCAAGTGGTGGGCTGCGGGGATGGCATGGGGGCAGGCACAGGTGCCGAGGGCTCCACGGTCTCCTGTGTCCACGGCTGCCTGTGAACACTTATCTTCCAAGGGCTGTGTGCACGCCGCATCCAAGGCTCTGTTCTCTGTGGTTTGTCACAGACAACTTGGGGAGCCTACTCTCCCCTTCTGCCCTCTGGGTTCCAGGGACCAAACTCACGTCATTAGGCTGAAGGCAAGCACTGTTACCTGCTGAGCCATTTCACTGGCCCTTGCTTTGATTTTTTGGGACAGGATGCCCTATGTAGCCTAGGCTGGCCTTGAACTTCCAAGTTTCCTGCTTTGGCCTCAAGGTTAGGATTATAGAAACTAAAGGCATCTGTTCTTAACAGAACTGATTTCACACACTAAGGGTTCATGCATGTTCTCCTGCAGTTCCCAAACTAGCTATCCTGGGCAGTGACCTGCGTGGTTGTTACCCTGTTGGGTGTTGGTTTATGCACCTCTCCAGGGCCGACAGTAGAAACTACAACCCAGGAGTCTGTTAGAATAAGTAGGGTGGTAACCTATTAAACCTCCCAAATGCTCTTTCTTAATATAATTTGTTCATTCTGCCTTCTTTTCTTCTGTAGATGTGTGTATCCATTTTGTGTGTATGTGTGTGTGTGTACAAGTGGATGGGGTCAAAGGTAAGTGTCAGGTGATTTCCTTAATTTCCTTCTACAATTAAACATTTTTAATTATTACGTCATTTGTTTATGTGTGTATATGTGTGTACGGGTGTGTACGTGCCACAGCACGTGTGTGAGACATATGACAACTTGTAGGCGTTTGCGCTCTTCTTCTACTATGTGGGTCCTGGAGACTGAACTCAGCCCGTCCGGCTTGGTAACAGGCATCTTCACTCTCTGAGTCATCTAGCTGGCGCTTCTAACTTATTTTTTGAGGGAATGTCTCACTGAAGCCAGAGCTCCTGGCTGTGGATAAGCTGGCTAGCCCTAGTCCCTGGAGACCCTGCCTCCAACTCCTCAGTGATGGGATCGAATGTATACACCATCGTAGGGTGCTTCCCCCCTCCTAGACAGGGTTTCTCTGTGCAGCTCTGGCTGTCCTAGAACTAGCTTTGTACACCAGGCTGGCCTCGAACTCACAAAGATCCTGTTTCCATCTCCTCAGTGATGGGATTACAGGTGCACACCATCATGTGGGACTTTTAAGAGGTCCTTGGGGTTGCACTCTAGTCCTTACATATGGAAAACAAGCCCCTTTGCCCATGGAGCTGTGTCCCCAGCTCCCATTTCTAGCTTTCAAACCGAGATGAATCAACAACGCTCAGTCAAAGCTTAAGGTCTGATAAGCCACCTGCATTCTCAGCACCAGTCGCTGGGAGAACAGGGCTCTGGCTCTGCTATGGTTTGGATGTGGGGTCCCCAGAGGCCCACGGACTAAAGGCTCAGTCTCTAGCATGGCACTGGCGGGAAGCGATGTAGCTTTTCCAAGGCAGAGCTAACTGGAGAGTTCTTAGGTTATTGGAGGTCACTGCCCTGCAAAGGGACAGAGGGACCCTGCCCTCTTCCTCCTTAATTCCCTTTCCTTGCTTTTTTGTGTTGGTGTGTGTGTTTAGAAAGGGTCTCATAGGGGGCTGGAGAGATGGCTCAGCGGTTACGATCACTGACTGCTCTTCCAAAGGTCCTGAGTTCAAATCCCAGCAACCGCATGGTGGCTCACAACCATCCGTAGGAGATCTAACTCCCTCTTCTGGTGTGTCTGAAGACAGCTACAGTGTACTTAAATATAATAATAAATAAATCTTTAAAAAAAAAAAAAAGAAAGGGTCTCATAATTTATATAGCTCTGGCCGGCATGGAACTTGCTCTGTAGACCAGGTTGGCCTTGAACTCATATGACCCACCCGTTTCCCTAGTGCTGGGATTGGAGAGGCTCATGCAGTGCTGCTGCGGATGGAAGCCAAAGCCTCCTGTAGCTGGCTGAGGCCACGTGAGTCCCGCCCCGCCCCGCCCCAGCCCTGCTCACCATGCTCTTGATGATGCCCCGCAGGGTGCCGCCCTTAATGTACTCCGTGATGAAGTTCAGCCGCTTGTCCTTGTAGAGCACCCCGATGAACTTGAGCACGTTAGGGTGCTCCAGGCACCGCATGACCTTTACCTGGAGGGACACATGCAGGCTGGGCCCAGACCTTCTTTCCCTGGCTCCACCTTGCCTGAACAACAGGGCACCCAGTCTCCTCTCAAGTGTCTCTTAAGCCCTATGGTGGTAGTGGTGGTGGTGGTGGCTGGGGTGGTGCAGTGGCGGCAGCAGTGGCCTGTGTGCACACCTTTAGTCCCAGAACTCAGGAGGCAGAGATAGATCTCTGAGTTCAAGGCTAGCCTGGTCTATAGAGTGAATTCCAGGGCAGCCAAGGCTACACAAAGAAATCCTATCCTGAAAAAAAAAATCAAACCAAACCAAACCAACCAACCCACCACCACCACCACCACAACAAACAAAAAGAAAGTGTCTTTCATAGCTCAGGCTGGTCTTGAACTAGGTATGTAGCCATGGAGGTCCTTGAACTCCTGATCCTATCCATCTCCCTGGTGCTGGGATAGCAGGCATGTAACCAAGGCAGTTTTGGCATGAGCCTAGGGCTCTGTGCACGGCAAGCAAGCATCTACCAACCTGCACCCCAACCCATAGCTGGTCTGACTTTTGCATCTTTCAGCCAATGTCTCACATAGCCCAGGCTAGCCTAGAACTCTCTATGTAGTTGAGGAAAACCTTGATCTCTGATCTTCTTGCTTCCATCTTCCAAGTGCCGGGGTTAGAGATGTGTACTATAATGCCTGGTTTGTGTGTATGGCGCTGGGGACTGAATCTGGGGCCTCAAGCAGGTGAGGCACCTGATCTAATGACTGAGCCACACCCACAGCTCATGGTGGCTCTGTCTTTGCTCAAGTTACCCTGTCCCCAGTGAGGCCTGAGCCCTGTCACCCCTTCTCACTGAGGAGGTGAGCAGACATGTGACCTCTCCACTCACCTCCTTGAGGAATGTCCTCTGAGTCTCCTCGTCAAACCGGATAAGCTCCTTCATCACCATCACCTCGCCTGTTTCTCGGTGTGTCACCTATGTTGGGGATATGGAGGTACAAAACTCAAGGTAGGACGTAGTAACGCGTGCCTCTAACCCCAGCCACTTGGGAGGCAGAGTCAGGAGGAGCTCATGTTCAAGGCCAGCCTAGGTTATCTAGTGAGTATGAGACTAGCCTGGGCAACTTAGTGAGACCTTATCCTGATAATGCAAATAAAACCAGGCAAGCTAGTACATGAGTATGATTCCGGTACTTGAGAGGGGTAAGACAGAAGATCAGGAGTTCAAGGTCACCCTCAGCTACATAATGAGTTCAAGGCCAGCTTGAGCTACAGGAGACTTTGTCCTTAAAGGCAAACCACAAAGTTCTCAATCTATCCATGTAAAGTCTCTCCCATCTCAACAGCTCAGGGAAGTCCAGGATAAGGAGTGGGTAACCCTGGGATGAGAGCATAGATGTCCCGTGTTGGATTCCCGGGGGCGGGGGCAGTGTGAAGGAAGAGGTGGTCAGAGGGTGACCCAGTCGGCCCTCCCCATTTGCATACCTTGATGGCCTGGCCGAAACAGCCCTTGCCCAACACCTCACCGTGGATGAGGTCGGACGGCCGGAAGATGCGGTGCGGTCGGCAGACCACTCGGAGGGACTCGGAGCGACCCAGGTCCTTGCGCTGGGAGGCTGGTGAGGCAGCACCCGGGGACGTGTCAATACTGCAGCTCCTTCTGGGAAAGGTACACAGGGCCCAGTGCCAGGGGGAGGGGGCACCTGGCTGAAGCACCACATTAACTGCTGCTCATCCCCCGTCCTGGGAGTAGATGGGACAGCCTGGTGTCTGGGGGTACCACACAGTTCACTAGAAGGTGCCCGCAGCATCCTCTGCTTGGTGGCCCAGGCTCCGACACCCTGCCTGAGATGCCCATCACACTGCAGTACACAGGTGCCCCTGCTACGGCCTGAGACTGGACCCACTGAGAGGAGGGAGCACATGCCCAGGACAGCACAACCTCTTAGAACAGTGGTGGTGCACGCCTTTGATACCAGCGTTTGGGAGGCAGAGGCAGGCGGATCTCCAAGTTCAAGGCCAGCTTGGGCTACAGAGAGTTACAGAATAGCTAGAACTACACAAAGAAACCCAGCCTCCAGGAAAGAAAGAAAGAAAGAAAGAAAGAAAGAAAGAAAGAAAGAAAGAAAGAAAGAAAGAAAGAAAGAAAGAAAGAAAGAAAGAAAGAAAGAAAGAAAGAAAGAAGAAAGAAAGGAAAGAAGGAAGGAAGGAAGAAAGGAAGGAAGGAAGAAAATAAAGATAAAAAGGCAGCTATCACTCCAGAAGGAAACCCTTTCAAAGGTCTTCTCCAAGAGTCCTGGAGAGGTCCCAGCAGAAGTGGGACAAGGGACAGGCCACCACTGGCTCCTCCTGTCCGTCCTTTTGCTTCTTCAGGTTCAAGGACAGAGGACTCGTGGCCCCTGCTCCCTGGATCACCGCAGCAGACTGTGTGAACCAACTGACTTGACATCATACATCAAATCCCTCATCTTGGACCACAGTAGTCTTTGTGAAACATACCATTGTGTGGTAATAACCAGTTAGAGGAAGCCTCTAGGAATGGAGAGGTGACCAAAGCCTCCTGGATATCTGATGCCTGGAGTCAGCCTGTCACCCAGTGTTCCCATCATTCCAAGGTGATCACTAGCTACTGCATGAAGTCAAGATGCTAGCCTGTGTCCTGTTTTCTCTACAGCTTCAAATGAGCCTTCACTATTAAGGTGTTAAAAGAAGAAGAAGAAGAAGAAGAGGAGGAGGGGGAGGAGGAGGGAGGGGAAAGGGGAGGAGGGGGGGGAAAGAAAAAAAACAACTACAAATCAGCCAGGTATGGTCAAGAATATTGCAATTCCCAGTATTTAAGAGATAGAGGTAGGAAAATCACAAGTTCAAAGCCAGCCTGGGCTATGTATGAAGCAAAACACATAAATAAACTAAAAATCATCTAAACAAGCCAAGAAATGGGATGGGGTGGGGGGAGCGAGTGCCAGAAACCACCGTAATGCGTTGTAGTTTCTCGTGGTATTTTTCATGTGTGTATGCATGCATTCGTGTGAGTGTGCATGCATATTTGTGTGCGAGCATGTGGAGGCCCTATGTTGACGTCAGGTATTTTCCTTAATCACTCTCTGCCTTACTATTTTTTAGACTTATTATCTTTACTTATCTGAATGTGTTTGTATCTATGTGTGGTTTGTGCGTGTAAGTACAATGGCGGTGGAAGGCAGATAAAGGACATCAGACCCCTCGGGGCTGGCAGAGGTGAGCCACCCACAGTGGGTGCCAGGAACCAGACTCTGGTCCTTTGCAAGAATACATATATTCTTAAGCCTTTTTTTCCCCCTCTGAGACAGGGTCTCAGTATGTAGACCAGGCTGGTCTAGAACTCAGAGATCCATGCCTCTGCTCCCCAAGTGCTGGGATTAATGGTGCGTGCCACTACACCTGGCGCACTCTTTGCTTCGAACTGCTGGTCCAGCCTTCCAGCATCCTTCTGAGACAGGGTCTCTTGACTGAACCCTGCGCTGTAGTTACAGGGGTGCGGCCTTTTACATGGCGCTGCTGTGGGTCTGAACTGAGGCCTTCACGCTGGCGTGGCAAGTGCTCCTACCCCGGGAGCTATTCACTCTGTATACCCCGTGAGAAATACGACTGGAAAAATGAAGGGACGGAAGAACAGCAAGAACGTGCGAGCAGCTTATAAGGACAAACAGCCTACGCATTTGTAATAGTAAACAACGGCATGACAACGGATTGCTGTCGAGCCAATGACATGAATGGAATTTTTACCGACTTTATTTATATAAATGCTATTTTTTTTTAAAAATTCAAGAGTTGGCACACTAAAGTGATAAAATAGGGTTTTTTTGGGTTTATTTAATTTCATTTTAATAAATAGGGTCTCATGTAGCCCAGGCTAGCCTCCAACTCACTCGGTAGCCAAGGATGAACTAGAACTTCCCATCCTCCTGCTTCTACCTGAGTGCTAGGTTTACAAGTGTGTGCTATCACGCTTGGTTGATGTGCTAGGGATGGAGCCTGGAGCTCTGTGTACACTAGGTGAGTACTCTGACCACTGACCTAGAGCCCGGCCTTAAAATATGCTTTATCTGCACCTGCTCCTCTCTGGTACCTCCCCGCTCTGCTCATCTATCTGCCTATAGAAAAATGCATAGAAATCAGTCTGTCGAGCTTCTTAAGTAAACTTTAAAATTAGAGAGAAGGCCTATGAGGTGGCTCGGCAGGTAAAGGCACCTGCCAACAAGCCTGACAACCTGGGTCTGACCGGTGCATAGGCACTGAGGTGTTCTCAGGGCCCATCTCTGTGCTCCCCTCTCCCACAAAGTAAATGAATAAAATCAACACAAAATAAAAGACGTGGGTCCGCCTGGGAAGGTCTCTGACTCCCAGCAGGAGGCGCTGTTTGCTGCTTCCTTCCTCATCCTCCCGTCTATTCCAATCCCCACACGGATGCTGCTGGCAGAGTTGAGGGATTAAACGGAGGAAGCCTGGAGGGAAGAGCGCTGGCTGCTCTAGCAGAGAACCAGGGCTTGGTCCCCGGAACCCGCACGCGGCGGGCTCACAACCTCCAGCGGCAGAGGATCTGACACCCTTGCAGCCACCAGGCACACATGTGGTGCACAGCTATACATGCAGGCAAGACACCATGGAAAACACGTGGGGGAACAGGCTGACTTACAAGACAGGTTTCTGCCGGGCAGAGCTGCCTGCCTGTCCGCTGGGAGTGTGCACCGGGGAGCTCAGGGGGCTGGGATCCGACACTGGCCCATGGCCCAGGGAGTCATGGGGGTCGTGCTCAAGGGTCAGCTGGAGCAGGCGGCTGGTCTCCTGGATCAGCAAGTCAATCTGGGGACAGGTGTAAACAGGTGAGTCTTCTGAGGAGGCAGCAGAGCTCAGGGGTGAAGCCTCTACTTCTCTCATCCCATCCTGCCAGCCCTGGATCTGCCCATGATCCTGGGGCCCTACCTCATCCAGCGGCACATTCCGGATGGGCGTGCCGTTGATTTCCAAGATCCGGTCTCCAACATGGATGGAATTCTTCACATCAGGGCTCATGCAGCCTGGGTCCACTCTGGGGATAAAGCCATGGTTAGACTGGTTCCCCTCTGTGCCCTTTAGCCCCATAGCCAAGAGCACCAGGTGTGGGGTGGGGAGGTGGAAATCGCAGTATACTGTGGTTTAGTTGTTACCTTTAACAAAACGAAAGATTTTATGTGGATGTTTTGCCTCTGTCTGTCTATGCACCACATGCATATGTGCCTGGTGGCCACAAGGGTGTCTGGAGCTACAAGATTGTGAGCCGCCATGTGGTTGCTGGGAACCACACCCTGGTTCTCTGAAAGAGTAGCCTGTGCTCTTAACTGCTGAGCCGGCTCTCCAGCTCCAGTTTTATCTTCCTATTAGCATCTAGTAACTGTGCTTAACATCAGGCTTCACCTTGGCGCGTTAGGTAGTGCGTGTGATCCCTCGCCTCCACCCTCCTGTCCCCTCCACCCTCCTGTCCCCTCCACCCTCCTGTCCCCCTCCCCTTTCTGCGGATCCCTTTATTCTTTGCAATACTTCTTTCAGGTCTTCTCCCTTTTTGGGGGGTGTGTGTGACTCAATGTTTCATTACAGTTGCTCACAGAGGACAACTCCCTAACTCCAGGATTACAAGTACAGTTGCTGTTTGACTTAAAAATTTTTATATTCATTTATTGCGAGTGCCTGTTTGTGTCTGTTTGTCTGTGTGTTTGTAAACCAGAGGCTAATTGGTTCTTCCACCATGTGGGAGGGAGCTGGGAATGGAACTCAATTTGTCAGTCTTGGTGGAAAGCATCTTTATCTGATAAGCCATGCTGACAGCCCCCGGTTTTTGTAAAACTGGGTTTTGGGGGAGTGATCTCAGATCCTCCTGCTTCTAGTATCTGGACGTTCTGGGCCTGAATAACCTGACTCAGTGACTGCAGACAGAACGCTCCGACCTGTGAGCTAAGATGGATCTCTCCCCACTCAGGTGGTTGATGCCCGGTACCCTCTCCTAGCATCAGATTGCCGAGTAAGACAACCAGGTCCTATGACAGAGCCCCAGCTGGCGTGGCGCCCACTCACCCTTGCACTCGGACGGTGTGCGAATGCTCTGTGCCACATCCTGGTGGGCCGTGAGGGGGGTCGATGGAGACAGACAGGCCTCGTCTGCCATGGGCGGAGGCTGGGATAGACACTAGGGTGACAGTGTGGGGCAGGTGGGAGCTGGGTGAGTCAGGCAGGATCTGCTCGATGACTGGAGTCACCACAGTCTGGTAGTAGCACTGCCCGCTACAAACGTCATCGCGGTGCGGGTCCCAAGAGAAAGGGAAGAAGTTAGTACCAGGGAGAAGTCAGTAATGCGTCGCTGCAGCCCATAGCAAACTGGTGGGACTTAAGGCGGGACTGGGCATGCCCAGTTGTCTCAGCACCCCCAACTCTGGGTCTGTTACTCTGGTTAAATTTTTTTTTAATTACATTTATTTTTGGGTGTGTTTGCTCAAGTATATGTGTGTCAATATATATGGGGCTTAAAAGACAATTTGCAGAAATCGGTTTTCTCCTTCCATCATGGTCCTGGGGATTAAACTAAGGTTGTTAAGTGTAATGGCTAATGCCTTTCTTTACCTACAGAGACATCTCATCAGACTGTTATGTCTTTTAATTACATTCATTATTTTTGTTTGTGTGTATATGGGCTTGGGGGAGGGGCACGCATGCCACAGAGTGAGTTTGGAGGTCAGAGGACAATTTGTGAGTCAGTTTTCTCCTTCCACCATATGGGTCCGGGGGATGGAATTCAGGTTCATCAGGCTTGGCAGCAAGCACCTTTACACACTGAGCCATCTCGCTGGCCCCATTCTGGCTCTGTCTGTCCGGTGATATTGTCAGATGGCCAAGATAAGGCGAGGCCATTGCGGATTCATCTCCTTAGAGAGGAAGTCATTAAAAGCCCATTTGGGACCGGGTCCGTCGTTCTCGAATCCAGCTGTGTTTCATAAGAGAGAATCTGTCTGATTCTTTGTCCCTGGCTCTGGGGAGAAAGACTCTTAAGTCCCTGGAACAGGGGGATCTTTGTTATTTATGAGCCTTTGGAGGATGCTTGAGTCTATGCAAATGAACCACAGCTGGGCTGGTCCCACAGTCCCTGCCCGGTGACTGAAGGCTTGGGGCTTCTAGCCAGCCTGGATTCTCAGGAGCAGGGCAGAGACAGTATAATCACGTGACCCAATGACTTAAACAAAACCTCCGTGAAAGCCCTGGCTGCCCGGCCTCCATGTGGCCTCCCAGTTAGTAAATCTAAGATGGGCAGGGGGAGAGGCGGAAGGCACCCTCACTTGTTACAACTGTGCCCCACAGCACCGTTGGGGTTCTGTGAGTTAGTTATTCAGCATATTATCAAACCCGGGGTCACTGGACCAGAAGGCAGTTGCTTTAAGTGTGTGAGGGCCTGGGGACACCTCAGTGTGCAGCTGGTGTCTGGAGCAGGAACAGACCTGCTGGTGATGGGATCTGTAGCTGGTGGGGTCTGTGCCGGTTCTGTGGCTAGAGCTGGTGTTGGGGCACTTTTGGTTTCTATCATTTTCTTTTCTCTTTTCTTGTCTTTGTAGTACTCAGAACCGAACATAGAGCCTTACATATGACACAGAAGTCCTCTACTGCTGAGTCACACTCCTAGCCCTCACTGGGGGATTCTAGGCAGGGGCTCTACCACTGAGCCATGCTCCTAACTTCTCATTGGGGGATTCTAGGCAGGGGCTCTACCACTGAGCCATGCTCCTAACTTCTCATTGGGGGATTCTAGGCAGGGGCTCTACCACTGAGCCACGCCCCCAGCCCCTCCCTGGGGGATTCTAGGCAGGGGCTCTACCACTGAGCCACGCCCCCAGCCCCTCCCTGGGGGATTCTAGGCAGGGGCTCTACCACTGAGCCATGCTCCTAACTTCTCATTGGGGGGTTCTAGGCAACTGCTCTACCACTGGGCTATAGCCCCAGATCTCTTTTTACTTCTTGAGATTGTATCTCACTAAATTGCCCAGTTTAGCTTAAAACATGCAATCCTCTTGCACTGGTCTCCCTGAAAAGCTATTCCTGACATTTCTACATGGCAGCGGGGGGCAATGGCACTTGCACTCTCCTGTTTTACCAGGTGGAGTCTGGTACCGTGTCTGTACTATTCTGGCCTGGAGCTCACCATAGAGTAGTATAGCTTTTATGGTACCACAAATGCCTGTGTGTGGGCAGCCCTGGTGACAGTGCAGGCCCACGGGACTCACCAGTACAGCTTGGAGTGCTCCACCAGTGTGTAGGTGTCCCCATCGCCGATGAAGGTTCCACAGGCGAGGCAGATGAAGCACTCGGGGTGGTACTTCAGCTCCCCGGCCACCTGGAGGGGTGGGGACACAATATAGCTTCGTGGCGCCCGCTGTCCCTAAAGCCATCGCCATTCTCCTGTTAGGGGGGAAGCAGGGCAACCCAGACAGAATCTTGCTGGCTAGGTAAGGGACTGGCAGGTCTGAAGAGCTGAAGAGATGGGCTCAGGACGCACAGGGGACGGTGGCGGGGAGAGAACACAGACTTGCCTCGAGAGGTGGGCAGGTAGGGGAAGGTAGCTCACCATGACCAGCCCTTTGGTGATGTGTTCGGAGCAACCATGGCAAGACTCGCCATAACGGGCCCAGTAGTCCTTCTTGCAGAAGAGCTGTCCATCCTTCTCGTAGTACTGGTGTGAAAGGGAGACGCTACACTCGCAGCACCTGGGCGGAGAGACATGGGGCTGAGGATGGCCACCTACCATCTCTGCGCGCCTTTTTTTTTAAAATTAAAAAAAAAAAAACAATTTCTGCTCATGTGTGTATGCCTGTTTTGTCTATACGTTTATCATGTGTGTGGTCTCTGGAGGCCAGAGGACACTGGATATCTTGGAGCTGGAGTTTCGTGCAGTTGATGCTGCAAATGCATGGGTATAGACTGGACTGCTCTGCAAAAGCAAGGATTCTTGACCTTGGAGCTGGCTATAGGGATTTATCTTTGGATTTTGCTTTTAAAAAAACCAAAATAAATAGGGGCTGAAGGTGTACTTCTGTTGGTATAGAGCTTGTCTACTATACATAAAGCCCTGTCTCAAAAAACAACACAAACAAATGAAAAAACCAGAAACAAGAGGTTGGAGAGAAGGCTTAGCGGTTAAGAGCACTGGTTGCTCTTCCAGAGGTCCTGAGTTCAATTCCCCAGTAACCCATTGGTGGCTCAGAATCATGTATAATGAGATCTGATGCCCTCTTCTGGCATGCAGGTGTATATGCAGATAGAGTACTCATACATAAAATAAATAAAAAATTTAAAACAAAACAAAAGTTGCAGTTAGCAGGGGCTACACAGTGAGACCTTGTCTCAAACAAACACACACAATTTTTTTTTTCGAGACAGGGTTTCTCTGTCTAGCCCTGGCTGTCCTGGAACTCACTCTGTAGAGCAGGCTGGCCTCGAACTCAGAAATCCGGCTGCCTCTGCCTCCCAAGTGCTGGAATTAAAGGTGTGAGCTACCACTGCCCGGCACACACAAAGAATTATATTGGGCTGGTGGTACTGTCATCCCGGCACTTAGGATTCAGTGGCGGGGTAATTAGGATGTTCAAGGTCATACTTGGTTATATACTCTACAGCAGTGAGTTCTAGGCCAGAACAAAATATGAAATACTCTCTCAAAAGTAAAAGGAGGAGGGGCTGGAGAGAGCTCAGTACTTAAGAGCACTGGCTGCTCTTCTAGAGGACCCCAGTTCAATTCCTAGCACCCACATGGTGGCTCACAACCATCTCCAACACCAGTTCTAAGGAATCTGATCTCCATTTCTGGCCTTTGTGGGTACCAGGCACACACATATACACAAGCAAAACACCTATACACACAACATAAAATAAACACTAAGAAAGATAAAGGAATGAATGTGAGTTTGAGGCCAGCCTGGGCTACCTGACAAGTTTCAGAATAAGCTGGACTACAAAGTAAGACCCTTCTTCTAATTAAATTAATTAAAAATTTTTAAAAATGCAAAAGGCAAAAATAAAAATAAATAAGAACAACAATTAAAAGAAGTTGTATCCTGTGAGCACAGGTAGCTTATACTGAAGTCCAGAGCTTAGAGTGGGAGACCAGGGATAGAACTGGACGCGCGCGCGCGCGCGCGTGCGTGCGTGCGTGCGTGTGTGTGTGTGTGTGTGTGTAAATTACTAAAGGCTAGGGATAGTGGAGCACACCTTTGATTTCAACACTCAGAGGCAGCCACGGATGGCTCTGGTCTACACAGCCTGTTTCAGGCCAGCCAGAGTTACATGGTAAGATGCTATTGCCCCAATTATTATTATAGTGTGTGTGCTGGTGTGAGCCCTGGTGTATATGTTGAGGCCATAGGCCGACTCTGGGGAATCGGTTCTCTCCTTGGACTCTAACATAAGTTCTGGGAACTGAACTCAGTCCATCAGGCTTGTGTGGCAAGCCTCTTTACCAGCTGAGCCATCTCGCTGCTTTATCCCCTACAGCTCTTTACTTTCTCAGGTTTTGGAGACATGGCTTCTCTAGCCCAGGCTGTCCCTCTGTGTAGGGCACACTTGCCTTGAACTCACAGAGGTCTGCCTGCTTCTTTCTCCTTAGTACTGGGATTAAAGGTATCACTGGGCCGAGCTCCTTCTATAGCTTTCTCTAAGTACAGCCTGTACAACCATCCATTTCAGCTCTGCCAAGATGAGCTAAAGGATCTGGCCTACCTGCTAGCCTTGGAGGTGAGACAGCTTTTAATCTGGGCCCCTCTCATGCAAAGAAGATGGCTCAGAAGGAAGGTGACTTGTTCTTAGTCACCAGCCAAATGGAGGAACAGAGCCTGGGAACACAGAGAGCGAGGCAAACCACAGACTTTGGCTAATGGACCGCTGGCTTTCTCCTACCGTCTCTCTGGCCACTCAGGGCGCCGTCACCCTCTAGAACGTCAGCACCTTCTCCTTTAGCACTTGGGAGGCAGAGGCAGGTGGATTATGGGGACTGAAGACCAGCATGCAGGCCAGTCAGGGCAGGGTAGGAAAACTCCAGCTCACAACAAAAACTAAAGCAAGCAAATAAACAAAACGGAATCCCTCAGGGGAGATGCGCTATAAAGGCCCCAAGCTCCTCAGGTTTTTACCTATAAGCACAGGCCCTGCAAAGCTAGTCTTGTCTCTTTCAGCTAGGTAGGGACTGGGCTCAGGATGCAGACAAGACACGGCCAGTGAAGATGCAGGATGCAGTAGCTTTCCAAAGCTCAGCAGCCTTCAGGCCTTCTTCATAAGGACATCCAGGGATCAGCTACCACCTACCATTAAATCCCTATCCCTGTCTTCTCTCAGCCCAGGGTCCGCAAATCCAGCAATCCATCTTAGTCTAAGAGAGAACCAGAGAGGCTGGGGTCGGGGCTGAGGGCGGATGGAGAGAAGGGAATGGTGTCTGCCTTCAAAGTAGGTCCCAATTCTCTTGGTCCAAGCATCCTTGTGGATGGGGATCTGGAGAACTGGCTCTAGGGTTCTTTGTGCCTAGATTTGCCTGTGGGCTTTGCCTGTGAGTCACATGGGGCTAGAAGGAGCTGTACTGTCCTGTCCTGGGTACCAGTGTAGGAGAGAATAGGTGGGTGAGACTGTTCATTCCCCTCCCCCAACACGAGGGGCTTGATAGAAATGTAACTGGGAAGACAGGGCGGAGAGCTGTACACCAGCTGGTGGGACACTGTCCCTTTAAGAAGATTCCAGCTTGCTTCCCATTGTCAGGGCGACCGGCCTGCAGGGAGGGGCTCAGGCCAGGGAGCACAAAATGTCAAGAGTTCAGTTGTAAGTGGGTGGGGTGGTGTACCCAGGAAAGGGGCCTGATGAGGTGTCCCTGGGGGAGTCGGAGAACAGCAGAGGCGGAGACAGTGAGTGCAGGGCAGGAGTCATGACATCATGCCTACTGCCCCAGCTCTCCTGGCAACAGCCCAGCAGACTCCAATAGGGGAGGGGCTTTGTACTGTGGGAGGCTGCGGCTGGGGGAGGAGTCTCTGAACGTGGGGCCCTAGTATACCCCTCTTAGGGTCTTTAAACCGAATAAAAGATGCCTCAGAAAGGACCCCACAGTGCAATGGGCAGCGCACTGTCCTTTCAGGAAGGCCCCCAGTCCTACACTATCAGTGACTTGCTTCCTGTCCACGCCTGGGTCACAGGGGTCTGCCCGTCTCTCCTGATGTCACGCTGCAGGAAGCAGGGCCTCTGAGTGCCTGTTCCCCCGCGGGTGTGGACTCGGGAGCAGCTACATCCCACCCTGGTTGAGAAAGCTCTTGAGTTCGTAGTGGGAAACTCCCTGGCTCCTCCTCCACCCACTCATTCATCACTCCTTCCCCGAGGAGCAGCCGCCGCTGCAGCAGAACAACCTGACCATGACTTGTTTGCAAGCTCGCAAGCTCGGCTCAGCACATCCCCACCAGGTCACTACTTCCTTGAAGCCTCTCCCAGGCTGCACAACGCAGAGCAGCAGCACAGATGCTCTGCAAACACACCTGACGCATGCAGCACGCACGGTGTGACCGCAGCCGGCACCCTCAGTGCTGCTTACACCTCTGTTGTCTGTGTTTCTGTCCACCCCGACCCCTCACTCTACTGAGCAAAGACCGGCCTTCTGAAACTCATTATGTAGCAGATGACCTTGAACTTGGGATCCTACTTCTACCATGAGTGCTCTGTCTTCAGTTTATCCAGTGCTGGGGATAGAACCCAAGGACTTGTGCATGCTAGGCAAGCACTCTACTGACTGAGCCACATCCCCAGACCAACCCTGGGTTTCCCATCCTCCTGCCTCCACCTCTCCAGCGCTGGGATGACAGACGCATCCCACTCTGCTTGGCTTCTGTCTCTGGTTAAACAGGCTAAGGCTTCTTTTGGGCTCAGGACGTGGGCTCACACAACGGTGTGGTGGCTGGCCCTGGGCTCCAACAGACCTCTGCTGATTGATGGAAGGCACAAAGGAGCGTTTGGCCTTGTCCGGCCCCTTAAGCCTCCGTCCATATCCAGACAGGGCCCAGTGAGGGCAGGAGGAGGAAACACCCGGTGTGGCTCTCCACAAAGCATGCTGCAAGGGGCTGGCCATGTGGCATGTGGTAGAGTCCCCGCCTCACAATCAGAAAGCCCTGGCTCCCCATTCCTGGCAACAGTGGAAGTGGTGGTGCATGCCTGTAATCTCAGGGCTTGGGAGGTGGAGGCAGGAGAATCAGGAGTTCGAGGTCATTCTGGGCTACCTGGCGAGTGTGAGGTCAGCCTTGGATATATGAGACCCTATCTCCAACAGGTCCTCCTCCATGTCGAGAGAGGTAGGTACGTCAGGTACTAGATGGGGCCTAGAGTTGGCCCCAGAGCCAGCTGGGTAAAATTCCTGAGGAGACTGTCCCATGGTCTTCTCTAGTAGAGCCAGGCTGGGGCTAGGACAGGAGAGGATCCTGGGGAGGAGGGAAGAGATGAGGGGCTCTGTGGCAAGAGACACTGGGCTAAGTGTCACAGTGACAGATATTTTAAGACACCATGGGGAAAGACTAAGCAGTTGGGGGGGGGTCAGGTCACTAGGAGAAGGAAGGTACCAGAAGGTCTAACAGTTCAGTAGCATCCTGCTTTCCTCATGGCTGGCAGACCTCATTAGAGAGTTTCAGTTCTGCCTGACAGCGGTCCCCAGATGGGCCTGTCTTTTAGTCCCCCTACTTCCAGCCCCAGCCTCTAAGCCCAGGATAGGTGGGGAAGGGGCTTTCTACTTACTTAGCCCCACGGAGGCAGCGGGTCCTTCTCAGGGCCAAGGCTGGCTGCATCCTCTGCAGCTATGTCCGGAGACTCTGGAGGCCTGTCGGAGCCCATGGGTGGCCCGGCCAAAGCTTCCCCATCCTACCACGGGGGCTCAGGATTGGAGGCTGCAGGGGGTAGGGCCTGTGTGGCCACACCACAGGGGAGGAGGCAGAAGTGAGGCTGAGCAAGGCCTCTTTCTCAGCCTGTGACAGGAAGCAGCCCAAGTGTCTTTGGCTTGAGCTTTGGTCACAGAAGAGGGGGAGAGATCTCTGCTCAGGCAAGGAGTGGTCTTCGCTCCGACTGAAGGTAGAGCGGTAGGTGGGAAGGATCTAGGCTCTGACTATAGGTAGGAAGTTGGAAAACACGGGATCTAGGTTAGGACTACAGGTGGAGATGTGAGGAAGGAGTGGTTTAGGCTATGGCCCCAAGTAAGAGGCAGGGAGAAAGGATCTGGGCTCTGACCCTAGGAAGAGAGAGCTAGGCTCTGACTCTATGAAAGGAGGTGGGAAGGGAAGGAACTAGGCTCTGACTCCATGGCAAGGAAGCAAGGAAGGTATGAGGGGCTCTGACTACAGGCAGGAAGAAGGAAAGTAAGTACAATTAGGGAGGTGGAGAAGGATCTAGGCTCTATCCCCACTTCTCTTCTCCTAGCCCTCTGGATCTGGAGAAAGTCTCCTGCATCCTGTGTGCTCCTTAGCCTCTTCCTGGACAAAAGCACTGAGTACTTGAGCCTCTCTAGGGACAAGGACAAGCCCCAGAGCAGCTGTCCTCTTCCGGTGCTACCCCCAAGGGAACAGAGGCCGACTTCCCATGGTCAGCTCAGCCTGCTTACACGGGCGGTTCCTTGTTTGTTTGTTTTTGTTTTTGTTTTTTTGTTTTTTCGAGACAGGGTTTCTCTGTGTAGCCCTGGCTGTCCTGGAACTCACTATGTAGACCAGGCCAGGGGGCGGTTCCTTGAATGAGAGCTTTCTCAGCTCAGGCTCACCATCAGGCCACAGCCCATTCACCATTCCTGGCTCAGGGCTACCCCACCCAGCCTCTAGGGAGATTACCCAGGCTATGGAGCTCACGGAAGGCTCCTGGGAAAAGGACCCTACAGGCATGGCACACAGAGGCTGGGCCCAGGAAACCCTGGACCGCTGGCCTGGCTCTAATCTTCTGGGAGGCAGAGCCACCAGGAAGTGTGGCAGTGGGGCACAGACAGGGTCCCCTATGATGCTGAAACCCCATGCTCTTATGCCACTGTACGGTCAATAGAGAGCATCTCCACACAACATGTGTCCTGGCTCGGCGGGACACCTGTCACAGCATCTGTGGCCTTCCCTACTCTGTCAGTCTGGGATTTCCTCCAGGCCAGGGGCAGAGACACTGTAGTGGGACCCAGCCTGGATCAGAGGACTCAGGAAAGATGCATAGCCAGGGGACCTTCTGCAGGTTTTCCAGTTCCCCCCAGGCCAGTGCTTCTCAACCTTCCTAATGCTGTGGTCGTTTTAATACAGTTCCTCCTGTTGGGCTCACTCCCAACCATAAGATTATTATTGTTGCTATATCGTAACTGTAATTTTGCTACTGTTGTGAATCATAACATAAATTTTTGGTATGCGGGATATCTAATATTCGACTTCCAAAAGGGTTGTGACCCCCAGGTTAAGTACCCCTTGCCCTGGACAAACATCGATGCAGCTGGAAGGCTGGGCATAGGACACTGATGGGGCTCTGCCTGGTATTCACAAGGCCCTGGGTTCAATCCCCAGCACCCACTGCCCGCCTCCCTTCTTCCCTCCCTCCCAACAAGGCTGGTAAGACGGCTCAGCAGAGAAAGATGCCTGCAACCAAGTCTAACGACCTGAATTTGGTCCTAACAGAATAATAAACTCCCAGTTGTCCTCTAATCTCCACATGTACATAATAAATAAGCAAATGTAAACAAATAAAAGTTTCCTGTCAGGGAATGAGCAGGCAAGGCAAACCCCCGATTCCCCGCCCCGCACACAAACATCAGTGCTTGGAGATTTAGTCCAAGGCTCTGGATGTGGTCCCCAGCACTGTGAGGAACAAAAGCCCCCAAGGCTGGATGATGCTAAGTGTGTCAGTCCCGCAGTGCACTCTGCTGATTCCTGGGACAATCCACCACACCCCGCCTCAGTGCCTCTGAGCATGGTTGAGTTCCTTCCTCGCTTCCTTCCACTCTGTACGAACTGTCACCTCCTTGGAATGCTATCTCTGGTCTCTTCTCTGGCTTTCCTGCTAGAAGGCAGGAGCCTGTATCTGGGAGGGGCAGGACAGAGTCGTGAGCATGCACTGGTGACATAGTGAGGCTCTGCAGTCAGGCTCCATGGAGTCCTTGGACACGTAGACAGACGACCTCTGTGCCTGTTTCCTCCTAAGTCAAACTGCTTCAATACACAGCGCTCTGGCTCGCAGGGTGTCCCGAGGGGGCCTGTACAGGACAGGGGCTTGGGAGGAGCTGACTCAGGGACCCCAGGGTGTCCCACCTGGAAGAGCACAGAAAGGCTTGGAAGGCAGGGCCTGTGACAACTCATGATGTCACCTCCCCTACCTGGTGGCTGTCCAGCCTTGTCACACACATCCCTCCTGCCTGAGTAGCTTTAATGAAGACAAAGGGAACAAAGCTCTCAATGTCACCAAGAGGTGCAAGTCATTGGAAACAGAGTCTCAGGTGCCCTGTGGAGAGTTAGGCTAACGGCCTGTCTGCCGCGCCAGGGCAGCTGGGGCCTTTCTGAGCTGTTTTCCTGTTACTGGGCCAGGATCCGGGAGGTTGGGATCGAGGCTCTGACTGATCAGGGCAGCAGGTCTCACTGCCTGTGGGCCCTTCCCCGTTGAGGCCCTTGTGTCTCTCACCTCAGAGAGAGCTGAACATGCTCTCTCCCTGCAGCCCCCAGCTGGGTCTCCGAGTGGGCCAGTCAAAGTCGGGGGTCCTGCAGTCTGCCTCTTGCCTCCCCTCTGTAAGACAACACAGGGGCTACCCTTGGGGCTCTCATGTCTTCCTTCCCTGCCAGTCCCAGGGCCCCTAGAGATAATTTTCTGATTCCTTTTGGACCCATTGAAACTAACTGCTACTCAAGTGACAGTCAGAACCAACCTGCCCCCAACTCTACAGACAGCAGACACCCTCTCCCCAGTACAAACTTGCCTCTCATCACCCTTAAAAGAGCCCATTCAACTCTGCAGAGATGCAGTCAGATCTCACACCTCAAGCAGTGACAACCTCTCCTGAAGTGCTTGCTGTGGCTGGATCTCTATTTCCCACATGAAATTAGGCAAATACCGTACGCTTCTGCTAGTCTGGATTAATGCTAAAGAATGCCTGAGGACTGGAGACACGGCTCTATGGGTAAAATCTTGCGTTGCAAGCAGAAGGACCCTGGTCTAGAGCCCCAACACCCACGTGAAGCTAGGAACACTGGTGCTTATCTGTAGCCCCAGTCCTGAGGGGTGGGCACAGGAGGACCTTAGGGCTGGCCAACCTCACTGAAATGGCAAGCTCTAGGTTCAGAGAGAGACCCTAGCTCAAAAAAAAAAAAAAGGTGGAAGGCTGGCAAGATGGATCAGGGGATAGGGGATAGGGGATAAAGGCAACTGCCGCCAAGCCTGATGATCTGAGTTCAATTCCCAATACGTACAATGGCGGGAAGAGAGAACTCATTTTCACAAGCTAACCTCTGATAACAAGTTATCCACATGCATACTATGGTGTGCGTGCGTGCATACACATGTGCACATGCGCGCACTCGTGCACACACTCACACAGAGAAGAATGCTTGCAGCTGGGTGTGGTGACACACGCCCATAACCCTAGAACTGGGCATGAAAAACTAAATTTGAGCCAGGGCTAGGCTAGCTATCAAGACTCTTGTCTCAAAAACCCCAGGGCTGGGGATGGACCTTGGTGGTATGTCATCCAGTTGGTGCTAAGGCTCTGGGATCTGATCGCAAGCGCTGGAGAAAAGGAAAGGCAGGGAGGAAAAGGAGGACAGTAAGGAGGGAGGGAGGGAAGTGGGGGTGAGGGAGGGAGAGGGAGGGGAGTAGGGGAGAAAGCTTGATGGAGGGTGACCCTATCTACTACTACAAATACAACTTCAGATGTTTGAGATCACTAGTGTTTGGGGGTTTGCGTGACTTTGGATTATGGAATATTTGCCTAGTACAATGTGGGATCTTGGGAATGGGACCCAAGGCTAAATAAACAGCCAATTAATTTATGTTTCAGCTAGGACTTACCCACATAATCCAGAAGGAATTTTTTTTTGAAAACAGTTTTACACGTACGTGTATTTTGCATGCATACATATCTGTGCACCAATGCCCACAGAGGTCAGAAGAGGCTATCCTAAGAGGTATCAGGGCTTCAAGAACTGGAATTACAGATGAACCACCACACAGGTGCTGGGAACTGAACCTATGGCTTCTGGAAGAGTAGCCAGTGCTTGTAACCACCGAGCTATCTCTCCAGCCCCCTTGAAGGAAATTTTATGTAATGTTCTTTTTTTTTTTTTTTTGGTTCTTTGAGACAGGGTTTCTCTGTCCTGTACACCAGACTGGCCTCAAACTCAGAGATCTGCCTGCTTCTGCCTCCCAAGTGCTGGGATTAAAAGTGTGTGCTACCACTGCCCAGCTGTAATGTTCTTTTTTAGAGACTTATTTTTCAGTGTGTGTTGTGTGTGTGTACACGTGTTCACATGTGAGTGTAGTACATGCAGAGCCCAAAAGACGGCACTGGATTCCCTGGTTCTGGAATCACAGATGGCTGTGAGCTACCCCAACACAGGTGCAGGGGAATCACACTCTGGTCCTCTGCAAAGTAACAAGCAATCTTTTTTTTTTTAAAGATTTATTTATTTATTATATGTAGGCATACTGTAGCTGTCTTCAGACACACCAGAAGAGGGGTTAGATCTCGTTACAGATGGTGGTGAGCCACCATGTGGTTGCTGGGATTTGAACTCAGGACCTTCAGAAGAACAGTCAGCGCTCTTACCCACTGAGTCGTCTCTCCAGTCAAGTAACAAGCATTCTTAACTGCCAAGCCATTTCCAGCTACAGGACTGAAAAGTGTACCTATGTTTTGACTATGACTTGTCATAATAAGTCCAGTCTGGAACTTCCTACTGGTGGCATCGTGTTGATACGTGTTGAGACAGTGTCTTGTGTAGCCCAGGTTGGTCTTGAACTCACCATGTAGCTTAAGATGTCTTTGAACTCCTGAGTCTCCCGTTTCCACCTCAAGAGTTCCAGAACTAGAAGCATGCAATCATGCCTGTCTTATACTGTGCGGAGACTGAACCAAGAGCTTTGAGCATGCTAAAAAGTACTCTACCAACTGACCTTCAGCTGCAGCCCTGATTTGGGGGCATTTGGGATTAAGGATGTGCAATTTATGCTTTTCAAAGACCATCCTTTTTTTTTCCTTTCCGGCTGAGCATGTTAAGGTATGTGCTCATGCTTTTATGTATGTATGTGAAGGCCCTGGGTCCAGCCCAGGCATGGCTCCTTAACAACCAGTCACTATATTATCAGAGTCAGGATCTACCAGTGAGACCTGGGTCTGGCTGACCACTAAGTTGGCTGGCCAGGGAACCCCAAGGATTGGTGTGCCTTCACCTGTTATGTAAAGAGTTTCCTTAGAGAGTTAAAAAAAAAATCCATCCTGTAGGAAACTCCTGAAGCCGAAAGACAAACAACAAAACAGCTTCAGGAAGTCCCTGAAACTGACCAGATTCCGTTGGCTCCTCTCTGCCAAAGGAAGCAATAAAAGTCAAGAATTCCTCTCAGAAGGGCAGCAGGGCTAAGCTGCAAAGAGAACTCCCAAACCAGACCAGCTGCCTGGAAGAAGAAGCAAGCCAGGTGCCTGGAAGAAGTTGTGACCAATTAAATCACAGAAAGGACACTCTCTAACCTGCTGAGGCTGCCTGCAGGCTGTGCAGTGGGCTCCAGGTTCCCAGCTTTGTGAGCTGTCACCCATGCTGGGCTTTGGTGATACAGCTGTCTTTAAGTCACTTCTGTAAGTCCTCACCAATATTCCTGAAAGTAACCCCAATAAAACTCTTTGGTTCAAAAAGTTGGACTTTGATGGTACTTGTATTTGGTCTATAATGGATTCCTTATCTGTGGTGAGTAGACCACAGGATAGGTTTTGTCACATGCCACCCTGTCCCTAGGGCTGGGATTATAGACACACGCTGCTGCACTTGTAGGTTCTCGGGGTCAAACTCAGGTCCTCTGGTAAGTACGTTATCAGCTGCATTGACTCCCCAACCCCATGTAACCCCTTCCACATCACAGAGCCTCCCTCCTCAGTAACAATCCTAAGTCAGGCTAATGAGTCAGACCCCTGAATTACTATGACAGTCTCGTCCTGCCAAGCTGTGCCATCTGCCCACTGAGATGACAATCTTCAACAAACAGCACGCTCCCCAGCTGTCTGCTGCCTCCCTATTGTCTCCAGAAGGGCCTAATCCTGGCATTCAAGACCCACAACCAATTCACTCTGAACTTGGTCTCCTAACTGCATTATCCATTGACTTACTGTGTGTCATCACCAACAGTCCCGATAGCCTTTTCTCCCTGGGTGAACGCCCTCTGTGGGTCAAGATCCCTTATGGGACTCTCTGAGAGACCATCTGCTGAGCGTATGCTCTGAATCCCAAAATGTGTTACCTGCCTCTCTTCTGGCCTCAGAGTGGGCACAGCATATTCATATTCCTTCCTGGTCATGTGACTTCAGGCAGAAGAATAACCTTCTCTGTGCCCCAATTTGCCCTTGGGAGATACAACTAACTGCTAACTACATAACACACTCAGATTCCTGCTAAGTGGTAGAAAAGGATGCCTCGGTCTTTTTCGGTTGAGACAGGGCCTCACATAGCTCAGGGTGGCCTTGAATTTGGGACACAGCCCAAGGTTGCTTTGTGGCTCTAGTGGGTCACTGGGCCACCTATGGGTGCCAACTGCTTTACTACGTCTTTGACCACAGCCTTAGTCCGTGTGTATCTGCAGGTCACGGCTATTTTCATTGGCTGACACATCTTTATGGACAGCTATGGCCTGGGGACAGTGGCTGGGATTCCCTTGGGATCCGATGTCTCTTTTCCCTCCCCTGCAGCAGGGAAGCTCAGGGAGGGTAAGGCAAGCATCTGCCATCTTCTGCCTATTCCCTCCCTACCTTGGGTTCCTCATGGAGAATTCCACCAGCCTCCAACTGAAAAAAAAAATCACATCTGAGGGCTGAGAAGATGGCTCGGTTGGTGAAGTGTCTGTCACACAAGCGTAAGGACTAAAGAACATATTCCACAGAATCCATAAAAAAACAGCTAGACACACCAGTGTGCGTCTGTACTCTAGCACCGGGGTTGGAGGGGGCAGCTTGGAAATAGGAAGGTCCCTGATCCCACTACTTAGCCAACTCAGTGAATCCAGATTCAGTGGGAGACCCTGACTCAAAAACTACAGTGGAGGGCACTTGAGAAAGCCACCTGCTGTCTACCTCTGCCTCCCCATACACATATGTGCACCACACACATGCACACAAACATATCCACATACACAATTACACCTGAACATGTATGGATTCTTACTGTTCCATATAGTGTAACTATTGGCTCAGTGCATCATACATCACCTTAGACTAAGTTCTCTAAGGAAGATTTCTGGTTGTTTGTTTGAGACGGGGTCTCATGTAGCCCAGGCTGTCCCTGAACTCATTACTCAGCTGAGGATGACTTCCTGCTTCTATCTCCTGAGTGCTGGGCTTGCAGGCATGTGTCCCACATCTGGTGCTGGGCAATCATGAATGCTAGATAAGCCCTCTACCAACTGAGACATTCTCAGCCCCTAAGTGGTTATTAAAGTCTACTAGACAAGCTGAGGCAGGTGGCACGTAACTGTAGGCTCAGCAACTGGGGAGGCTGAGGCAGGTGACTGGCTTGAGTTCAGGAGTTCCAGGTCAGGCTTGGACTACAAGACCCCATTTCAAAAACCATCTATAGGGGAGTGTGGGGAGATAGGTGGGTGGGTAAAGGTGCCGGGCGACTTGAGTTTGATCCCTGGAACCCGTATAACAAGCTAGATGTACTGGGAAGCGGGGAGGAGTCAGGAGAATCAGTTGGAGGTTCCCAGACCTGCTGCCTGAGTCAGCAGCTCAACAGCAGAGAACAACCAGAAAGCCTCAAGGTAGAGGGAAAGAACCAACTCTCAACATCTGTCCTCTGGCCTCTGCATGTGCTCATGAATTGCACACCTGCCACCCCCTTAATAAAACCACGACGGCAACAACAGGTATGTGTGTGCGTGTGTGTGTGCAGCACACACACGCACGCATATACACCCCACAGAACAAACAAGTTCCTTATTTTAAGAAAGGGAAACTGAGGCCACGGACCCGTTGGAGATCACAGGCAAGGAAAGCACCTGGAGAGACATCTGGGTCACAAGCAGGCTTCGCTGGGGGCACCCACCCTTCAGTCAGCCCATCATACCTGAAGCAGTCCGCATGCCAGTCAGCATTCAGGGCCTGGAGGTACTGGCCGTCATAGATCCTCTGGCCACAGCTCGCACACACAGGCAACTCGCTTCCTGCGAGGGGTAGAAACCAGTCAGGAGCCATTCATAAGAGCGAAGTCTGCTGGCGGTCTAGCCTGCCCTACTCACACACTGAGCCTTTCTATATAGGGTGAGTATCCACTCTACCAAGCAAGAGGATAAAAGATATGCATCTGAGAGTCCTGCTTAGACAAAGTCACCAAGCCTATCCTCGGCCCATCTGGAACACATAGCCAACAGAGGTGTCCCCTTCAGCGACAGCAAGTATAAACGGGGAGAAAAACAAAATAGAATTTAGAAACAAGGTGGAGGGTGGCACTCTCGTGACAGCTTCTGCTCGCAATGTCGAAAGGGATAATGGACTGGCAGAGCTGGGCTGGTCCATCCTAGGCTTAAGTATCAAGGTCACAAACTAAAACGTGATAGCCCTCGTTGAACCGTGATGGGGGCCAGGGCTGCAAAGCCAGGTCTCTGACAATTCCTTAAGGCAGTCACTATCCATGCTTAGTCATGCCAGGACCTTGCACCCCTAGAGCTGGTGAGCCCTGCATAATTCCCTTGGCCTGCTCCTCTCTATTCTACAGACTCTGAAACCTCAGCCCCAGAGAGAGGACCCCTCTTTATGACACACAGCCAGGCTCCAAAGCTACTGCCTTCCCCTCTGCAAGTATCCAAGCATGCAAAGAAGTGTGTTGTTAAGTACAGGGTGGGCCTGTGCCCCAAACAGGGTTTCAGGGATGTGTGAGACAGATCGGTAGGAGCAGTCAGAACCTATGACCAGATGAACCTATTGCGGGGGCTTTGAAAAGGAAACCTAGGGAAGATCCCAGTCTCTGATTCAGGCTGAATAAATCCCAGAAGCCTTTGAACCCCAGCTCTAAACCTGCGGCCTCTCAGTGAGGGAGAAGATGTTGAAAAAGGCTAGGACTCTAGCCAAGACTGACTAAATACTAGGATTGGTGCAGGGAAAAGGGGAGGTCATGGTATGACGGTAGTTATGGTGGTGTACTGCTGCAGTATTCGGTAACCGAATCCAGGATGCATAGCTAGCTGTCTTGTACCCCACCCCCGCCACTAGTTCTCCAATTCACCTAGTCCCCAAAATGCAGATGGGGGAAACTGAGTTCCTGAGTGTTAGTGACTGGTTCAAGGTCAGAAAGCCCCTTAAACGTGAGTCTGCGTCTTTGATTCAAGGTTGCTGCAGTTTAGTTCTCCCGGGTCAGGCTGGATCAAAGAGTGCCCCCTCCCCCCCCCATCCCCGGCCGCCGGTGGAGATCGAGGACTGGGGGACAGAGAACTAAGGTAGGTGCTGGATGAACAGAAACCTAGAAGATGGGTAAGAGGGGATAGGGTATGAGAAGAGGGGATTCCTCCATCCTCGAGAGAGCGGTTTACCCCAGGGCCGAGGAAGGGAGAAAGAGGGTGGGAGGGTGACAGGGAACGGCCTGCAGGCTTCGGAAGGGCAGGCGCATCCCTAGGAGGCAGGGGCGAGGCCTCGCCTTAGCGAGCGCCCCTAAGATATTCCCGACTCCCCTCCCCCGACCCCCGGCCTGGCGCACCTTCCTCTCCCATACGTTCTTCCCTCCAGGTGCAACAAAGTAGCGTCAACCTCATGCACTCGGCGGGGGGCGGGGACCGCCGGCAACCGGCGGGACACCGGAGAGCAGGGGCCGGGCCCGCGAGCTCGCCCGCCGCCGGCCCGACAAGGCGGGAGGCGGGGAGCGCGGGGCCGGAGGCGAGCGCTCCGCTTCGGGTTCGGCGATGCTGCCCCGCTGAACTCCCGCACCAGGCTTGGGCACACCGGCTCCGCGTTGCCGCTGCCGGAGAAGCGCGGAGGGGCGGGCCGGGGCGGGCCTGCGAGCTGCGGCAGGGGCGGGGCGCGCGCGCGACGCGGCGGGCTGGAACTGCCCCTGCGCGGCCCCGCCTCCACAGCGGTAGCCTCGCCCCTCGGAGACGGACCCGCCCTCTGCAGGGTGATGAGAGGCCTGCGGGCTCTGCGGGCTGGGACTATCATTGGGCGGCTCCGCCCTTCACGGCGATAACCACGCCCATCAAGCGACAATCCCGCCCCGGAGCAGTAACCACGTCTTCTCAGCTGCAGCCACGCCCTCTCCAGGCCAGTTTAGGGGACTGCCAGCTGCGGCTTCGGCAGAATTGTCCCGGCTTGGAACTACGCCTCCTCGGAAGAAGCCACGCCCCCTTAATAACAGCCACGCCCTCGGGGGAAAAAGTCAGCGGAGCCTGAGAACGGCGGAAAGGGTGGGTTTTGCGTGGCGCTGAAGGCTGAAGCTGCCTCTGAGTGGCTCCTCCTCTTCGGCGGAAGCCATGCGGGTCTACGAAGGCAGTTTTGCCCGTGGCGGCACAGCTGGGGCCGCAGTCTGCCAGACCACGCCCAGGGCAAAACCCGCCCCTTCCTCCGCCCCTTCCTCCCCCTCCTTCTCTACCTTTCATTCATCATCAGCTCTACTTGGGCGCCCCGCGGCTGGATTGTGAGCTCGAATGGAGCCGCTTACCAGGCATCCCTGGAGAAGGCACCTCTCTCTGTATATACAATCCTCCAGGAGCCTCTCCGTCCAAACCACTGCAAGTTAATTCCCAGGGACGGGTGGGGCCATGCAGACCCTGAAGACGCTGGTGGTCGGGATGGGGGTGAGGCTCGAAGAAGTGGGGAGTCAGTTGGGTCGGAGGCAGGATAAAAAAAGATAGAAATGTATTATATAGCGTAGTCAGTAAGAGTGCTTGGCTAGCATGCTCGAAGCCCTCCCTGGCTTCCATCTTCAGCACCACATAAAACCAGCATAGGGTGCACATCAGTTCCAGCACTCATCCCAGTGGAGTGGAAGGATCAGAAGTTCAAAACTAAAAATTAAAACACAAAACAGGGAAACTATGCACTTGAGGACAAAAGAGCCCCTTATCCCAGATTCTCATCGAAGCCTTTCATCAACCGAGAATCAAGAATTCCAACACAATTAAGATTATTTACTTAAGGGCTTTTTCTCCCTATTGTAAACGTGCAATTTTATAGATATCGTTTCAGAATTCCCCTTTACAATAAAAGAACACGTTCGAAACCCCTTGTACAGCCCTAATACCACCTGATTTTACTTCGTCAGATTAAAATTGCATCCAAGGCATCTCCGGAACCAGCCTATAATTTCACTTATTAAAAAGAGACGCTTGGCAGGGCTTCGTGGCTCAGGCCTTTTTGACCCCAGTACTTGAGAGGCAGAGGCAGGTAAATCTCCATGAGTTGGAGGCCAGCCTAGTTTACATAGGGAGGTCCAGGACGGTCCAGGGCTACACAGAGACCTATGTTGACACAAAATAACAAACAAGAAGCAGTGTGGTTGATGGGGTATTCCCATAACCCCAACATTTCAGAGTTAGAGGATCAACGTTTCGAGGGTAACCTCAGCTACATAGCAAATATGAAGTCAACCTGGTCTATATGAAGCTATGTCTTAGGAAATACAAATGTAAGAGAGAAAATGAAGACATTTTCTCAGTAGCTTTCTGATATGTCATGAGAGCCATCCAACTACTCCTACATATACCTATTGCCACCACCCCTCAGGAAAGCCCTTGTGGGTGCTGGAGAGATGGCTCAGTGGTTAAGAGCACCAACTGCTCTTCCAGAGGTCCTGAGTTCAATTCCCAGCAACTACATGGTGGCTCACAACCATCTGTAATGGAGTCTGATGCCCTCTTATAGTATGTCTGAAGACAGCAATGGTGGTGTACTCATATGCATAAAATAAATAAATAAATAAATAAAGCCCTTGTATATTTTATTTCACCTGAGTCTCTCTCTTTCTCTCAACCCTTGTCTTAGTTGGTGCTGAAATGAAACACCATGACCAAAACAAATGAGGAAGAAAGGATTTATTCAGCTTACACGTCCACATCACTGTTCATTATTGGAGGAAGTCAGGGCATGAACTCAAACGGTAGGAACCTGGAGACAGGAGCTGATGCAGAAGTCATGGAGGAACACTGCTTACTGGCATACTGAGTTTGCTTTCTTATAGAACCCAGGATTACCAGCCCAGGGACAGTACCACCTACAATGGGCTGGGCCCTCCCACATTGATCACAAATTAAGAAAATGCCTTACAGGCCAACTTTATGGGGGCATTTTCTCAATTGGGGTCCCCTCCTCTCAGATGACTCTAGCCTGTGTCAAACTGAATAAAACTAGCCAGTATAACTCTCATGACTAAAGTGGGCTAAAACTGTCTTTTAACTAACTGTGATTCTTCCTTGAAGACCACATAACTCTGTACTTTAGTGTGCTTTCTTCTGTCCCTGCACGTGTAAGATTTTTTTAAAATTTTATTTTAAATTTCAAATCTTAAGTTATTTGTTGCGGGTCTGGAGAGATGGCTCAGCAGTTAAGAGCACTGACTGCTCTACCAGAGGTCCCGAGTTCAATTCCCAGCACCCACATGGTGAATCGCAACCATCTGTAATGGTAACTGTTGCCCTCTTCTGGTGTGTCTGAAGACAGATCACTCGTATATGATATATAATTTAAAAAGCTATTTGTTGCATTTTCATTTAGCGTGTGCGCGTGTGTGTGTGTGTGTGTGTGTGTGTGTGTGTGTGTGTGGTGGGGGGTGAAGGGGTGGGGAGGCGGTGCACGTGTGCGAGCACGTGCATATGTTAGTGTATTCATCTGGAGGTCAGAGGACAACTCCTACTACAAGTCTTGGGGATTAAACTCAGGTTGTCAGTCTTGGAAGCAAGCTTCTTTACCCACTTCACCAACTCGTTGGCCCTCTATTTTGATTTTGTTGGACTCCAACGGTGCGTCATATGCTGCCTTGAACTGAAATTTCTTATGCACTAAAACCACAGATCCTGGTTTTGTCTGACTGGAGATCTCTGCCACTGGTGAGTCTACACCAGTGTCTGCCTCACCACTGCTTGAGCAACCCCTCCTGATGCCCACTATGAGCACAGGTTTGGAAGGGAGAAAGGCCTGGCACCCATCTAACACTGACCCTCCCAAGCTATGCAGGGTGCTAATATTCAGGAGCTGGGAGAGGGGCAGCCTCTTCAAAGCTGTCACAGGGTGCTCCGAGCCAGCCCCGAGCTAGCCACAGTCTGGGGGGGTGGGGAGGACAGCTGAAGAGGGTTTTGGCTGAACCAAGTGACCAGAGGTATTAGGCTATTTGATCCAGTGCTGGAAAGTCAGAGCATCCTGCATAGGTGTGGACTTAGATTGCTACACATAGGCAGGGGACAACCCTATTGTCTAGTGAAGTGTCCCAAGGCATGAGGGTCTAAGAGGCTATACAGCAACCTTAGACAGGGGCTGATGTAGAGATGGCTCTGTCTGTAATGTGTTTGTTGGGCTAGCACAAGGACCAGAATCAGATCTTTAGAACTCACATTAAAAAAAAAAGGCAAAAAGATAGGAGGTTTTTTTGTTTTGTTTTGTTTTTGTTTTTTTGACCTGGGGCTTTTTTTTTGTACTCGAGGCTGCTGGCCAGCCGGTTTAGCTGAATTAGTAGATTCCGGGTTCAGTGAGAAGCTCTGCTTCAAAACCAATCAAATATAGCAGAGAGTAATTGAGAAAGATGCCTGATATCAACCTCTTGCTTCTGTATGTGCGCAAGTGCGAGCATGCATACACGCATGCATGCGCACATACACACATATACTCACACACATATACACACACATACACAGACTCACAAATACAAGCACTCAAACACATATAGATACACACACATACACACATATTCACACATACACAGTACTCACACATACACTATACTCACACACATGCCCACACACACACACATGCTCACACACACACATACACGGACACAATCATACACTCATATGCTCACAGGTAAATACAACACACACTCACTCATACACACACATACACAACACACTTATATGCTCACACATAAACATAACACACTCATACATATAACACATACTCACAAATACACACACATACACACTTACACATACACACATGCACACACACTCACACACAGAGACATACACACTCACTTATACATACATGTACACAACACACTCATACACACACACATATACACACACATACACACATACTCACACATACACACACACACATACAAACACACTGGCCTTTGGTTTGGTATTATATCCTAGGGTAGCTATAGCTTAGTGGCTTGCTGTTAGGACTGGAGTTCCGTTCCCAGCACCCAATTTGGGTGACTCCCAACATCCTATAACTCCAGCCTCAAGGGATCTGACATCCTCTTCTGGTCTCCGTGGTCGCCTTCATGCACATATCTGTATGTACAGATACACAGAAATACACAGAACAACACCACCACCAAAATCATGTCTGTCTTAGGGTCTTTTTTTTTCTTTTTTTGGTTTTGGTTTTGATTTTTTGAGACAGGGTTTCTCTGTGTAGCCCTGGCTGTCCTGGAACTCACTTTGTAGATCAGGCTGGCCTCGAACTCAGAAATCCGCCTGCCTCTGCCTCCCAAGTGCTGGGATTAAAGGCGTGCGCCACCACCGCCCGGCTTTAAATTATTAAATTTTTTTTTTTGAGACAGGGTTTCTCTCTGTAGCCCTGGCTGTGCTGAAACTCACTCTCTAGACCAGGCTGGCCTCGAACTCAGAAATCCTCCTGCCTCTGCCTCCCAAGTGCTGGGATTAAAGGCATGCGCCACCACTGCCTGCTGTCTTAGGGTCTTAATGCTGTGAAAAGATACCATGACCACGGCAACTCTTAGAAAGAAAAACATTAAGCCGGGCGGTGGTGGCGCACGCCTTTAATCCCAGCACTTGGGAGGCAGAGGCAGGCGGATTTCTGAGTTCGAGGCCAGCCTGGTCTACAAAGTGAGTTCCAGGACAGCCAAGACTACACAGAGAAACCCTGACTCGAAAAACCAAAAAAAAAAAAAAAAAAAAAAAATAAAAAGAAAAACATTTATTAGGGCTGGCTTACATTCAGAGATTTAGTTCATTATCATCATGAGAAAGCATGGTGGCGTGCGGGGACATGGTGTCGGAGAGGCAGCTGAGAGTTCTACATTAGGACTGGCAGGCAGTAGGAAGAGTCAGTGAGCCTCTAGGCCTGGCTTCAGCTTCTGAGACCTCAAAGCCCGACCCCTAGTGACTTCCTTCAACAAAGTCACGCCTACACCAACAAAGCCACACCTCCTAATAGTGCCACTCTCTATTGGCACCTATGGGGGGCCATTTTCATTCACTCTGCCACAATGTCCTACCATTGAACAAAAGGTGCACTTTTTGTTTGGTAGCAATTTGTGTAATCTAAAACTATTATTTTATTATTAGAGATCTATTGATTATTGTATATGTGTATGCACAGTGTGTTTCAGTGGGTAGCTGTGCTAGAGCATGCATGTGGAGGTCAAAGGACAACTTTATGGTCAGATCTTGTCTCCCATCTTTACATGGGTTCTAGGGATTGAACTCAGGATGCTGGACTCACAATTGTAGAAGCTGCACCGAGCTTCCAATTACTCACTGGGGAGTCTCGGCAAGCAGCACTCTATGAGTGCATGATAGCTTTAGCTCTTTGGATCTTGAGACAGGGCTTTAACCATGTAGGTCAAGCTGACTTTGGAGTTATAGTCCTCCTGGTTTTTTTTTAACTTTATGTTCATTGATGTTTTGCCTGCATGTAAATCTGGGTGAGGGTGCAGGATCCCCTGGAACTAGACAGTTGTAAGCTGCCATATGGGTGCTGGGAATTGAACCTGGGACCTACTGGAAGAGTAGTAGGTACTCTTAACCACTGAGCTATCTCTCTCCAGTCCCCATGATCCTCCTGGGAATCACAGATCACTCGCTGAGCCCTCTCACCTCTGCCCATAAAGTTGATTTGATTGAGACAGGCAGGGGTCTCATGTAGCCCAGGTTGGCCTTAAACTTGTTACTAACTGAGGATAATATTGACCTTCTGATTGCCCTTCCTCCACCCTCTGGGCGCCGCAATTACAGGTATGGGTCACCTGTGTCCGGCCACTGTAAATCTTTTCTCATGACCCTGTCTGATTTGGTTATTAGGGCAACACTAGCTTTTTCAAATGGGTTTAGAGACATTCTATTTTCTTTAATTTTTTTTTTTCTTTTTGGAAGAGTCTCAGGAGTATGGGTGTCGAGGCTTTAAAAGTTTGGCAGAATCCTCCACCAAAGCCATCTGCTCCTGGTCCTTTCTTTGTTGGAAATTTTAAGGCTTATTCAAATCCTCACTCCTCTTTGATCTGTTCAGATTGTCTGTGATTCTTAGTAGGTTAGGTGTTTGTAGAAATATACCTTATGTTATCTGTTTCCCCCCTCATTTGTTGGCCTCCAGTTTTCTCCTTCCTTACAACAATGTTCCACATTTTCCTCTGCTGACCGTGATGGGGATGTGATGCGGGGCCTTGGGGAGGATTTCCTTTGGCTCATGGTTTGTGGGGATGTGGTTCATCATGATGGGGAAGGCATGGCAGGTGGTGCAGCTTAATTCATGGTAGCTGGAATGTAAGGAAGCTGACCACATGGTGGCAATGGGCACAAAGCAAATATGAGACCGGAAGCAAGCCCAGGTATAGCCCCCGAGGCCATCCTCTAGTGGCGTATGCCCACTAGCTAGGCCCAGGTTCTCAAAGGTTCCATAACCACCTAAAGCAATGCTACCAGCTGGGACCAGCTATTCAAACACGTAGGCCTGTGCGTGACAGTTCACATTCAAACCATGATAATAAGCAAATGCCCTCTACGGAGCTCCGTCTCCAGCCCCTCACAGAGGGGTTCTAGCCTGGTGTTCTACTGCTGAACCTAGTTTCTAACACCTCACTGGGGAGTCTAGGCAAGCTCTTTATCACTGAGTGACAGACATGGCTCTGTCTCTTGAGACAAGACCTTAACAGTGTAGCTCAAGTTAATCTTAAAGTTATGATAGTCATGTATGTATATGTATACATATCTGTATATGTACTTTTTTACATTATATGCATTGATGTTTTGCTTGCATGTAAATCTGTGTGAAGGTGTAGGGTCTCCTGGAAATGGTGTTAGAGACAGTTGCAAGCTGCTATGTGGATGCCAGGAATTGAACCTGGGTCCTTTGGAAGAACAGTCAGTGCTTTTAACCACTGAGACCTCCCTCCAGCGTCCCCATGATCCTCCTGTTTTATCCTTCTGAGTTCTGGGATCACAGACATGCACTACCACCCTTGGCTTCTATTTTGAAAGGCTTCTTTTGGCCTGTGGGTGGAATGCAAGTTGAAGAAGAACCTGGGCAGAAGCAAGGAGTTATTTCGGCAACTTGGGCACGATGATGCTGGTGGAGCAGGGCACAGCCTGGCAGGTGTTGGAAACTGTATGTACCCTGGATATGGTCTCAGCCACGTGCTGCACAACTTCCTGGTGACTTAGCTGTGGAGAACGAGAGGACTGAGTCAGAGATGGCCTCAGGGTTGCAAGCCACAACTTCTGGAAGAGAGGGGCTGTCAGTACCCAAAATGGGAAAGGTGGGTAGGCTTGGCAGGGACAGGAAAATCCGTGCTAACATGCTGCTTAGGTGTAACGTAAAATCTCCTCTGGAAATGTGAGCAAGTATCTCTTCAACCAAGACAGGGCCCATAGAAATGAACTCTCCCAGATGCAGTTAGTTAAGCGTGTCCAGGTTGCTTATAGAAGCACGGATAAGGGGTCACTTACAGGAGCAGGGTGACTTTGGCAGCTGTACCACTGAGAGCCTGTAGGAGACATGGAGGCTCTTGTGCTCCCAGACAAGCACTAGGGAACCAGAAACGTTAAATACCAGGTTGCTCCTTCAAAGGAAGGGATGCGTAGTCTGTTACTCACCCACAAGGCTAGTTAATAGCCTGGTGACCTTTGCACTCTCTGTGTGGTGGAGACCACACTGGATCCTTGTGGTTCTCCCCACACCTGTGGAGCGTTGGCTGATACAGTCCACGAGGGTAATGGGAGCAGAGATGGTGAGCTGAGGGTTCGGAAGCCCCGTGAATGACCCCCTCGAATGACGTAAGGTGAATGACCACACCAGGACTGCTTGTCAGCAGGCAGATCAACCTTACTTAGGGTGATTGAAAGCTTATAAAGTTATGGGGGATGGAGGGCAGGGACAACCGGGATGGGCAAAGGTCATTAGCTGGAGGCTTAGAGTACCTGGCATACCTCAGCATGGGGAAGCATTTCAGGAATCTCAGGTGCTGGCTGAACAGGGTTTGTCAAGAGAAAGGAAATTGATCCCATAAACTAATTGAGGCTACTTGACATTCCTCAGGTAGAGGCAAGTGTAAGGGCTCAGAATGCCCCAGACAGGTCAGAGGAGAAACTCTGCTAACCAAGGGAGTCCTCACATTACACCTAAGCCTCAGAAGGCTATCAGGTTAATGGTGGACTTCAACCTTAATTAGCAGAATTTTCCCAGGATCCTCCCTCAGACCCTATCATAAGCTTGTTTTTCTCAATCTCAATCAATCTATAGAACCTATATTCACGGACAGTGTCACATATATTTTATGGAGTTTTGATATAGTCAACCTCCGGCCTTTATTTAGCTTATTTTCTGCTTTATTGTTCATACGAGATTCAGTTAATTATCACTAGGAAAGTTTTCCACCAAATAGTGCTGTGCTTAAATATGCCTAAAATAAACTACTCAGGACCAGACTCCCAAAAATCAATGCTGGTTAGTCATGTTGAGTCAAACTGCCTTCATGCCTCGGTTGCAGAGACTTCCCCCGAAAGCCCACTTGGACAGGTGGTGATGCACAGAACCTGGATTCCAGCGACTCCCTGCACAACTTTCACGTAGCTCCACCAAAGAGCATCCTCTAGCCCAGGAGTTGTTTCCAGTTTCTATAACCGTAAGGACGGACCTCATGAGTCATATTCAGGAGCTTGCTAAGGTGCCTAAGTTTTACTAGTTTCTGAGTTTTATGAGTTTTTCTTCTTGCTCTTGGGGGGAATATTTCAAATTTGGAGGAAATAGCTACACAACACTTCATACCTTCTTCCTCCAACTCTTATCATCTTTCCCCTTCGTCTTTTGCAGTGTCCCCTGAGGCTTTGAGGGAGTGATAGAGATGTCATACCATTTTCTCCTTTTATGGATGAGCTACCACACTAAAGCATTAGTCAGTTATCCTTAGCAGATTTGTTGTTTTGAATCCCCATAGCAACTACTCCTCATTGTGAAAAATAGAAGTTTATCTCAATGGCCAAGGGTGACAGTAGTGGTAATCTACTTAATGAAGATAGATGTTTAAGTGATTTGATAGGAATATCATATATCTATTTAACAAATAGTTTTTAAGTTGGCTTATAGACAGTATCAAACATAAATTGCTTCTTGCAGAGTGGGCTTTACATTCAAACTAAGCAGTTGGTTGTATCCATAACAGTTATGCCACTGTTACACCAGTAGTCATATCTTGCCTGGCCTCTTTGTGGTAAAGCATATGAGGACTATAGCCAAAGGGGACTGTCAGCAACAGTCTGCTCTGGGAACCCATATAATACCTCCAGCACTGTGAAAGCCAGCCAGCAGGGAGATTCCAGTGCCATTTTAGGATGACTTCTTTATGACCTTGCGGCCAAAGTATGTAATGTCTCCAGCAACTGGTTCTTACCAAATAGTTTTGGCATGCAACCAACAGCAGTAGTAGTCTTTAGGGGGTGGCGAGATGGCTCAGTGGTTAAGAGCACTGACTGCTCTTCTGAAGGTCCCGGGTTCAAATCCCAGCAACCACATGGTGGCTCACAACCATCTGTAATGAGATCTGATGCCCTCTTCTGGTGTGTCTGAAGACAGCTATAGTGTACTTACAAACAATAAATAAATCTTAAAAAAAAGAAGTAATCTTTATGGTTCGTGGGGCCTCTAGGGGATTCACTGCCCATAACTTGTAGGGAAGTAACCCATTGCTAGTTACTAGTAAGTATTAGTTACTTTTCTGACTGTAGTGACCAAATTTCTGACATGAGGTCACTTAAGGAAGAAAGGTTTATTTTGGATCACGGTTGGAGAGGGTGCCATTTGAGAGTCAGCAAAAGGATCTCAGAGAGATGTATGGCTGAAACTTTTCACTTTTTGGTGGGTCAGGAAACAGGAAGTGGGGCCAGGCTATATGACCTGCCCCCAGTGACCCAATTCCACCAGCAATATGTCCTGTTTAAAAAGTTCTACAGCCCTCTGAACAACATCACAAGTATTCAGACATATGAGCTATGGAGACGTTTCCCACTGGGATCACAACACTCTGTGAGTGCTTTTCCTCTACTTTAAACACTTCATCGCATTTATTTAGTTAGTTAGTGTGGGGGGAGCACATGACATGATATAGCCTGTGTATGAAGGTCAGAGAACAACTTGCGGGAGTCAGTCCTCTCTTTCCACAATGTGGGTCACCAGGTCACCAGGCTTGGTGGTAAGGGCCTTGACCCTTTGAACCATTATGCCAGAGCAAGTTGGCTTGTAAGACTGGCATCACTGGCAGTCCCTGAGCTTGATGGAGAGACCCTGCTTCAATGAGTAAGGTTGAGTAGCAATCAAGGACAATTAATTCTGGACCCTCCCTCTCTCACACCCCCCAATTCAAGTAGTTCAGGTGTTCGGATACAGGGTGTTCTAATTTTGTTTCTGTGACAAAAAGCAACTTAGGGGAGAAAAGGTTTATTTTAGCTCACAGGTTATAGTTTTATGTGGGGGAGTCAGGGCGACAGGGACTTGAAGCAGCTAGTCACACCACATCCACAGTTAAGTGCAGAGAGACATGAGTGGATAGCTGCTTGTTAGTGTTCAGCTTGCTCCCTCTATTTTTATAGTTCAGGATTCCCCAACCTAGGGAGTGGTGCTGCCCACAGCGGGCTGGGTTTGCCTAGGGAATGGTGCTGCCCACAGTGGGCTGGGTTTGCCCACAGTGGGCTAGGTCTTTCCAATCTCCCACACACATGCCTATAGACCACCTGATCTAGATGAATTCCTCCCTAAGGCTCCTTGTCCTGGTGATTCTACAGTGTGTCAAGATGATAATTAAAACTATAACACAGAGTACTTCTCACCATACTTTCCTGTATTGGCCATCATCAGCACCTCCATCTGCCGGCGGCGGCGGACCCAAGGGTTTTCCCTTCTTGTGTGTTAAAGGTCAGGCCTGATGGGTATCTTCTATCACTTCTAACTTGCTCTCTCTTACTGCTCACTGGTTCCTCCGATGGGTTCCAAGTTTTTAGGTTCTGATAAGAGCTCTTCAGCACAGACGGAACTGATGCTCCTTCCTTTGAATCCCCTCAGCTGTAAGAAATGGCAAGACGACACCTCCATCTCACGCTCCCCCTTTCCTCACATTTCTTGCCAAATCCGAGGCTAATGCAGAGGATGACACCCACCTGCCTCCCTCCTTTTGTAATGCTTCCCTTATATGGGTGCATTCTCTCGGGAAAGACAGCTGAGACCCAGTCTCGTGTCTCAGCTCCCACAGCCATGGATGCTTAACATCCCACCCTATATGTGCCCCTGCTCAAAACTGCAATGTGCGCTCCAGATCCCTAGATCTCCTGAGGGCATGCCTGCATTAATCTGGGTTATCATCTGGAGAGGGATCTCAGACAGCCATGTTTGCAATTTTGAAAGAGTCCATTAAGTATATAGAAAGCCAAAGTAAAGGAATAAATACCAAGTAGCAGAATATGTATATGTATTTGTATATGCATGCAAAGGATGACACCCACCTGCTTCCCTCCTGTTGTAATGCTTCCCTTATATGGGTGTGTTCTTTCGGGAAAGACAGCTGAGACCCAGCCTCGTGTGTCATCTTCTACAGCCATGGCCATCTAGATAAATTTCTCCTTAAGGTACCTTATCCTGGTGATTCTACACTGTGTCAAGATGATAATTACATATACATATGCATATATATATATATTTCTATCAAGACAATTGGACTGAGTACTCAAATTATTCATCAGGAATCAACTAGGGAAGCCACCAGGAGGCAGCCAGCCGGAGTCCCCAATAAAGATCTGGGCAGAGCAAGAGTGCCCCTCAGGTGATACTTCCAAGGAAAAGAACAAATAGCAACAGCTAAAGATGAAAGTCATCAAATCGTGAGTCACAGCGCCCTGCAGGGACTGTTGGGTAACGCGGAAGCTGTGAACAGGAGGAAAATACCCACTGCCCTCCATCTCATGAAAGCTGAGTTTCTTGTGGCTGAACTTCCAGCTTCTCTCTTCCACTGAAGGCGCTTTTATACCATGGGGTGGACACTAGGGACTCTGTGGGTTATGGATCACCTCTCAGCTGTTCGAGAGCACACAGTGTTAATATTCACGGGCCGTTTTCTTGTTCTCTCCCCTTTCTGTCACAGGTTTTGGGTCTCCACTTTCAGGACTACTTTATTGTTGAATTCAAAACAACACCCGGCAACTTATGATGTGATATTACATTACCACACGGCAGACCCAGTCACCAAGGAGACATCTCTTCCCATGTCCTGTAGAGGAAGATGTCCACCCTTTCACATTCAGACAACTCAGCCTTGATTACAGTCTAATTACCCATTTCAGGGTGCAGGCAACAGCCACCACAGCAAGGACGTGTACCCCCACACAGAGAAAGCTAGCCATACTATGGTTAACCCCATACATGGATGCTCTACTCTCTGTGGGTTCTACGTCAGTTGCCTATCTTATCACCCACCCATAGCATATAGCCAGCACATCTTTGGTCCGTGTGCCCATCCCTATTGGGGCACTAATTGTGTTATATGCTTTCTTCCTGATAGCCCTGCACAAAGATCCTTCTACTCCCGAGGCAGGGCGCTTATGATAGACCAAATGAAACAATGCCACCCAATTCTGGCTTGACCTAGTAAAATCACAGGGGTCACTTCTAAGACCATGGGCAACTCAGGCAGCTGTACCCCTGATTTGTCAAACCCTGCCCAAGTGACAACTCACGAAAGCTACATGACTGGAATTCCTAGACAACTTACGAGCGGCTCCATCACAGACTCCTCTCCTCCTAGCAGAACAGCCATTACCTTCATCAGATCAGCTATTCCAGCATGCAGGTGCCCACCACTACAGCGACGAATCTTCACTGGAGATTCCAGTGGCTCCTCCCAGCCTTTCATATGCAGTTCTGTTCTAATTGCCCAAGGCTTTGGGGACTCAAGAAGCGCTAGGGTGTACAGGCTAGGGGAAACTAATTCAGAGGGCTCTATCTGTGTGGTGAAGTAGAAGCCATTATTTGTTTTTTGGGTGAGGAGCTTCTGGCATTGGTGCTTTAGGATCAGCCATGCTCCTGTGGTTAACCCTTCCTGTGGTCACTCAAGTCCTGCGAGTAAAACCCCATTAACCCCTTGGTTCCCCATGGTTACTTTTGGTGAAATTGGACTTTGGTTTGTCACTGGGGTTTTGTGAGGAGGGAGCTGACATTTAAATCTCCTGGGGGAAGGGAAGGGATTTTTTCTAACACTCCCTTCTCCTCCTAAGAGGGAATGTTTCAAATTAGAGAAAATAGCTAGACTGGGTCATGTCTGAGACTTCAGATGGAGATCTTAGAGCTGCCCTGGAGACCAGGAATGCTCACACATGCTTATAATCCCTGGAGTTGAGACAATGGGACTGTGAACTCGAGACCAGCCTGGGTTATAGAGGGTGACCTTGTCTCAAATAAATGAAGAACTGACCTCGGCTATGCAAGTTCCAGGCTCATGCTAAATATATCAACTTGGTAAGTAATCATTAGGATACATGATATTCAATTTCTTACCACACTTACTTATTTATGTAGCATGAGCTTGGTAGCACACACGTGTGTGGAGGTCAGAGAACAACTTGTAAGAATCAGTTTTCTCCTCCCATCGTGTGGGTTTGGGGATTTGAACTCATGTTGTCAGGCTTGACAGCAAGTTCCTTAAACTGATGAACCATCTTGCTGGCCCCTATGTGGTATTTAAAGTCCTGAGCTGGGCTGGGGATGTAGCTAGCTCAGTGGTGTATGTCCAAGGTTTAATCCCCAGTTCTGTGAAACAAATCTCCAACCAAGCTATGAGGAACCAATGCAGGTGATCCTAGGTCTCGAGGGCTTGCCAACTTGGGGGACAAAGGGTGTCAAAACAACAAATGACTTTTTTCCCCTTCTGATTGAAGAAATAGAGAGATACATGAATGGATGACTCTGCTTTGCTACTTTCTTGGGAAAGCTGAGTCACCTTATAAGCAATCCATGAATCTCAATGGCTTTCTGAGCGTTCTTAAGTTAGACACTCCTCTACTGTTGGGGATAAGTGTTCACCTCTGAATTCCAGTGCTATACCCTTTCTAGAGAACTGCAGGCAAACACTTTAACACTAAACCAAGGACAGAGCTCCTCACTGGGGGATTCTAGGCAGGGGCTCTACCACTGAGTCACGCCCCCAGCCCCTCCCTGGGGGACTCTAGGCAGGGGCTCTACCACTGAGTTACGCCCCCAGCCCCTCCTTGGGGGATTCTAGGCAGGGGCTCTACCACTGAGCCACGCCCCCAGCCCCTCACTGGGGGATTCTAAGCAGGGGCTCTACCACTGAGCCATGCCCCCAGCCCCTCCCTGGGGGACTCTAGGCAGGGGCTCTACTACTTAGCTATATCCCCAGGTGACCACAGCTGAGTTGGGCAACAGCCTCATCAATATTTCATGGGTAGTGGACGGTTTTCACATCAGAACCAATTTACCACTAGGGCAGGAGTTGAAAGCAGGTTTAAAAAGAAAACAACCACAAAGGTGTCTGAGGAGATGGCTCAGTTGATAGAATGCTTGCTGTGTGTGTAAGCATGATGTTCTGAATTCGATCCCCAGAATCCATGTACAAAGCAAAAAAGCAGGGCTTGCTGGTGAGCGCTTATGGTCTTAGCACTTGCGGGAGGGGCGGACCCAGGCGGAACCGTGGCTCTGCTAGGTGAGTTCCAGGTTATAGGGAGAGCGTACTTGAAACAAGAGACAGACAGCACACAAGAGATAGCACTCAAAGTTGTTCTCTGGCTTCTGCACACACACATGTGTGCACTTGAACATGCACCAACACATACACAACCTCAAAGGAACCCAAGACAATATCCTTTAAAAGCTTTGTATTTATTAGTCGTTGCAAGAGCAATTAATTCTCTTTTCTTATTTCACTTTTGTTGTTGGTTTTTTTTTTTTTAAAAATGTGTGTTTCATCCAGAGTTATATCAAAGCGATTAAAATGAATTTTCTCCTGAGGATATTGCTCCTCAGATTAGAAATGTTTTTTTTTTCTCTCTCTCTCTCCTCAATTAGCCACAAAAATAAAACCCAAAGAGCACACCGACAATCAAAGATCATCCCCAAATATCCAGGACAAAAAATAAAATATTTTATTGATCTATCACAGCGAAACACAGAGAGGTGGGGTGGTGAGACATGCTCTGTAAGAGTGGCTCCAGGAGGGACGGGGGTTACAGTACTGCATGTGGGGAGGACCCGCTCGCACAGCCCTTTGCTCCCTAGGCCAGCATCGGGGTGTGCGGCGGTGTGGGAACAGGCTGCCATGACAGGTGAGCCAGGTTGATAGTGGGTGTGCCCAGCCAGCTTAGTGGCACTAGGCAGTCAGGATGGACAAACGGATGGATGGATGGATGGATGGACGGATGGATGGATGAGTAGGTGGATGGGTGGTTGGCAGGTGGATTCCACAAGAACAAGGGAGCTATTCCCAGTGCGAGGAGCCATCTGACTCCAAGGTGTCCCAGATGAGGGAAGTAGCTATTGGTAACGGGAGACAGGGACAAGGGGACCCAAAGAGAGAGGGGTCATGTCACCAAATCCAATGTCAAGGCTTCCGGTATTTGGGTACCAATGGGATGCAGCCAGGAATGGCTCCTGGTGGGCAGTGGGAGGTGGGACTGCCCAACAAAGGTGTGCACCATCTTAATAGAGGGGCTTCAGGGAAGGGGGGAGTTCCCCCTGGGATACCCTTCCCTCCTCCCTCCCCCCACGAAGAAGCACCAACATGTAGCACCAATTTCCTTTGGAGATGGAGACTGTGTGGGGGAGGTCCTGGGTGGGAAGAGATGGGACACCCGCCCTGGCCTCTGATGTAGGGGGAGGGGAAATTTCTGGTTAGGGGTACGTGGCTGCTGCTGTCTGATTTCCTTGTCCTGTGGGTTTCCGAGGCCACTGGCCTGTTGTCCCCTCCCAGGTGGGGGTCAGGGGGATGGAGTAGGGGGTGGTCATAGAAGGTTTACATTCTCCACCAAGCAGTAGCACCAACGTTGATGAGGTCGCGAGTCAGGGGTCCCCAGAAGATCACTTTCTCTTCCGGCCACAAGATTTCCCAAAGCAGCCCCCACCTGGGTTGGAACAGGACACAAACAAGTGGTGGTTAGCTTGGTCCCGCCGTCAGCTTTCATCCCAGGCTTAGAAAATCTAAAAGAAGCTAGTCTGTCCTTCCTTCCTTCCTTCCTTCCTTCCTTCCTTCCTCCGTCCCTCCTTTTTTGAGACAATAGCTCATGTAGCTCAAGCCGGCCATGAACTCAGTACATAACTGAGAATGACCTTGAACTCCTGCTTCTTATGTATCCACCTTCCGAGTCCTGAGATTATAGGCACACACCACCTTGCTTGGTTTTATGCTATGCTGGGGATGAAAACTAGAGCTATATTCTCATTGCTTGCTCTCTTGCTCTCTTTCTGGTTGGGGTTGTTGACATTGTTTCTTACAGAGTCTAGGCTGGCCTCTAACTCACGATCCTTCTGCCCCAGCCTCCTGAATGCTGAGAAGACCTGTTTAGCAAACCTGGGGATAGATAGCCTGGGGTAGGGACATAGCACAGGCTGGTGTTTAGCCCTCAAGCAGTTTCTCCCAGATGTGGCCTGTTAGTGCCACCTGGTGGTCTCTCCTGGAAGTCCTTCCCACTCTATTTCACAGTCTCTTTCAAGTCTCAGACTCCTCTGTGCAGGTGAGGGACATGAGCAAGAATGTCCAGGCTACACTGAGGGTGAACATGGAGGGTCCTAGACCCGCTCCCATCTCTGAACATATGCATTGACCTTTGACTCTGAGTCTTCCGTCCCTAGGGACGGAGACTCTACTTACCTTGGTATCCCAGGGCTCCAAGGGCTCCTCCATAGGGCTTTGGGGGTTTTCCTGTGTATGGGGGTATTGGCAGAGGATGAGGTGGGGAGGATACTGGGTTCCTCTACCTCTACCAGCATCCTCACCTTGTGCCAACTCCGCCCTGTTATTGTAGGCTCCCAAGACCTTCCTGCCAATCAGCCCGCTTACCTCTGGTCTTGCCAACACCTTTCTTCCCAGAGTCAAGCTCTATAGTACTGGGAATGGAACCTGGACCTAGTGCATTCTAGACAAGAGCTCTGCTGCTGAGCCACGCCCCCCCTCCCTGGGGGATTCTAGACAAGCGCTCTACCACTAAGCCACGCCCCAGCCCCTCATGGGGGATTCTAGGCAGGGGCTCTACCACTGAGCCACACCCCAGCCCCTCACTGGGGGATTCTAGGCAGGGGCTCTACCACTGAGCCACGCCCCCAGCCCCTCATGGGGGATTCTAGGCAGGGGCTCTACCACTGAGCCACGCCCCCAGCCCCTCCCTGGTGGATTCTAGGCAGGGGCTCTACCACTAAGCCACGCCCCAGCCCCTCATGGGGGATTCTAGGCAGATGCTCTATTCTGAGCCACGCCCCCAGCCCCTCCCTGGGGGATTCTAGGCAGGGGCTCTACCACTGAGCCACGCCCCCAGCCCCTCCCTGGGGGATTCTGGGCAGGGGCTCTACCACTGAGCCACGCCCCCAGCCCCTCCCTGGGGGATTCTAGGCAGGGGCTCTACCACTGAGCCACGCCCCAGCCCCTCCCTGGGGGATTCTAGGCAGGGGCTCTACCACTGAGCCACGCCCCCAGCCCCTCCCTGGGGGATTCTGGGCAGGGGCTCTACCACTGAGCCACGCCCCCAGCCCCTCCCTGGGGGATTCTGGGCAGGGGCTCTACCACTGAGCCACACCTGTAACCTATCAGAAAGATTCTAAGCAAGAGAGTTATTGCTGAGCCACTGATTGGGGGATTCTAGACAGGTAACCTACCACAGATTCACGCTCCCAGCCCCACACTGAGGGGTTCTAAGCAATTGCTTTACTGCTGAGTTACATCATCAGCCTTTTAAAAAATGTTTATAAAAGACTTTGAGACAAGAGTTTTGCTGAGTTGACTAAGTTGTTTGGAATGCTCTCCACAGCCCAGGCTAGCCTTGGACTTTGATCCTTCTGCTTCAGCCTCCCTACCCCCCACAGTGCTAAGATTCCGTCTACCACAAGGCTAGTTTATGAGATGTCTTTTTACTGAAGACTCACCACCAACTCCCAGGCCCCCAGCACCACCACCTATGGGGTAAGAAGAAGAGGAGGAGGTATTATCAGTGCACCCACTTCTGGGAGCCTACCATGCTCTTTCCCCGATTGGAGCAGGACATGTGATATAGGAACGGGTCAGGTCCTGGACTTGGGTAGCAGGAGTCCTTGACTCTGTCTCTGCTCACACCTTTGAATAGTGCTTAGTTATCTCCGAGCCTCAGTTTACTTCAGGAGAGGTATGGTAGGGAAGCTCTTTGACCCACAGGGACCCTGATTGATATGGAGGGTGTCCCTGTCCTTAGAAAGGTCCTTAGGCTGGATTGGGGTCTGGGCTCATCTGAGGGTTTATTACAATGTCAGCTCAGCTCTCACAGATGGAGCCGAGGAGGGGGAAGGGTCTGACAGAGCCCAGAACAGTGTCCCAGGGCAGGCAGGACACTTGGGCATACCTGGGTAAATAGGAGAAAGTCCAAAGCCAGGTCTTGCTGCAACTCCTGAAAGAGAGACTTAGGGTTGGTGATGCATGGTGGCAGGCCATGCCATGGCCTTATCACCTGGTCATGATGTCTGGTACCAGCTCTTCCCACTGCCGTACTCTACTGAAGCCACATTCTTTGTAGGGTGTTTGTATGTGGCGCATTTGTGCGTGCATGCAAGGTCTCTCACTAAACCTTTCGTTTGTTTACTAATTTGGCAAAGTCAGCTGGGTCAGCGAACTTCAGGGATCCTCCAGTCACCTCCTCCCTAGCTTGCAAATTTTACACACACACACAGGTCTTCACACTTGCACGATAAATGCTTTACTAACTGAGCAGTGTCCCCAAGCCTTGAAGTCCCTTTCATAATTAAACACGTCTCTGTCTCATATGCTTGTGTGGTGCCTTGTTGCTTATGCCCTAAGCTTGGTTGGCAGTATCCTCAACTTGGGGGTGGGGTACTCCTCCCATAGTTGTCTCCTATCCTAGAGCGATTTTTCCATCTATAGACCTCAGTCTCCGGAACCCCGTTGTTTGTCCCCTAGAGCCAGGCAGATCTGAGAACGTCAGAGTTAGCCATACCTCCACCTGGGAATGGCCTGGCTCCTAGGACACCTCCAAGGCCAGCAGCACCTGGGGAGAGGACAGAGGGATGTCAGAACGGACACACGGCTGCTGGCATTCTGGACAACATCTTCAGGGGTACCATGAGCAGGGCAGGTGTGTCTCATGGTGATGGGACGCAAGCCTGTTGGAGAGGGGGAGGCCATAGGGGAACTCACCATATTTGGCTGCCTTAGCAGCTGCAGCAGGGGACACACCTGGAGAAAGGGGGCACAGGAGAGCTCAGGAAAGCCACCTCTCTTCCCAACTCTAGCCCACTTAGCTGATCAGCATCTGTCCCTGACTTGTCTAACCACATCCCACCATTCCATCATCCCTCCTCCTTCACACATCGATCTTTCTAATAGTCTCTCTCTCTTTTTCCTCCCTCCCTCCCTCTCTCTCTCTCCCTGTTGCTAGAGATGGACTCCAGGATCTAACACATGCTAGTGTTATACCATTCAGTAATGCTTCTAGCTCCTCCCTGGGGGATTCTAGGCAGGGGCTCTACCACTGAGCCACGGCCCCAGCCCCTCCCTGGGGGATTCTAGGCAGGGGCTCTACCACTGAGCCATGCCCCAGCCCCTCCCTGGGGGATTCTAGGCAGTGCGCTACCACTGAGCCACGCCCCAACCCCTCCCTGGGGGATTCTAGGCAGGGATTCTACCACTGGGCCACGCCCCCAACCCCTCCCTGGGGGATTCTAGACAGGGGCTCTACCAGTGAGCCACGCCCCCAGCTCCTCACTGGGAGATTCTAGGCAAGTGTACTACCAGTGAGCTATCTCCCCAGACATTAAGCTACTATTATGTGTCTAGTCTTGGGGGAGCAACACATACAGGCTAGATTAGGTAGGGGGACACAAAGGCAGAGAGAGGAGAGAGAGAAGCACACATCCACCATGATGGTAGAGGCTTTAGGTAAGTAATTCCTCTCCAGTCTTCGAGTTTTCTTGTCTGAGAAATGGGTCTGACTCTAGTATGCTAATGAGCTCTCTCCTGGAGTATTGTTGGGTTGACAGAGAGGAGAAGACAGGTTTAGGTAGCCCTATGTTAGTGGGCAGCGCGGTTCCTGCTTAAGCTACCCCTTTGCTTTTAGACACAGTCTAACGTATCCTAGGCTGACCTTTCACTCACTGTGTAGCTCAGGTTAGCCTTCAACTCATGATCCTCCTGCCTTAGCCACCTGATTGCTTGGATGACAGTGTGCCTGTCTTCATACCTGGCTTTGGTATGCCTCTTTCTTCTTCTCATAGACCTCACTCACTCACTCCTTACCCCCAAGGCCTGCAGCTCCACCGGCCCCCAGTCCACCGGCTCCCAGTCCACCGGCCCCCAGTCCACCGGCTCCCAGTCCACCGACTCCACCAAGGCCTGAAGGGAGACCCATGCATTACACACACTGGCAGAAGACTCTAATTAAGACCCTGTTGGCAAGGGCTCCCTGGGCTCCCACGTCATCTCCGGGGTACCCAATGGCTAGGAAGTGGCTGGGCCCCAGGGGTAGCTGAACTCTTGCTTACCGTACTGGGCAGCCTTGGCAGCAGCTTTGGCAGCAGCGGCAGCAGCAGGTGCAGCTCCTGGGAACACAAGGGACTCAAGGAGGGACTGCATGGGAGTCTCAGATGCCATCCTCAGCCAACCCATTGGTGGGACAGCAAAAACATACCTGCTACTCCACCGGGAACACCAGCCCCACCGAGTCCTCCAGCCCCACCGAGTCCTCCAGGCCCTCCAAGGCCACCTGCTGCTCCTGTGGAGAGAGGACCAAGGGACAGTGTCCATATTTTCATTTGTTATTTGAAGACCAGATCACTTATAGCTCATGTTGGCATTGGGTTTTCTGCATGGCTGAGGATGGCTTTGAACTCTTGACTCTCCTGCTTCCACCTCCTGAGTGCAGAAATTTATAGGATATGCTGTATGCTGTGTACACACACACATACACACATGCCTGGAACTTTGTTCTTTAGGCTTTTGTTTCTCTGTTTTGTTTTTTTTTTTTCTTTCCCCAAGACAGAGTTTCTCTGTGTAGCCCTGGCTGTCCTGGAACTCAGTCTGTAGACCAGGCTGGCCTCGAACTCAGAAATTCACCTGCCTCTGCCTCCTAAATGCTGGGATTAAAGGCATGTACCATTACCATCCAGATACTTTTTTCTTTTTAAAAAGGATTTATTTATTTATTTTATGTATATGAATATACTGCAGCTGTCTTTAGACACGCCAGAAGAGGGCATCAGATCCCATTACAGATAGTTGTGAGCCACCATGTGATTGCTGGGAATTGAACTCAGGACCTCTGGAGTCAGAGCTGGACTTTAGAGCAGTCAGTGCTCTAAAACACTGAGCCATCTCTCCAGCCCCTACTCTTTTCTTTTCTTTTCTTTTTGTCCTAGTGAGAGAGTCTCACTAAGTTGCTGAGACTGGCCTAGAACTCATGACCTATTGGTCCCATTTCAGCTTCTTTACTGCTAGGATGACATTCTACCTTCAGACCCCTATTTCTCAAAGATGTGTTCATACTCTAGGGATTTAAAGCCGAAATGCAACTAGACCTGTGGGATTCTAGGCAGGGGCTCTACCACTGAGCCACACCCCAGCCCCTCTCTGTGGGATTCTAGGCAGGGGCTCTACCACTGAGCCACGCCCCCAGCCCCTCCCTGGGGGATTCTAGGCAGGGGCTCTACCACTGAGCCACGCCCCCAGCCCCTCTCTGGGGGATTCTAGGCAGATGCTCTCCCACTGAGCCACGCCTTTAAGCCCTTTGCTTGGGGATTTTAGGCAGGCACTCATCTCTCTCTCTCTCTCTCTCTCTCTCTCTCTCTCTCTCTCTCTCTCTCTCTCTTTCTGAGTCGGGCTTCCACTCTTTAGGCCATGCTACCTTTGAACCTGAGATTCTCCTGCCTCAGCCTTTGAAAAGCTGGCCTCACAGGTATGGTCTTCTATGCCAGGTAGTCACACTAGTTTTGCCAACGAGAAGGTTGAGGCAAGGGAGAGGTTAAACAGAATACTGTGTTCAAGGTTCTAAGGCAGGAAAGGACCCAGTGCCTGCTCTTCCAGGAGATCTTTAGTGTGTTTCCCTGGTAAAGTTGTTGACTAGGGCCAAGAGCAGCTGGCAAGGAACCTGAGAGGAGGCTGTGGTTGACCAGGGGCTGTGTGTGTGTGTGTGTGTGTGTGTGTGTGTGTGTGTGTGTGTAGCTGAGGAATGGGATTTTCCGAGGTGGAAACTGGCCTCAAGTAGACAAACTGTGGCCAGTTGGCGCGTCCCTGGCAGAGGCCCCCCGCCTGGCTCTTTAGGAGGCCAGGAATGTGGGGGTCACAGACAGTGTGGGTCTGGCCAGTGCCAAGTGGCAAGGCAGGCGGGTCTGCCACGTCCTCCAGGCTGGCGCGTGTTGGGCAAAGTCATGCTGACAGGAAAGGAGGGAGGCGGCCTGGGGATGCCTGCACAAGGAATACCCACAACCCCACAGCTCCTGGGCCAAAGGGCGGGGCGGAGCGGAGGCTGAAGCTGCCCAGCCTCATAGGACCAACATCAGTGACATTCCCTCCGTTCCACGGAAACCATCAGGGTTGGAGTGGAGCGTGGAGATAAGAGTTGTTGTGGGTGAGACAGGGTATACTATAGCCCAGGTTGGCTTTGGACTCTCCTTGTAGCTGAGGGTAGCCTCCTGCCTCCACTTTCCAGGAGCTGGGATTGTAGGTGTATAGCACCATGTCAGGCTCAGCAGGTGTGTTTGACTGCCTCGAGGGGTTAATAGGCAGGTGGTAGGGCTGTGGCTGTCATTCAGATGTGGCTCAGCCTCAGTCAAGGATGGTGGGAGTGACAAGGGGACCAGTTGGTGTGTAGCACTCACCATATTTAGCAGCTTTGGATGCAGCCAGAGATCCAGGTACTGAGGAAGAAGGGAAAGAGAGGTCAGCTGCTGAGCTCTGGACCTGGGGTTCTGCTGCCTCTTCCAGGAAGCCCATCCTGACCTCTTCTAACTAGATCATGTGTTTTAAAGTCCTGAAACTCTGTAGCACTCCAGCCGGGGCGGGGGGCGGGTTCTACTTGTAGACACAGGGCTCCAGTATTTAACTCTGATATTGTTCATCTGGGACTCCTTGAGGGCCAACCTATGCTTGTCCCTTCTCGTACCCTCTAGGCCCAGTATAGCCTGCCTGTGACTGGGCACAGGGTGAGGCTCAGCAGTCACACAATGAAGAACTGGGGTTCCTAGTGACGTCCTTGCCCTAGTGCATTTTCAGAAAGATAACAGGCTGGCCTGGAGGAGGAAACTTCTACCTTCCTTTCTGCGGGTGTTAGGTGGGCTCTCTTGACTGGTCTGTAGCCTCATTACACCTCCCTCTAAAACCTTACATCCTGGAGTTGTTGGGCCATCCCCTCCCTCACCTACTACTCCATATGCTCTATTTCCACTTGGTACTGGAAATGGAACCCAGGACCTCACCCATGCTAGGCAGGGGCTCTACCACTGAGCCACGCCCCCAGCCCCTCACTGGGGGATTCTAGGCAGGGGCTCTAACCATTGTGCTAGCCTCTATCTATCTATCTATCTATCTATCTATCTATCTATCTATCTATCTATCTATCTATCTTTTAAGATAGCATCTCACAATATTATACAGGCTGGCTTTGGAGCCTTTCTACAGGGCAGGCTGGTCTTGAACTTGTAAGCCTCACGTCTCAGCCTCCTGAGTAGCTGAGATGGCAGGCCTGTGCTATCCTACCTGGTACCCATATGTTTTTGTCTGCTCAGGAAAACCTAATGGATGCTGGGTAGGGATAGAGCCCTGGGAGGAGGTGGATCCTCTTTCTTTGAGGTCAAGGGCACTTTCTACCAAGTTCTAGAATTTTCTTTACCTGCTCCAGCCCCAAATCCAGGGACACCAGCACCAGCCCCAAATCCAGGGACACCAGCACCAGCCCCAAATCCAGGGACACCAGCCCCAGCCCCAAATCCAGGGACACCAGCTCCAAGCCCAGCAGCAGCCCCTGCAGAGAGGACGGTAGTAAATGGTTATATGTATATGTGGAATGTTGTCCCTGGGGTGCCCCACCTCGGGAGCTGAGTCAGGCCTCCAAGGGAGCAGCAGCCTCCTCCCCAGCCTAGTCCTCATCTGCGGACTTACACCAGAGTCCATGTTTTTATTATTGTGTATCTAAATAACTTATTTTAACTTTATGTTCATTTGTGTTTTGCCTGCATGTCTGTGTGAGGGTCAGATTTTGGAGTTATAGACAGTTGTGAGCTGCTATGTAGGTGCTGGGAATTGAACCCAGGTCCTCTGGAAGAGCAGTCAGTGCTTTTAACCCTTGAGCCATGTCTCTAGGCCCAGTTTTGTTTTTTTTTTTTTTTTTTTTTGTTTTTCGAGACAGGGTTTCTCTGTGTAGCCCTGGCTGTCCTGGAACTCACTTTGTAGACCAGGCTGGCCTCGAACTCAGAAATCCTCCTGCCTCTGCCTCCCAAGTGCTGGGATTAAAGGCGTGCGCCACCACAGCCCGACCCCAGTTCTTATTGTATTTTGAGACAAGGTCTCTTTATGTTGCCTTGGCTAGCCTGGAACCATAGACCAGGCTGGCATCGAACTCACAGAGAGAGAGATCTGCTTACCTCTGCCTCCCAAGTGCTGGAATTAGAGGTATGCACTACCATTCCCAGATTTTGGAGAAAATCTATTTAATTCCCACCCATACCAAGGTCTCATGTACCCAGGACTTGAATGGAAGGCACTCTCGAATTTCTGGTCCTGCTGCTTCTATCTCACAAGCCCTGGGATGGGATTATATGCGTGCACCACCACGCCTGGTTTAGGCAGTGCTGGGGATGGAAGCCAGAGCTTTGTGCATGCTGGGTAAGCACTCTACCACCTGAACCACATCCTAACTCTGAACCTCTTACATTCTCCTAGTGACCTTCTGCAGGTAGCCATGCCATTGGCCCTCCACACTTGATACATAAACTAAAAGAAGCTGGAAGTCACTCAGCTATCTTGGGAACCAAGACTCGAAGCCAGGCCTCCCTCTTGCTGGGTCTGTATTTCTGAGCCCTCTGCTAGGTGCCATGGAGGACCTAAAGACGGTAAGGATGGATCTGAGAGGCTGCTTCTTCCTGTGGCTGTACTGGGCCAGTGTGTCCTGGCCGGGTGGGTGGGGACAGCAGAGAGACATCAAAGCGCACTCACTGTACTGGGCTTTAGCAGCTGCCTTAGCAGCAGATTTGGCGGCAGCCGGCGTCCCTGCTCCTGAAGAAAGAGGAAGAACATTCAAGATGGCACCCATGAAGGCTCCAGGGAACCCCTGGTCCCACTCATCCACTCTAGCTCACCTCCAAGACCGCCAGGTACAAGGCCGGTGCCAAGACCAGGTCCAATACCACCAGGGCCAACTCCACCGGGAACCCCACCAACACCAGGGCCCAAACCTAGAAGAGAAGGAAGAGTTTATCTGTAGTCAATGCCTAAACAAAGAGAACAGGAGCCGTTGCCAAGACCCTCAGCTGAGTCAGGAGCTGTGGGTTCCCTTCCCAGCCACGGTAAAGACTTGCTGTGAGATCTTGGGGCAGATACTTCCCCTTGTTGGGCCTTGTTTTGCTCCTATGTAACAAGAGTCAGAAGTATATTTAGTTCTTTGTAACCTTTTGAGGGACAGGGACACTTTGGAGGCTTGCTTGAGGACAGTGGAGGACAAGCAGGTTTGTTTTTTGTTATTTTACTTTTTTCTTTTTTAGTATTAGAAAATAAATGGGAGGCCTTGAACATGCTAAGTGTTCTACCACTGAGCCATGCCCCCAGCCCCTCCATGGGGGATTCTAGGCAGGGGCTCTACCACTGAGCCACGCCCCCAGCCCCTCCCTGGGGGATTCTAGGCAGGGGCTCTACCACTGAGCCATGCCCCAGCCCCTCACTGGAGGATTCTAGGCAGGGGCTCTACCACTGAGCCACACCCCAGCCCCTCCCTGGGGGATTCTAGGCAGGGGTTCTACCATTGCCACATCTCTAGTCCCTCACAGGGGGATTCTAAGCAGGAGTTCCGCTGCTGCTGATGAAAAAGTCCCAGATTTTTCATTATTATTATTTACTTGGAGACAGGATCTCACTAAATTTCTCAGCCTGGCCTTGAACTTTCAATAACATTGCCTTAGCTCCTTGAGCGGCTGGGATTACATGCCAGTATCCCTGGGCCTGGCTCCCAAATTTATTAAGGCCAAATCTCAGCATCCCCCAGCCCATGACTGGACCCCAGCTGAGCTCCTAGAAGTGGAGCATCTACCATTAATCATAATTCAGGATTGATCACATTTAGGAAATGTATACATTCTTGGGGGCTATTGAGGGTGACCTTGACATCCAGCAAGAAATGCATGCAGCCCCTCAAAGGGCTCTAGCTTGTGATTCAGAGAGAACAAGTCCTAGTTGGACTTGGGAAACTAGGAGCTTTCAGAAGTAGGTTAGGGCAGGTCATGGAGGGCTTGGCAGTCCTACACTGCTAGAGGGGAGCAGAGAAGCCAAAGGCAATGAGAACAGCTCATACTCAGGGCTTGGGACGTGGCTTAGATAGTAGAGCGCTTACCATGCATGCAGAAAGCCCTGGGTTCTAGCCCCTACTACTGCATAAACCAAGCTTGGCGCCACATGCCAGGAACTGCAGCATAGGAGGGGTGGAGACAGAAAGACAGGAATTCAAGGGCACCCTTGACTCCTCAGCAGGAGATGTGAGAAGCACCTGGCCTGGGGTCAATGGTCAAGTACAGATGGGGACAACTTACCATACTGGCCTGCTTTGGCGGCTGCCTTGGCGGCGGCAGCAGCAGCTGCAGCTGCGGGGGTACCTGCTCCTATTTGGATAACGAGAGCATAAGATGAGGCAGCTCTGAGCCTATTGGGTATTTCAGTCCTGTGTAGGATGCTCTTAAGTAAAAAATTCTTAGTAACACTTTTATCCCAAGCTGTTGTAGGAAATGACTCCTTCCTCACCCAAAAGTGCATGCCTGCACACACATATTTACAAAAGCTTTGCTGGGGATTTAACTAAGAAAGTATGGACTACATAGATCTGTTTTGGGGAATTTGATTTCTGACAGGTTTCTTCCCATATGTGAGTACAGCAATCACACCATTCCTACAGATCTTCCTTGTCTTGTTTCTGATCCCATGGTGTACTTTGAGGCAGGATCTCTCACTGAATCCAGAGCTGTCTGTTTCATCTATTCTAGCTAGCCAGCTTTGTCTGGGGAGTCCCTGTCTCCACCATCCATCTCCTAACAGTACGGGCAGGCCACCATGTCCAGTGGCTTTTATGTGGGTTCTGGGGATCCAACCTCTGCCTATTAAATTTATTGCAATGCAAATGTTCATTATCTCCCTGCACCATCTCCCAAGTGCTCCGTCTTTCTCCTTTTAAAGTTTATATTAATTAATAAACCAATTTATTTATTTGTGTGTGTGTGTGTGTATGTGTGTGTGTGTGTGTGTGTGTGTGTGTGTGTGCATGCATGCTTGCATCTGTCCCAGCATACATATGGGCGTCAGAAGACCACTTGTGCGAGTCATTTCTCTTGTTCCAACATGTGGGATTTCAGGATTCGAACTCAGGTCCTCAGGCTTGGCTGCAAGTACCTTTACCCACAGAGCACCCCTTCTTTCTTTGCAATATCGGAAATGAACCTGAGCTCTTTTGCATGTTCAGCAAGCACTCCCACCACTTAGCCACACTCCTAGTCCTAGTTCCTTTATGAACAAATAAATACAGAAGGGTAGTTGTATCCCAGAGGGGGAAAAAGTATGGAGAAGAAAAATTGGAAAAGCCACACCTAAGAAGGGGGGGGTCCTTGAATACCAAGGTCTTTCAATAATCCCCCTTTGATCTCTGATTGGAGGATAACAAAGGACCTAAGGCCACCTAAGTGAAGGGTCCTCTGTTGGTAAGGAACTACAAACACCCCAGAATAAAAGGCAGATCATTTGGTGACAGGAGGCTCTTGAGAGCCGACTGAGTCTCCCCAGCAAGGGAGAGGCTTGCTAGGGGCCAGCAACCAGGTTCCTACAGAGGGTTCCTCCCCATTCAACTGCTTCGGGGGAAGCTCTCCTCACTCCCACACTCATCTCTGGTATCGGTTTTCCTATCTGTAAAATGCCAAGCCCCAAGCCTCTTCTGTAAGACAATACAGACCCGTCTCAGGATGGGAAACACGGCTCACCTGGCACTCCACCGGTGCCCGGCACACCTGGCACTGCCCCTGGCACTGCCCCTGGCACTGCCCCTGGCACCGCACCTGGCACTGCACCTGGCACCAGGCCTCCCAGGGCTCCGGCTCCTCCGGCACCTGGAGGAGAGAAGAAGGAACCCCTGTGTTCACCTCATCCATCCATTTATCCACCACCACTATCCAATCACCCACATGTATATGTGTATGCGTGTGTGGATAAATGGAGAGGGAGGTGGATGGCAGGCTTGTCTGGCACCTTCAACTCTCTCTTTTGGAGTGAGCTGGCCAACGAGATATCAATGATCTTAGCAGCAAGTGGAAATGGTGGAAGAATTGAGCATGGTTTAGAAGGCAGATGGGGGTTGTGGATTTGCATCTTTGCCCCGGAGGCCCGAGTGTGAGCGTGCTTGGCCTTCACTCAGAGCCTGGACTCTACAGAGAGAGAAGGGCATCAGACAGGACAAAGTCACTTACCATACTTGGCAGCTTTGGCGGCGGCAGCAGCAGCAGCAGCTGGGCTTGCACCTGCAGGAAAAAGGGAAGAGCAGGTGGGCACATGAGTAGAAGAGCAAAAGGATGGCGAGGTGGAAGACAGGTGGTCAGGCAGGTAGGGGAGTAGGTCAGTGGTTAGAAGGATGGGTGGATGGGTGGGTGAATGGACCAATGGAAAGATGGGTAAATGGAGGGATGATGAATGCATAGACTGAAGGATGGTATACAGATGGATAGATGCATAGATAGATAGATGGCAGGATGGATACACAGATGGCTGGAGAGGTGTGTGTATGCATGTATAGGTAGATATATGGATGAATGGGAGATGGGTGGTGTATGGATAAGTGGGTGATTAGGCAATAGATTAATGGGCAGGTGGATGGATAAATAGATGAGTGTATGGATGATGGATTGATAGATGGATGAACAGATATATGAATGGTTGGATCAATAGATAGAGAAATTAATGAGTGGATGTTCCTTTGCCCAGATTACTGCTGAGCAAGGATCGTAGCTTTCCCAGTTCCTAAATGCTAAGACGATTGCCTCTCTCTTCCGTAGCACACCAAAGCCCACATCTACTCTCCAACTCCCTGCATGACTCAAAACACCCATTTCTCTTCTCCCAGCTTCCCAGAGGTGGAACTAAAGCTCATGGGGAAAGATACCTCCGAGTCCGGCTCCAGCTCCAACGCCATAGCCAGGAAAGCCACCAGCACCAACCCCGTATGTCGGGATGCCAACTCCACCTCTGGCTCCTGTGGAGGAGAGAAAAGCCATGAAAAGAGTCTTCAGTGATGCTGGGCAAGCTCTGGAAGGATGCTCACTAGCTGGGAGAAAGGATGCATGCTTCCTTTAAGCTACTCCTCGAGGACAGGAAACTGGGATTCCTGGGGCCCCTGACCAGTTTCCTCCATGAACCTGGAGTCTTTCCTGATTGTCTTCCCTGGGTATTTGGGGGAGGCAACCTTTTGTTATGGTAAAGTGAGTGGGATCACTCTAACCAGGCTTTCTGTCCTTTGAAGGGACTTTGGCCAAAGCATGGGACACTATCTAGATTGGGGATGACATCCTGGGGTGGTCCTATCACTTAGCAGCACAGCTTCATGGGAGACAACTGGAGAGACGCTATCCTGGGATCCAATGGATCCAAGTGGCTCTGCCTGAGGCTTTCCCTGGGTGAGCCCCTCTCCTCCAAGCAAGAGGAGGGAGGGCTTTTCACTCTGGCAAGTGGAAGCCAGAACAGGGATGGACAGGGCACTTACCATATTTGGCAGCTTTGGCAGCAGCTTTAGCAGCTGCAGCAGGAGACACAGCCCCTGGAGAGATCAAGGGGACACAATGCTCAGGAGAAAATGGAGGAGAGATGGTCAATGTGTATCCCCCGTCTACCTGTTACTCCATATCATCACCATCATCATCATCATCATCATTAGTTATTATAGCTGTGAGATATCTACATCTCTGTCTATCCATTTGCAATCTGTCCTTAGGTCTCAGTCCACCTATCCACCCCCCAGCTCTGTCCATTTGTTGATTAATGATTGGATAAATAAATGCATGGATGAGTGCATGCATGGGTGTATGGACAGATGGAAGGATGGAGGAACGCATGGATGGAAACTTAGACATCAATCACTTAGTCATCCACCGCTGCATCCATCCATCCATCCATCAGCTTACCCACCCACCTGCCCATCTGTTCATCAGCTAACCCACTGCACTACCCATCTGTTAGTAGCTCACTCACCCACCTGCCCATCTACCCATGAGCTGACCAATCAGCCTGTCTATCTGTCTATCCATCACCATAGCTACTCTCTTGCCCATGCAAACATCATCCTTCTAACCACATATGCAGATTCCTATCTACATGCCCATCTGTTTTTCCATCTGATAACTTGTCTTCTCAATGGCTTTTAGCCCCTCCTGTCTACCTGTATATTTATCTATTCTTGTGTCTACTCAGCCTCTGCTCACTCCCTCATTGGTCAGATCAACTGCTCATCGACATGACCACTTCTATGGCTGCCCACTTGATCATTTATCAATCTATCCACTTACCTATCCATCTACCACTTACTGAGTACCTACTTAGCTAAGGAGTGGAGCATATAATGAAAGTCACGATTCTTGACTTGGCAACATACTGTGAATTAGGAGGGAAGCTGGTGATGGTGTTGTTGTTAGTTAGAAAGTTATTATAATCCAAAAGGGAGGGTATTAGATTTGGCTAAGTGGACATATAGATGAATGAGGTTCTAGGGAGGACACAAAGTCTCGACAATATTTTATATTGCACACAAGCATGGACAGAGTTCAACTTACCTGGTCCACCCACAATGCCTGGACCTCCGATACCAGGGCCCCCAACACCTGGGATACCACCAACACCTGGAATACCACCAACACCTGGAATGCCACCAACACCTGGAATACCACCAACACCTGGAATGCCACCAACACCTGGGATTCCAGCACCTGGGACCCTAACTCCAGGTCCACCAGGCACTAAGCCTCCAGCAGCTCCTGTAGATGGAAAGAGGATTGTCCTGGACTGAGCCTTGTGAGGATCTCTGTGGGCCTCCTAGGACAGATGTATAGGTCAGTTTGGGATCTATACTGTACTGAGTGAAGGAGCCCATGTGGATGGGTTGATCCCTCTACAAAGATCCAACTCACCAGGGAGCAGGGGATGGACTAAGATAGAGCCTAAAGTGACCTCTAGTTTGGATATGTAGGTGGAAGAACATGGTTAATTCTAAAGCAAAATCAAAATGTCTGCTTTAGGAACCTAGGCTGTAGGTTTTTGTTTGTTTATTTGTTTTGTTCTTTTGTTACCATGTTTTAATTTGCAGTACTGGGAACTGGAAACCAGGACTTGGCATACTACCACTCAACCCCTGAGCCACGCCCCCAGCCCCTCCCTGGGGATTCTAGGCAGGGGCTCTACCACTGAGCCACGCCCCCAGCCCCTCCCTGGGGGATTCTAGGCAGGGGCTCTACCACTGAGCCACGCCCCCAGCCCCTCCCTGGGGGATTCTGGGCAGGTGTTGTATGGCAGCATCCCTTTCCCTGCAAACTCCACACAGAGACAGGGTGACCAGTATGGACCAAAACCTCCTTTTGGGGGAGGTCAGAGATGTCCCTAGGTGAACAGAGGCAAAGTCTGCCCCTCCTCACGGATCTCCAGTGTTCATGTAGCGCCCCAAGCCTTCCATTTCTGGCAGGAGACACTCACCATACTTAGCAGCCTTAGCAGCAGCCTTTGCAGCAGCAGCTGCTGCGGGAGTTCCAGCGCCTGGAAAGACAGGCGCAGAGGGTGAGGCGCTGCCACTGTGGCCCCTCAAGGACACCTCCACCCTCCAGCTGGGAGACACATTACCTGCAATGCCTCCAATCCCAGGAATCGCGCCAGCGCCACCAGGAATGCCGCCCCCTCCAACACCAGGGAGGACTCCAGCTCCTCCAGCACCTGCTGGGACAAGGCACCATGTGACTCCCCAGAGCTTCTGAGGCCAGACAGGAACTCTCCATAGGGGTCAGCACACATTGTGTGTGTGTGTGTGTGTGTGTGTGTGTGTGTGTGTACATGCATGAGTATACCTGCATCTGTATATGTGTGCCAAGGCCAGATGTTAACCTTTCCTCGGGAACTTTTTTTCCCTTTTCCCTTTTCTTACATGCGTGCACATGTATGTGTGTATGCATGTTTTCCCATGCATGTGGAAGCACATGCCTATGTGTGTTTGTGCATCTGTGTGTACATGCATGCGGAGGTCCAAGGCTGATGTCGTGGAACGGTCCTTGATGAATTTTTACTTATCTATCGAGGCAGGGTTTCTCGATCACTATGGTTAGTCTTACTAGCAGGTTTGACTCTGAGGAACTCCCCATCTCTGCCTTCCAGGGGGACCCAAATCCTCATGCCTGCTAAGAAAGCACTCTAACCACTGAGCCATCTCCCCATACTCCATCACCTTGATTTTTGAGACTAGCTCTCTCTTTTACCTGCATTGTGTGTGCCCGCTAGCCTGGCTGGCCAGTGAGGCGCAGGTATCTATCTATACCTGTCTCTACTAACCCAGCGCTATGATTATAAATGTGTGCAATCTTGCCTCCCTTTTTAATGTGAATTATGGGGCTTGAGACTCAGGGTCTCATGCATGTGTAGCAAGCACTATACTGACTGAGTGATCCCTAGGCCCCTTACTGCCTCCTGTTTTTGAGACAGGGTCTTAATTAGGTGACTCAGGCTGGCCTTGAACTATGCATCGATCCTGCTTCCTGGTGGGATGCTGGCTTTCCCCCCACTGTCCTCTCACACAGGAACAAGTCTCAGTATCTCTAGCTGGGCTCATTTGGGATGGTTCCTGCCCCAGAATTCTTGGGTTTGCCCCCAACATGTCCATTTCAGCTTGTTCGTTAAGGGAGTCCGATGTTCACAGACAAATCCCTTCCTAATCACCACTACATACTGACAAACCACAAGCTCCCTTCCGTGGGCCAGAGGGGCCCCCAAAGGAATGTTGAAGGCTTCCTTTCCCTGTGTTCCGAAGACTTCGCCAAGTTCCTGATCCAAGCGTCTGACTGCCTGGCTCTCCAGGCTCTCCAGCTCCCATATTCCAGCTATTCCCACCAATCCCAGTCTGCCAAGGGGCCTCTGTGCCTGGAGAAAAGCCTGGGGGGCCTCCACAGGGCAGATCAGTTTCTCCTCTAACTTCTGCCCCCTTAGCTGGGAGGGTCTTCTGCCTCCTCCTGACATAGAAAGAGAAAGACCTCCTGGGTTGGAGAGCAAGGAGAAAACTCTGGCCCTAGTGAGCTGACCTCCATCTGGATGCGGAGAAGATGCCCCCACCACACCATAGCCTAGGCTATCCAAAGGACTGTGGGCTTGGGGAGGAGTTACATTTTTTTTTGTATTATACGTGAAATGGATGCATAACATTAAAAAATGCGTATATAGGTGCTGCCTATATTTCTTTGTCTAATGGCCATGGTACTCACTCTTTATGATTGAGTGTCTCCTTCCTGTTTTGTTTTTGTTTGAGACAGGATCTCATGTAGCCCAGGGTAGCCTCACACTTGCTATGTAGCAGAGGAAGGCTTCAAAATTCCAACCTGCCTGTCACCACCTCCTAAAGAGTCCTCACAGTCAGTGTTCTTTGTGTCTGACCCACAGGGTGACAACTCCCCACCCTCCGGTATGCTAAGGTCACGCTCTCCAGTTAGCTTTTCTCATTTCCCCACAGAGAAATAATGACTGTCAGGGCTGTGTCTACATCCCCTGAGATAGGTGGGTAGAGAAAGGGGCACTGGATGGAGGGGAGGAAGGATGTAGGGATGCAAGAGAGGAAGGATGGGGGAGGGACAGAAGGAGGCATAGATGGGGTGAGTGAAAGGATGAGTGATGTCTGAATGGAGGGATGGGTGTGTGTGTATGTGTGGGTCAGGAAGGAATAGGTGTGGCTGGAAGAGGGGCAGGGTGGGTGGGTGGGTAAGAGATGGATGGAGGGAAGAAGGAAGAGATAGAAAGATGAGTGGATGGATGGATTAAAGGAAGGATGACAGAGGTAGTGAGGGAAGAATAGGGGAGGGAGGGAAGGAAGTGTGAAGGGACGGTTGCAGAGATGTGTGATAGAGGCATGGATAAGGGATGGATGCTGGAACAGAGAGATGGAGGAACGGATGCGTGGATGCATGGATGGATGGATGGATGGATAGAGGGAAAGAGGGAAGTGTAGAGGGATGGATAGAGAGAAGGAGGGATGGATGGGTGGAGAAGACCAAGGAGCAGACGGGTTGATGGGTGGGTAGGGTATGGATAGATGGAGGGAGGGAGAAAGATGTGGCAGGATAGGTAGGTGGAGAGAGGAAAGGAGAGGGAGAGCTACAGACATGGGTCACATTGTTGAAAAGGGGACAAGGGGACATAGGAACCACCTGGCTTGTTATTCTTCTAACCATCACAAGAAGGCAAGGGTCCCCAAGGTACTCACCATACTTCGCTGCTTTAGCTGCTGCCGCTGCCGCCTGGGATCCGACCCCTGGAAGAGGGGAGGTGAGGATACATTAAAGATGGTGCTCCAGGTATCCCCAGAGCACTGTGCTCTCAGCCTCACAGACACCCAGATGTGGCTGGGAGCTTCATAGACAGTAAAGGCCAAAGAGCTGCCCCAACCCAGCTCAGAGCTTAGGCTTGGACCAAGGCCTTCATGCAGGGTGGGTTAGCTTGTGTTTGGATAGTCCCTGGAGATGGGGGCACTGGTGTCCCGTTGGCTGAAAGCAGGTGAGATTTTTCTTTCCCCTTACCTGTGCCCGTTGGGTAGCCAGCCTTGCCCCCTGCACCAGCCACTCCTGTAAAGATGATGCTTGGTTGTCACTCACATAGACCTGGCCACTCTGCTGTCCCCTGTCCCACTTGTACCAAGTCTCCCCCGTCACCTCCAACAAAACTGTACACAGATACAAGCATGCATAGGGGGACACCATCCCATTTTACAGATAAAGACACTGAGGTTTAGAGAAGGAAACAATGACTTGCTCAAGGTATTGTGATAAGAAAGAAGGCCACAACTGAATGCTAGGCCAAATTCCCTGTGTTAGTCTTTGTCCTTTGGGAATTTTTTTTTTTGCTTTTTCAAGACAGGGTTTCTCTGTGTAGCCCTGGCCGTCCTGGAACTCACTTTGTAGACCAGGCTGGCCTCTAACTCAGAAATCCTCCTGCCTCTGCCTCCCAAGTGCTGGGATTAAAGGTGTGCGCCACCACCGCCCGGCAAGGGAATTTTTATTCTAGTGCCTTGCTGGGCACTTTCTTGGCCCATGGCTGGGACCTCAGTACCCTTGCCAGCCCACAGAACTACAAAGGATCAGAGCCCCACAAACCCATGAGGGTATTACTTACCATAGGGCAGTTTCCCATTGGTATAGGGCAGTCCGTAGCCACCTATGAACAGGGTAAAAGATGGATGGAGTGAAGGGTTAGTGCATGGATGGATATTTAGGGGAGAGACAGGGTGAGAGGAAGGGGTGTGTATGGATGGATGGAGGGAGGGATGAATCATGTAATGGATGGAGAGAAAGAGGAATGGATGGAGATATGAATTAGTAGAAGGAAAAGTGATGGATAGATGGATGGAAAACAATAGGTTAGAGGAAGGCAGGATAGTGGAGAGATAAAAGGGTACAAGGGAGAAGTGATGGATGGAGAGGAATGGGTAGAGAAAAGGAGTGATGGACGGATGGATGGATGGACAGATGGATGGATGGACAGATGGACAGATCGATGGATTGAAAATGGGTAGAAGGAAGGAGTGATGGATGGATAGATGGATGGAGAGATAAGTGAGTGGAAGGAGTGGTAGATGGTAGATAGATGATGGATGGACAGATGGATGAACAGACATATGGATGGATGGACAGATGGAAAGGGGGTAGAAGGAAGAAGTGGTAGGAAGAAGTGCTTTGTGGTAGGGCCCATTCTATAACCCAGGCTGGCCCCCAAATCATTGTATGCCTCACTAATAGCCCAGGCTGGCCTTGAAATGACATAATTCTCCTGCTTCCAGACTCCAGAGTGCAGGGATTATATCCCAGTACAACCATGCCTCTGTGTGTGTGTGTGTGTGTGTGTGTGTGTGTGTACATGTATGTACAGAGACTAGACAGCAACCTTGAGTGTCATTTCTCAGGAGCTGTCCATCTTGACTCTCACTAGGACCTGGGGCTGACTGAGTAGGTTGGAGTGACTGGCCAGCAGGCCTTGCGGATCCTCTTGCTCTACTTCTCCGGCATTGGGATTGGAAGTGTACCCTACCATGCCTGGCTTTTTCCCCCTTTTAATGGGGGCTCTGAGTAATGAACTCAGGTCCTCATACTTGTGTGGCAAACAGTTTACCAAGTGAACTGTCTCCAGAGCCCTGTAAGTAGTAATGCTTATCCCAGTGTGAATAGGGCCAAACGAGTCCCCTTGAGGCTGATTTTCCAGCAGAGGCTCAGAAAACCATGCCTATTATTATTGTTACTATTATGTGTTTGCATGTGTATATACATGTGTATATGTTTGTGAGTGTGTGTGTATACATATGTATGTGTGTGTATGGATGGATACCATTGTGTGTGTGTTTTTATATCTGCATAGATACTACTGTATATGTGTGTGTACATGTGTACATGTTTGTATTAGTGTGTATGTATGTGCATGTGTAGGCATTTGTATGTGTATGTGTGGATACCACTGTGTATGTACACGTTTGTGTGAGTGTGTATGCATAAATACCACTGTATTACATGTGTGTATGTTTGTGCATATGTGGTATGTATATAAATGTGTGCATGTTTGAGTGTGTGTGTGTATGTGCATATACCACTGTGTGCAAGTGGAGTTAAGACAACCTCAGGTCAGTCCGCATCTCCCACTCAACTGAGGAAAGGTCTCTTTGTTGTTTGCTGCTGTGTATACCAGGCTACCTGACCCATGAACCCTTAGAGCTTCTCTTGTCTCTGTGCCCGCCTCCTCCATCTCAGTTAGGAGTACTGGGATTACAGATACACGCTATCGCATTCAGCTTCATGTGGGCTCTGGGGATTCGAACATGTGCAGCAAGTGATTTACTCACTTAACCATCTCCCCCCAGCCTGGTCAAGCATCTTGAAACCTATCTCTGTTTACCTGGCAGCTTTGGTGCTTTGATGGGATAACCCAGTGGGACACCAGGCTGCTGACCCCCAAAGGGCCCGACCCCTGCAAGAACAAAGAAAGTAAACCAAAGTCCCAGACAGCATCTTCTCAACTCCCTGCCAGAAAGTCTGCTCTCTGTTCAGATGGAATGAGTTCCTCCCTGCTGGCACTCTGGAATTGTTCTGCCTTGGGGGCCTCCCTATCTCTTTGTCATGGGTCAGGGACGCATTCCCCAGTGACAGTCAATGTAGGAGCTGAGGGACACACTCCTATACTCATCTGTGCAGACCTTAGTGCACTGCTGGGTATCTGGGTTCGTTTTGGATCCACATTGATGAAGTTTGGGTTAGGACAGTGCTGTAACCCTTTAATAGAGTTCCTCATGTTGTGGTGACCTCCCTCTCCCCATAAAATTATTTCGTTGCTACTTCATGGCTGTAATCATGCCACTGCTATGAGTTATAATGTAAATAGCCGATATGCAAGACAGTAGACAGATAATCCCTATGAAATGGTTACTTGACTTCCAAAGGGGTTGCAACCCACAGGTTGAGAACACTCATAGTTGGGGATGGATGACACTTTCAGTAGAGGCCTGTTTTTGTTTGTCTGTCTGTTTGCTTGTTTCTTTTTTTTTAATTTTTGGAATGTGGGTTCTGGGAATTGCACCTACGTCCTCATGCTTGTGTGATTAAACTCTTCAACAAGCTTTGCAACGAGAGACATGAGGGAGATTGGGCAGGTATGGATAGGTTTCTGGGTATCTAGCCCCAGAGTGTCCTTTCAACTTTGGGAGAGCAGCTTTAACTTACCTGGGATTCCAGCAAAAGCACCACCTCCACCTGCAAAGACAAAGAGCTGCCGCTGTGGTCCAGCACCGAGTGTGCAGGGCACAGGGCACTGACTCCTGGCTTCCTTTGTTTATGATGGACAAGAGATCTACCACTGAGCCACGTCCCCAGCCTCTCATTGGAGGATTCTAGGCAGGGGCTCTACCACTGAGCCACGCCCCCAGCCCCTCCCTGGGGGATTTTAGGCAGGGCCTCTACCACTGAGCCACGCCCCCAGTCTCTCATTGGAGGATTCTAGGCAGGGGCTCTACCACTGAGCCACGCCCCCAGCCCCTCCCTGGGGGATTCTAGGCAGGGCCTCTACCACTGAGCCATGCCCCCAGCCCCTCCTTGGGAGATTCTAGGTAGGTTCTCTACCACTAAGGCTCACCCTGCCCCCATTCATTCACTAAGGGATTCTAAGCAAGCGCTTTACTACTGAGCCATACCCCTCAGCCCTCTTTTTACTTTTAATTTGAAAAAGTGTCCTGCTAGATTGCCCAGGTTGACCTTGAACTTTCAAGCCTCCTGCCTCAGCCTTCTGAATAGCTTGGGATTATAGGCCTATGCCACTAGGTCAGGCTTACTCTATGGGCTTTCTGAATACCATGCTGCCCTTCCTAGTCAGTAGAAGCAGGGCTGGGACATAAGAAGTACCTTCCTGTACCCACAGAGGTTCCCAAAGAAGCTTAGAATCCCAAGGTATCCCTTACACCCCAGGTCAGAGGGGCCTGCAGAGGATCCTAGCCTGGCCCCCAGCACAGTTGGTTATCCATACCTGGAGCCTTGGCTTTGACTCCTGTGCCAGTGGGAACTCCAGGGAGCACCCCCACACCAGGGAACCGAGCTCCTGAGTGGCAAAGACATGTGAGACAAGTGAGGGAAGGGAAACTCCACTTGGCATCCCCTGCCAACCTTAGGTCTATTGACCAATCTATTTCAGTGCTGATGGCCACTCACAGACATGACTCATAGAGCAAGTAAAGTAAGGACCAATTTATGGGATATTCTTGTCCTGTGTGGCTCAAACTCAGAGGATTTGAATTATTAATTAGTTAATGGTGGTACTGTGAAGTGAATCCAGGGTCCCAAATATGCACCAATCCATCATTGGGGTACTATAGGCAAGCGCTCTACCACTGAGCCACGCCCCCAGCCCCTCCCTGGGGGATTCTAGGCAGGTGCTCTACCACTGAGCCACGCCCCCAGCCCCTCACTGGGGGATTCTAGGCAGGTGCTCTACCACTGAGTCACGCCCACAATGCTTTTCTTATTTTTGAGACAGAATCAGGCTAAGCTACCCAGGCTAGACTTGAATTTTTGATTTATCTGTCTCAACCTTCCAAGGGCTTGGGCCACTAGGCCTGGCTGGAAAATCTGAGTTTTAATCCTAATTCAACTGAGCCTGATCTCAGCCTTGGTGAGCCTTAAGTGTGAGTTAAGTTATAGATCCATTGTGACCATGCTTAGGATAAAAGACACAGAGAGATCTACAGCCATACCACCTTGAATGTGTCTGATTGCAGAAGCAGGATCGGGTCTAGTTAATATTGGATGGGAGGAAACATGGAGAGGCATGACCAGTGTGGCCTGCTTCCTAGGGACTACCCCATGACTCTCTCTCTCTGCAGGCTCTCCCTCCTCTCTTGCCTCCCCTGGGGCTTGGCTGCCTCCACCAGGAAGGAAAGGGTGCTCTGTCAGCAAATCCCTGAATCTGGGCTTTTGGGGGATTTCAGGAACCTTGTTGGGTGGGGGTGGTAGATTCTTGCAGGGAAAGAAGCGAGGGTCAGTTCTTAGGGGGGTCTTCTGTAGGGCAGACTTTCTGGGCGTGCCTACCCCTGGTGACTCAGGGCTTTTGGGAAAAAGCTGGCTACACTAGGGACTCCATCTGTCCTCTGAGGACTGACTTTAGGCTGTGAAGAGAGTGCTGGCCTGGGGTGAGGGATTGGGAGAGGCTGGGGAAAGCTGACCTTTGTTGCCAAGGACCTAATGTCCATTAAGTTGAACTTGGACACTTAGGGAAACAGTCACTGGCCTCAGCTGGCCTCAGTTTTAGGAGGAGGGAGAGGAGAGGGTACCAGTGAGAGGGTACATCCCCAACTTCTCTCTCCCTCTTCCTCTCTCCTTCGTCCCTCCCTCCCCTTCTCTCTCCCCCTCTCTTTCTCTCTTTCTCTCTCTCTCTCTCTGTCTCTCTCTCTCTCCTCCTTCCTTCTTTCTTTCCTTTTCTTTTCTTTCTAAGACAGAGTTTCATGTAGTTCAGGCTGGCCTAAAACTTGTTATGTAGCCAAGGATGACCCTGAACGCCAGATCCTTCTGTCTTTACCTCCCAAATGCTGACATTACAAGAGTGCATCACCAAGTCTGGTTTATGAGGGGCTGGGGATGGAGCCCAGGGCTTCATGTATGCTGGGCAAGTGCTCTGCCAACTGAAATACATTCCCAACCTCCTCTTTAAAAAATTATTTTGCTTTTATGGGTATGGGTGTTTTGCTTGCGTGTCTGTCTGTCTGTATACTGCATGTATGCCTGGTGCTCTTGGAGGACAGAAGAATTGTAGATGGTTGTGAGCCTCCATGTGGGCACTAGGAATTGAACCCAGGTCCTCCGGAAGAACAGTCTGTGCTCTTAGTTACTGAGCCATCTTTTTAGCTCTACTCTTTGTTCTTGTTTCTGTTCTTTGAAGTAAGGGCTCGTGATGTATCCCAGGCTGGCCTCAAGCTTAAGCTCCTTATGGCTCAGCCATCAAAGTGCTGGGATTAAAGGTATGCGCCACCACACCTGGTCTCTGTGATGTTGGGGATGGTACCCATGCTAGGTAAGTGCTCTACCAACTGCGTTATGTCCCAGCCCGCCCTTCCTCACCTGTTCCTGGGAGCACTCCGCCTGGGTATACGCCTGGAAGACCAACGCCTGGAGGTCAAAGAGCAAGAAGCCTTAGCAGAGGTGTCACAGCACCAGACCTTGGCAACAGCTATCCTGGACCTGCAAGCCACTGTGCCCACCAGGATGGCAAGGGATAGACAGAGCGTGCCCACAGCACTCCCTGCTCTGTGTTAGAGAGCCTGCAGATCCTTCAGAGCACTGATTTAACTGTCTTCTGGAGCCCAGAGCCTGTTTACACAGCTAGTCAGCCCACCTCAAGGCTAAAGGCTTCCAGATGCGTGCCTTTTCTTTAACCTGAAGTCACTTCCTAAAGAGCGTGGTGCCAAATGAGCACCAGATGGGGGTGCCTCAGGATGTTGGGTCACCTCCAGCTCTACCGGGAACAGCTGCCGGCTGTCCTGCTCTGACTCAACATTTAAAACCTCAGTTTCCCCATCTGTGATCCAGAGTCTGTCTGTGAGGTCTTTTTTTCTTTTTTTTTTTTTTTTTGCTCCAAGAGCATAGAAATTTCTAGATGTCAGGTCAAGTCACTCAGCCCCAGCCCCGTTGCCCAATCACAGGTCTGTTGCTTTGGATGCAGCATGTACTCTTTCTTCCCTTCATCCTCCAGTGTGTTGGAGAGGGGAGGGCTCTGACCTCTGCAGACTCCTTGACCTCTGACCTCTCCCTGACCTCTAACCTCTACCCCCCACAGATTCTGCACTGACCCGGAACTTTGCCAGGCTTTCCTCCAGCTCCGACTCCAGCTCCGACTTGAGGCACCACAGCGCCTGAACAGAAAGGATTATAGAGTTGAGTCCACCCAGGTCTACTGGTACCATCTTCAGTCGCTCAAGGCTAGCCACCATACCTGTTGAGACTCCTAAGCCGCCAATGCCACCAATACCACCAACACCCCCAGGAACTCCGCCAACTCCAACACCACCAGGGACTCCGCCAACTCCAACACCACCTGGGACTCCGCCAACTCCAACACCACCAGGGACTCCGCCAACGCCACCAAGCCCAGCCCCTGCATAGCCAGAAGCAGGAAAGTTCAGGGATTCGACAAGAACTGTGTATTGAGGGATAGGACAGGTGTTAGGGTCTGGTCCTGTTACCAAGCCACTTTAAGATTGGGTACAATTAGTCACCCTCATTATCTCCCTGGGGAGGAGGATTCTCCACCCCACCTCCCTCTTTATCTCCTGGGTCTGGATGTCTTGGAAAGGCAGAGGGTCACTCACCAGCTTTGGCGGCAGCTTTGTAAGCTGCAGCAGCCCCTGATGCTCCGCCGGGCACCAGAGCTCCTGCCCCTGGGAAGGTACCTGCAGGAAAGGTCCCGAGACCTGTGGAGGAGAGTGTGTGTGTGTGTGTGGTCCCAAGCTGCCATGCTCAGTGGGAGTTGCTGAGCCTCAGCCCAGCCTGGACCCCTTCACTCCGGAAGGAGATGCAAGATTCTGTGTCCTCTGAAGGTATTTATTGTCACGTGGTGTCCCCTGATCACTAGGATGGGAGCATGTGTTAGAGCAGTGGTTCTCAACCTGTGGGTCGCGACCCCTTTGGGGTTGAACAACCCTTTCATAGGGATTACCAAAGACATCGGGAAAACACAGATAGTTACATTATCATTCACAACAGTAGCAAAATTACAGTTCTGAAGTAGCAATGAAAATGATTTTAAGGTCGGGGGGTCACCACAACATGAGGAACTGTATTAGAGGGTCCCGGCATTAGGAAGGCTGAGAAACACTGTGTTCTGTATGTGTCTAACAAAACTGTTCAGCCTGACAAAACTGTGTGAATCGTTTAGTTTTCAAGACAAAGTCTGGATATATATGTAGTCCAGGCTGGCATGAAAATTACTATGTAGCTGAGGCTAACCTTGAACCCCCTTGATCTTCCACCTACCAAGTATTGGGTTCACAGGTACTTCAGTGCTAGGGATGGAAGCCAGAAGAGGTATCTATATTTATATCTATATCTATATCCACACATGTATGTATGTGTGTTTATGCATTCATGCATTTGAGACAAAACCTCACTATATAACTTTAGCTGCACTGCAACTTGCTATGTAGACTAGGTGAGCTTGAACTCACAGAGATCTTTCTGCCTCTGTCTCCTGAGTGCTAAGACTAAAGGTGTGTGCTTACCATGCCCAGTCTCAATATTTTGTTTTTTGAGACAAGGTCTATATGCCCAGGTTGATCTAGAACTTCCTATGTAGCCAAGGCTGGCCTTGAACCTCATATTACTATGCCTTACACCAAAACACTGGTATTCCTGGCATTTACCACCACCATTTATGGCTCCCAGTTGGCACGAGTGCCTTTTCTGGTGGGCAGATCCATCCCTGGGTGCCCTTAGGAGATGCCTCTCTCCAGTCTCTTCTCTATTTCACAGCTGTCTCCTGGGTAGCTTCTTAGGAGCAGCTGACATTGGTGTCACCCTTCAACTCATGTTCTTGCCAACACTTGGCTCAAACGCCTGCTGTTTATCCCAGGCAGATGCCCAGGCAGAGTGAGGACCTGGCATCGTGCTTAGGTGTTCACACTAACCTGCCCCGGGGCCAGCACCTCCAAGTCCTCCAGGACCTGTGAAAGAGAGAAAGAGATGCAGAGAAATAGGTGTGTGGGTTTGGTACCTGGTCTCCTTGTGAGAAGGGTGTCCTCATGAAGTGGGTGTCTAGTCTGCTCCCTTTATCTTTGGGACAGTGGCAGAAGGCCTATGACCCTGACAAATCTTCAGCCAGCAGCTAGTGATCACATACTATAGGCGGAGCTGACATAGTTGTCTCTACCAAGTATGATTAGCCTGTGTGTCTCCCAGGAGGCCTGGCAGCGGCCAGGACCCAGATGGCGTCCTATAATGGCAGAAGTTATCTGCAAGCAAACTCATTCCTCCCAGGCCAGCTGTGCTCCCACTGGAGCCCAGATGAGGCAAGTTCTTATCTACATCTATACCAGCCCCAGGCATCGTCTCTGCTCCCTTGATGGTATGCCCTGATGCAAACCACCCCCCCCCGCCCCAACCTGGATTTGTAAGTGCCCACCCCTGCCCCACTGGTCCCTGCTTTTTGTTTTTTTTCAGACAGGGTCTCATGTAGCCCAGGCTTGACTCCAACCTGCTGTGTGGGTTTCCAGGCAGTTACCAGAAAGTCCAGTTTGCATGGTACTAGGGTTGGAACTAAGGGCTTCATACCTGCTGCGTAAGGGATCCATGAACTGAACTACCTCTCCGACCCTGAGCATCCTTCCTGTACAGCGTCTAGTTACCCTTCTGTCAGGAATCCTCTTTGCTAAGACCCACGAGGAGCCAAATGGGTCCCTCTGGCTCTCTCCTTTCCACATCTGGGGCTGATCATTCCTTCTCCTCCTCCAGGAGACATTCCATGTCCTTGGCCTTGACCAATGGTCCCAGTTAGGTTGGAGTTTTGGAGGTTTGCCTTGGCAGGTTTGTTTCCAATTATGGGAAAAATATCTCTTGCCCGCACCAGCTCTGGCTGTGGGGGGTCTAGAGTTGTAGGGCAAAGTCCTCTCGGATCCCCCAAGCAGAGGGTTTGCTGAGCCCTATGGAGGGGTCTCCCTGACTCTCTCCAGATATCAACTTTCTTCTGACCAGCCTTCCTGACTCATCCTCTCACTGTGTTAGGGTTGAGGATGTCACTCAGGAGATACAGCGATCATCACACATGCGCAAGAGTGTATACAAGACTGAGGGGAATGAGACCGCCTGGATTAATAACTTCCTGGTCTCACCTCCCTGCCCTTCCCCAGTTCTGTCAATAGCTCCTCTCAAGCCAGTCCTGTTTCCTGTGCTTATAGAGGACAGGGGACATGCTCAGATCTTTTCTGCCCAATGGAGAGGCTGAGAGAACCAGACTGGACAGGCAGTAAAAGATAGAAGGGTGGAGTTTGCGGGCCAGCCTGGTCTCTGCTGTTGCTTGCTCTTCAGCCACAGTCTTTTGGACGTACCTATTCCAAATGCTCCCAGTAGTCCGGCACCTGCAGGAGGGAGAAAGAATTACGGGTTGGATCACAGCTGGGAGCCCAGGGCCTTACTAGTCTATCTGCTTCTTTTTGGAGTCAGAAAGTTCTAGAGTCAGGTTCTGTTGCCCCTTGCCTTGGTCTGCGTAGACAAGGAGTCACCTTCCTTTCATTGAACCTCAGTTTCTCCATCTTTACTATTTTTTTTAAAATGATAATCTTTAAAAGAGTATTCTTTCTTTTTATCTTTCCTTCTCTTCCTTCCTTCCTTCCTTTCTTTCTTTTCTTTTCTTTCTTTTTTTTTTGAAACAGGGTTTCTCTGTATAGCCCTGGCCATCCTGGAACTTGCTCTGTAGACCAGACTGGCCTTGAACTCAGAGATCCACCTGCCTTTGCCTCCAAAGTGCTGAGATTAAAGGCATGTGACATCATGCCTGGCTATTTCTACTTTTAAAATTATGTATAGTTGTATGTGTCTCTGTATGTGTGTGTATGTGCACATGAGTGTAGGTGCCTATGGAATCCAGAAGTGTCAGATCCCCTGAAGCTGAGTTCCTGACCGGCCACTCTCAGCTGCCTGATGTGGGTGCTGGGAACTGAACTCAGGTCCTTGGTAAAAGCTGTATGTGCTCTTAAGCACTGAGCCATTTTTTCTAGTCCCTTAAATGAAAAAGTTTAAATGAGTTATATTTTACATGTACAAGTGTTTTGCCTGCATGTATGCATGTATATCATGTGTGGGTCTGGTGCTGGTAGTGGCTAGTAAAGGGAGTCTAATTCCCTAGACTTGGAGTTACAAGTGAACCATTCTGTGCATGCTGGGAACGGAACCCTAGTCCTCTGTAAGATCGTGTGTTCTTAATTGCTGAGCCATCTCTCTCACCACCTGTTTCTTTTTGAGACAGGGTTACATGTAGCTCTCACTGGCTTTAAAGTCGGTGCGCAGCCAGGTATGACCTTGAACTCCTGGTCCTCTGGTCTTTCTATCTTGATTGCTAAGATTACAGGCACATGCCACCAAGCCTTATGTGGTACTGGGGATGGAATCCAGGATGGAATTTGTACATGCTAGGAACATGTTCTACTAACCACGCCACAAACCCAGATGCTTAATCTTATTTCTTATTATTTTTATTATTATTACTATTTTTTTTTTTTTTGAGAAAGGGTCTATTTATGGAGCCCTGGCTGGACTGTAACTTGCTACGCAGACCAGGCTGGCCTTGAATTTATAAACTTCTGTTTGTCTCTGCCTCTCAAGTGCTAGGACTAGAGGCATGTGCTAATGTGTGCTTTTCCCCATGACTTAGGATCTCACAGTGTAATTCAGGCTGGTCTTGAACATGCATGTAGCCCAGATTGCCTTGAACTGGTGGTTTTCCTGCCTCAGTTTCCACAATACTTAACTCACTCTGTAGCCCAGGTTAAGCTTGAACTTACCTGCTGACCTTAGTCTCTTGAACGCTAGGGTGACAGGCTTGTGCCACTGTGCTTGGCTAATGTACCCATTTATTTACAGTTTCCATGATCCCTCTCTTCCTGGGGCCACTGAGTTTGTGAGCAGGTAGAACCTAAGCTGCCAGGGTATCCCATGGGTGTTCATCCTGGCGCCTTCCTGACCTTGCTCATGCCCCTTGTTTGCAGTGGCTGGTCAGCCTGCTGGCCTCCAGCTGGTGCTCTGGGTGTGGGCAGTGCTGACTCCCAGATGCCCGGTCCCCCACTGAGAGCTCAGGCAGGGAGGGGCCAGCCTACAGCACCCACATGGAGGAATAGCTGCCAAGCCACCCACCCCCTCTCCCTGGGGATTAATTGTTCCCAAACACAATCTGTATAATGCCTGCACCCCATCCCATCCTGCCTGGGCAGGCCCGGATGTCCCTCTAGCCAGGATGTGGGGACCTTCATTGGGTTATTCATGGTGGCCCAGTGAAGCCTGTTACATCCTTCAGTCTATCCTGAGGCTAAAAGATGACCCTAGGAACTGTACCTAGTAGCACATGCCTGCCATTTTAGCTACTCAAGAAGCTGAGGCAGGAGGATCTAAATTTCAAGGCTTCTCTGGGATATGTAGTTCAAGGTTGGCCTGGACAAGTTAGTGAGACCCGAAATCAAAATACAAAATAAGACAGCTCCATGGGTGAAGGCACTTGCCGCTAAGTCTGACAACGTGAGTTCAATTATTACATTATTATTATTACATGGTGGAAGAAAAGAATCAACGTTCAAAAGCTGTCCTCTGACCTCTACAGGCACACTGTGGTGCATGAGTACCAGACCCATAATAAAACAAATATACAAAACCAATAAAGAAATGCAGTCTTTGAAGAAATGTACGAAGATGTAGTTCAGTGATAGAGAGCTTGCCTAGCACAGAACAGACCCTCAGTTCCCTCTTTGGCATCACAAGGAGAATTAAAAGCCATGGGGTCTCCAGGCTTTACAAAACTCCCAACGCCTAGGACCTTGCTTGCTCAGATGCCCTGTCCTCTTCCTCCCTTGCTGGCCCTGGTCCTGGAGTTTCACAACTCCCGTAGGCTTCAGTGAAGGGGAATCTGCTTCTCACACATTCATTAGTAGTTGGATCATCTGTCATCAGGATTTTGTAAGAGCAGTTAGACATCCAAACTGTCCAGGAGCATGTGACTTTGAAGCCAGGGTGGCAGGCACTGGGTGGGGATGCATGTGCCACCGAGAGAGCATCACACATGGGGGAGGGGCAGCAATAGGACTATAATGAAGCTCGTGTGCGTGTGTGTGTTAGGGAGGATGGAACACAGGGTTTTTCCAACATGCTACACAAATGCTCTACTACTGAGCCATGCATGCTTCTGACCACTCATTAAGGGATTGCAGGAGCTCTACTACTGAGCTATTATACCCCAGCCCCTCCCTGGGGGATTCTAGGCAGGGGCTCTACCACTGAGCCACGCCCCCAGCCCCTCCCTGGGGGATTCTAGGCAGAGGCTCTACCACTGAGCCACGCCCCCAGCCCCTCACTGGATTCTAGGCAGGGGCTCTACCACTGAGCCACGCCCCCAGCCCCTCACTGGAGGATTCTAGGCAGGGGCTCTACCACTGAGCCACGCCCCCAGCCCCTCCCTGGGGGATTCTAGGCAGGGGCTCTACCACTGAGTCACGCCCCCAGCCCCTCCCTGGGGGATTCTAGGCAGGGGCTCTACCACTGAGCCACGCCCCCAGCCCCTCCCTGGGGGATTCTAGGCAGGGGCTCTACCACTGAGCCACGCCCCCAGCCCCTCCCTGGGGGATTCTAGGCAGGGGCTCTACCACTGAGCCACGCCCCCAGCCCCTCCCTGGGGGATTCTAGGCAGGGGCTCTACCACTGAGCCACGCCCCCAGCCCCTCCCTGGGGGATTCTAGGCAGGGGCTCTACCACTGAGCCACGCCCCCAGCCCCTCCCTGGGGGATTCTAGGCAGGGGCTCTACCACTGAACCACACCCCCAGCCCCTCCCTGGGGGATTCTAGGCAGGGGCTCTACCACTGAGCCACGCCCCAGCCCCTCCCTGGGGGATTCTAGGCAGGGGCTCTACCACTGAGCCACGCCCCAGCCCCTCACTGGGGGATTCTAGGCAGGGGCTCTACCACTGAGCCACGCCCCAGCCCCTCCCTGGGGGATTCTAGGCAGGGGCTTTACTGTTGAACAGCACCCTCAGTATTCTTTCTACTTTTTATTCTGTGACAGGGTCTTCCTAGCCATCTGAGGCTGACCTTCCTAACTCAGAACTTTTCTGTCTCAGCCTTTTCAGTGTCTAAGATTACAGGTGTGCACCCCCAGACCATGGCCTCCACCTGCTTCTTAACCAACAGTGCTTCCTTGAGAGACCCCCCCCCTTTGCCACCACTTCTAAACAGAGTAGCTGTTGCTGGCAGATCCCAGTACTATTGATTAGACAGAGCTATGATTTTTTTTTTTAAACTAGAAAACTCCATGGTCTGGGCCCAGCTGGAAGGAGGCTGGGAACAGGCAGGGAGATCATCAGGTTCATCTCAGAGTCAAGCTCACATCTGAGTCAGAAGTCAAACGTCTAGATATACTGGCTGATGGCCTTCCACTGTAAAGTGCTGCTTTAAGGAGCCTTGGGGACCTCAGATTTTGCTTTGCCTGAAGCATCAGGAGTGTTCCTGGGACCATGAGCAGGAAGTCAGCACAGTGGGCCTGTGCAGGACCCCAGCCAGTGAACTACTTCAGTGTCCTGTTGCTGGACAACTTGGGCCCGCCTCTAGCCTGTTGATACTTTTTCTGCCTTTGACTCTCTTCTTTTGGCTCCCTTGCCAGGCATGGGAACCCCACGTTCCCCATCTCAGGGCTCTTCCCTTGGTGGATCTTACCTGGCTTAGGTGGTTTTCCTCCAGGTCCCAGAGCTGCAGAGGGAAGAGATGATGAATGGCAGGGAGGCGGTGACCCACCTTTCTCCCCACCGTCCCCCTTTTTACTTTGGTATTAGACAGGGTCTCATCATAGCCCAGGCTGGCCTCAAATTCACAATACAGCTAAAGAGTGACTTTGAACTCCTAAACTTCTCGCTTTCATCTCCCAAATTTCACTGTCATAGGCACACAGCCCCTCCCATCTCTTAGTCCTTATCCTTCCCTTAACACCACCACCCCCCCCCCGACCCTGGAGTAGTGAGGGCTGCATGTGCGTCTCTTCCCTAAGTGCTAAAGAAGTCCAGAGAGTCCTCTTGCCTAGACGTGGAGCCTCTGGGAGCCCAGCTCTCCCTCTGGATTTTTGGTTGAGTGGCAGCTTTTCCATGTGTTTTGTTCTAAGGCTATGTCTCCTATAGTTCAGGCTTGTCTTGAACTTGCCACGTAGTCAAGGATAACTTGGAACTCTTGGCCCCCCAGCTTCTACTTTCTAAGTGCTGGGTTATAGGTATACACCAACATCTCCAGCAATTCCTTAAGGGTTTTTCTTTTTTTCTTTTTTCCCTCCAAAAGGAGTTAATCTCCAGCCAGCAGTAATGTTGAGGAGGAGATCAAAGAAATATAAAATAGGAAGGGGCCATGAGGAAAAACAACCAGAGTTCCTAAAGGGGCCATCAGGGTCTTGTTTATAATTTGGTCTCTTTCCCACAGGAGAAAGCTATATAACAAGGACCCTTTAGTTGCTGAGACCTTACCACATCTAATGATGTGTTGGGAGGGGGGGTTATGATGATAAACAGATCCTTCCATTGAGGAATTTAACGTTAGTTTTTGAGCTTACCTCCTCCTCCCAGGCCTCCGATACCAGCCCCTGTTGTACGTGTTGAGAGGGATGGAGAGAGATATCAAAGATCAGCATCCTTCCATATAAGCCACGCCCCTCTCCCCACTGCTACATCCTAGTTGACTTTGAGCAAGTCAACCTCTGTGACCCTCAGTCTCCTTCTCTGCCTTACTGGCTCAATAGTCTTGTGTTGGTGGGTCCAAGAATGGAGCCTGAGAGTCTTCGGATTTCACATTAGTTATTTTCTTCTCATTTTTCATGTTTGTGTCTGGAATGCATGCGTACATATGTGCATGTGTGTGTGTGTGTGTGCGCGCGTGCACACACACATATCCACATACATGTGCATGTGGAGGTCCAAAGCTGATGTCTAGAATCATCCCCCATCACTCTTCCACCTTAGTCATTGAGACAGGATGTCTCAATCAAACCCAGAGCTTGCTGATAGAGCTAGTCTTGCTGGCTAGCTTGCTCAGTGTGATAGGCATTCACCATAGCATCCTGTTTATGTGATGCTGGGGATGGAACTCAGGGCTGCACATGTGCTACGCAAACCCAGCTGAGCCACATCTGCAGCTTAGCTGCTCCGTTTCTCTCTTCTCAGTTATTTGCCTCCAGTGGGTTGCCAGGAGTGGGATTAATGCTCCGAGGACTGTGAACCTTCTGGTGACAGGAATGTGCGAAGGCGCCAGGCTCCCGACAGCAGAGATTATGCTCCATCTTGTACAATATTTATGCTTTTAAGAACTGTTCCATCAGCAGCTCTTTTTAGGACGGAGACTGGGTCTTGCTATGCAGCTCAAGCTGGCTTCGAACTCCTGACTTTCTCTGTCTGCCTTCACACCTAGCTCTGCTAATTGCATTTTTTTTAAAGGCATGGTCTCACACAGCCCAGGCTGGCCCGAGCTCTCTCTATAGCCAAGGACGGACCTTGAATGTCTGTCCTCTTTGCCTATACTTTCTGCATGCTAGGATTACAAGCATGCACCACCACACCTGGTGTATACAGAGCTGGGGATGGTACCCAGGCCTTCACACATGCTAGGCAAACACTTCAGTAACTGAGCCGCATTCTCAGCCTGGTTAGCTGCTTCAGAAAGTGGGCCTGATTTGCAGGTCCTTGGTGGTGGAAATTTAAATGTTATAACATCTCCGGCCCATGAAATAGCTCAGTGGGCAAAGGTACTTGATGCCAAGTCTAACAGTTTGAGTTTCATTCCTCATGGGACCCACATGGTGGTAGGGAAGATCTGATTCCCAAAACTTGCCCTCTGGAGCTGGGCGTGGTGGTGCGTGCTTTTCATTCTAGCACTCCAGAGGCAGAGGGGCAGGTGGATCTCTGTGAGCTCCAGGCCAGCCAGGGATAGTGAGACTGTCTCAGCAAACAAAACAAATTAAAAAGAAAGAAAGAAAGAAAGAAAGAAAGAAAGAAAGAAAGAAAGAAAGAAAGAAAGAGAAAGAACCAAACAAAAAAGTTGTCCCCTGACCTCCACATGCAAGCCCTAAAAACAAATGTAATAAAATTGTTTAAAAATATTCTATTTCTCATAAACAGTCCATCCGCATCTGTCATACATAGGTGTGTGGAAGCTTTAAGTACATTACCTGGATAATAGACTCCACCGGGAACTCCACCAGGCACAGCTCCTGGAACCCCTAAAAGGAAGGAAGTAGATTCTTTGGTTAGTCAGGCTTACCAAAAATGCTTTAATGAAGGTATTGATAATGATTGTGGTATTGTCTATAAATTAATGTCTGTGGCCAAACAACTGCCACTTACATTTTTTTGTTGTTCCTTTTGTGTTTGTGTGCTTAGAAGCACTCTACTACTGAGCCACGCCCTCAGCCCCTCCCTGGGGGATTCTAGGCAGGGTCTCTACCACTGAGCCATGCCCCCAACCCCTCACTGGGGGATTCTAGGCAGGGGCTCTACCACTGAGCCACGCCCCCAGCCCCTCACTGGGGGATTCTAGGCAGTGGCTCTACCACTGAGCCACGCCCCCAGCCCCTCACTGGGGGATTCTGGAAAGACATTTTACCACTGAATGCCCCAGTTCTTGGTTTATTGAGACACTACGCGGAGTTCAGACCGGTCTTGACCTTGCCAACACCCCCCACTCCCCACTGCACACACAAGGTTCCTGAGTAGCTGGGACTGTGGGCATGAACCATCGCACCTGGTTTTGCATTTTCTCACTCCTCTCAAAGTGTCTCAATGAAGTCAGAAGGGCAGAAATTCTAAATGTAGTTCCAGCACACTTGAAATCAGGCCCAGAGAGGTTAAGGGAAGTAGCTGGGGCCACACAGCTGGATAAACAGGAACCCAGGCTACTTCTCTGGGCAGAAGGTTTAACACTGTTGCTGGGAGGGGCCTCTGCCTGTGATTGTGGCTGGTCTCTGGGCAAGGGACTCGACTTACCTGTTCTGCCTGCTGACTTCTCTCAGAACTGGGCAGCATGACTGGGGGGTGACACCAGTTAGGAGAGGCAGCTTCTGCCTGGAGTCAGCCATTCTCACTCTGATAGGGTAGCATGAGGAAGCTTGTGTCCTAGGCCCCTGGGCAGCTTTCTTTGGGTGGGGTTCTGGTCATCTGACCCAGGGCTGTTTTGGGAGGGGCCAGGGACTGGAGCGGGCGGGAACACCGCGAATGAGCAAATCAAATAGTTTCCTGAGGATTAATTAACTCCAAGCCAAGGTCACGAATTCAGTCCCCAGGGATCAGCAAAACTCTCATTGGAGAGTATTACAGATGCTGGCCCCGAGCTGTTGTCATGGCAACAAAAAGAGACCCCTGTACTGAATCATGACCTCAACCTCGGCAAGCCACCTTGTCACCATGGCCCAGCTCTGACTTGCTGAAGGGAGCCCGAGAGTCACATGGTGGTGGTGAGGGAACACAAGATGGTGCCAGGCAGTCACATAGGTTAGTAGTGGGTCCAAGGAGACCTCTCAGCCAGATGTCTGTGTGTCTGGCCTCAGAGACTCAGTGACAATACACAGCTGCCTGGTCGCTGGGCTTTGCCAACCCAGCAGGGTTGGGAATGTCTGGCCGCCATGGGCAGATTGTGCTGAAGTCCTGGCACCACCACCTCCTGGGGTCTGTGCCCCCTCCTCTCCTGACCCTCTAGAGACCACGTCAGGCCTGGATGGCCTGAGCAATCTGTTCAGAGCTTGGGGAACTTGGGGAGGGGTGAGTCTGCAGGAAATAAGTCTCCTAGTGTTATCCTGAGCTGCCAAACACATATGGCCCCCAAGCCTTTGATGCTCTCCCTGGCTCTGGCCTCCAGCTCCGAGCTTCATGCTTATAGGGTGAATTTCTGCCTTTTCCCTTCTGACGTTTCTCCACATCCTTTCTTCTTCTCTCTATTCTCCAGCCCAAGAGTTGCCTGCTGGACACCACATGGTGGGTTGGAAGAGTGAGGGGACCCAGGACAGAGTCCCCTGGCTTCTCTCCTTGCTCCTCACCATCTGTGTGACTTCAGGCAAGTAACTCAATCTCCTCAGTGCCAGGATCACGGGCCCCTGACGCCACCTGGTTTATTCGAGTGCTGGGAATAAAACCCGGGGCTTGGCGATTGCTAGACTTGTACCCTGCCAATTGAGCCTCACCTCCAGCCAAGCCCTCCTCCCCCTCCCCCAATGTAGGTATGATGTTCGCCGCCTCGTATGGGTGGCAAGCATTCAAATAGAAGAGAACAGATCTGGTCACACCCAGCACAGAGAGTAATTGTTAAGAGAAGGTGCCAGTGACTTTGCTCCTGTTTTTCTCTCAGTACTTGGCTAGGGCCATGTATACAGTAGGAACTTAATAAATGACGAGTGAGGGAGGCAGAGGGATTGTGCCCCTCTCAAGCCCTCTGGGGATGGGTTTGTTAAACCCCACTTCCTCTCTCTTGGGGTCTTGTTCTTTAATACCTCACCTCTAACTAGGTTCCTTCCTGAAGCAGTTACTTCTCTCTCTCCAGCTCCTCCCTCTGCTGTCCACTGTCATGTTTCATAGCCTAGTAACATTGGTCCACCTCTGCCCCCAACCCAGGATGTGACAGATAGCGATGGAGTGCTGTTTTGAGACAGAACCCCATTGTGTAGCCCAAGCTGGTTTTGAACATAAGATTCTCCAGCCTCAGCCACTAGTGTGCTGGCCCGGCAGGGGTGTGCCACCACGCCTGGTTTGAATTTTTGATTCAAGGTTTTCACTGAGAACTCGGAGAAGGCTGAGTAGCTGCCATTATCTTGGCCACCAAACCTGACGACTTGAGTTCAATCCCCAGAACCCACATGGTGGAGCGGAAGAGCTAGCTCCCCATAGCCCCCCCTCTGACCATTGCCCCCACCATGGTATATGTACAACGGATGTACAAAGAATAGCAGACTCTGGATGGGATATGATGCCACAAACCTGTAATCCCAGGACTCAGAGGGGAAGACAAGAGGATTGCGAGTTTGAGGTCAAGCTGCACTTCATAGACAGTTCAAAGCCAGCCTGGGCTACATATAGGGAATTCAAGGCTTTCCTGGGCTACCTACATAGGGAGGTTTGGGCTAGCCTGTGTAATATAGCAAGGCCCTTGTCTCAAAACCATACACTGCTCATGGAGGCCTCCTCCCCAGGGGTCCTCCTTCCCACCCTCTCTCTTGGTGCCAGCAGGGTCTCCGACCGAGGACACCCTCTCTCCCTCCTTGGCTGTGCTTGAAGCTTCCGTTCAGCCTTCTCCCAGCCCGCTGCAGCTCCGCCTGCCTTCATGCTCAGGCTCCGCCTACCTTCGGTGCTCAGCCGGCTACAAGCAGCTGGCTTGGAACACACTTGTGTCTTGTTTTATGTGGGTCTGGCTCGTTCCTCTGGCTAGCCTGGGGCGGATCTTGTCTCTCACATGTGAGGATCATGACCTCAGACTTGTAGGGATCGGAACAGTCCTCTGGCTTGGGCTAGAACCCCTGAAAAAATCCCTTAGTTCCCTGCCTGTAAGCTCTCTGGGATGGGAGACTCCTCAGCCCTCATTTTGTCTGTGTGGTCTCCACAGGGCTTCCTCCTGAATGGCAGCCTGCTTCTCAGTCTCTCGGATTGTTTTCTCTGTTTTGCCTTCCTCTCTTCCTTTCCCCTCCCTTCCCCTCCCTTTTTCCCCCCTCCTTTTCCCTAACTCCCCTCCCCTCCTCTTCTCTAACTCTCCTCCCCTCCTCTCCCCTAACTCCCCTCCCCTTCCCTCTCCTAACTCTCCTATCCTCCCCTCCTCTTTTCTTCTTTTTCTTTTCCAACATAGTGTCTTTCTTTGTAGCCCAGGCTGGCTCCTTGAACTCTGTATGTAGCTCAGGCAGGATTTGCCCTGCTAATTACAGGCCTGTATCCCCATGTCCAGTTGAACCTAACTTCTCTCAAGAGGGACCTCGGCTATGCTCAGATTCTCTGGAGTACCCTCCCTGAGACCTCTCCTCTCCTGTCACCTGTTTATGTACCATCTGCCTCTGACAGAGGGAATCAAGCCTTAGAAACTGGGCTGGGGAGGTCAGAAATGGTGGGGAGCACTGATAATTCCAGCACTTGGAAGGCAGAGGCAGGAGGATTGCTTCAAGTCTGAGAGGTCAATATGTCCTACACACCATGTACTAGGCCAGCCAGAGCTGACCTAATTTGAGATCCTAAAACCAAAATGTGTTTTAACCTTAGAAAATTAGAGTTCAGTGGCTTTCAGCTCTAATGCCAGCATTCAGGAAGTGGAAAGATCAGGAGTTCAAGGTCTCTCTCAGAAACCCTCTCAACAAAACAAAACAAACACACAAACAAAATACAAAAAAAAAAAAAAAGAGAAAAATCTACCTTAGGGATTGGGCATAAGCCCAGACTTGCCCAGGTTACACCAAGGCCACGGGTTCAGTCTCCAGCACCACAAATAAACAATAATAAATAATGAACAAAACCTTAGAAAAATCAAAGATAGGAACTAATTGCAAGGACTATCAGCTTCTTGGCAAACTGTAAGAGAATATGTCACTTTACAATTTCCCTGTCATCTCAGCGGATATATTTCTTATATCGTATTATCATATTAAATTATCATCTCAACGGTAGCTCTCAGTGGCTACTGTTTCCCTGGCCCCCAAACTCCGCTGATTCTTAGGGGGCTGGGCCCTAAAAAGTAGAATGTTTCTTCCTTCGTGCAGGCAGGGGGAACCCAGAGTCAGTCAGATGACATTCTTTAGCCTGGTCTCTACATTTGACCTTGGGTTTGCTGCCAGGAGGTTCAGAGTTCACAGGAGCAGGGCCAACGGGCCCTGGCAGGGGCTCTGCCAAGCCAGAGTCCACTGGGGCAGCCGGGATTGAGCAGATAAAGCCTCACAGAGCTGTTTGCTGCATGCACAGAGCAGACTGCCAGGCGCTTTCCAAAAGCTACCCGAGCTCCTGTGGGTGGGCGGACTGTCCCTTGCTCCAACAAGACACACAGAACTGGATCAAGGGACTAAATCTTTGGCTGTGCATCAGAGGCACCTGGGGAGCTGTTAAAACCCAACTCCCTCAATTGAGATCCTCCACAGATCAAATAAAGGAAGAACTCGTGGGTCCCAGCATTGACCCGGGTGACCGGCATACCCATCAGGGTTGAAATCTCCAGAGCTAAACCTTCAGGGACTTAATGAGGGGAGGGATATTGAAAACACTTCTGGTGTCAGGGAGAGCCTTGAACTTAGTTTTATGTCTAATGTGCCCCTTCCTCAACATGTACTTTTTTGAAGAAGGGGTTTATTGTAGCCCAGGCTAGCCTACAATTCACTACATAGATGACCTTAAACTCCCTATCCTCCTGTCTCTACATCTCCAAAATGCTAAGACAGGCAAAAGACCATGCCTGTTTCTTTCTCTTTTTTTCTTCTGGTGACCTTTAACTTTATTTTGGTTTTGTGGGGGCAGGAGGGGGGCAGTGGAGTCTCTCTACATAGCTGAGGCTACCTCGGAACTCACTCTGTAGCACAGTCCCTGAGCCATCATGCCTGGCTCGTACAACCCTTTTAGCATAGGAGATGAAGCAAGTCGGTATTCAAAGGAAATGCTATTATTACTCCCATCAATGACAAGAAACCCATGACATGTTGTCTTGGGGAGACTAGGCTCCCCCAGGACCAGACTGGTGGGGGACTAGGTATATGTGACCAGTGGCCAACTCTTCCCAGGACCCTGACCTCTTTGGACTTCAGCAGACTCTGAACAGATCTTGAAAGACATCAATTCATATGCTACTTGAACCCTATGACTCTGGCCACCTGGGACAGAGTTGAGATTTCCCGTCACAGGGAATGATGGCAGCTGAATATGGAGTGATATCACCCAGGCTACAACGGGGGGGGGGGGGTTAAAGGAAGACTCCGCCCCAGAGCTATCGCTTCCCAATATTCCCTGGCACCTCCCCCACTCCACTTTTTTTTTCCACCCAGGGCAGAAAGCTAGCTGATCTTAACTTCAGGGACAGCCTTAGCCTATCTCAGGCTCTTTTTCTGTACCTTTCAAGCAAGGTGCTCATGTAGCCCAGGCTAGCCTTGAACTCCCTATACAGCTAAATATGACCTTGAACTCCTGACTTTTCTGCTTCCAACTCCTGAGAGCTGGCACCACAGGCATGAGATGCCACCTCCGGTTTGTGAGGTGCTGGGACTGGACTACAGAGCCTCGAGCATTGCTAGATGAGAACTCTACTAGCTGAGCCACGTCTCTAGCCTTCTTGTAGATGGTACTGAGACACGATCTCACTATAGTTCAGGCTGCCCTCTGACTTGATAGCATCCTGCGTCAAGTGTGTTTTCATACCTGGCTTCAGTGTTTCTATTTGTAAAGATAAACAGTTTCTTTATGATGAACTAATAAGAATGACCATCCAGGGAGGAGGGTGGGCAGATGTTAGGAGACCACATCTGGGGCAGGAGGGTCAGGTGATTCAGAGACACTGCTCCTAACTACTGGCTTGCCGCCACTGCAGGGTCCTCCTGTTGGTACCCACACCCCTCAGTCTTGTCCCAGCCCCAGGACTCTTGTTCTACAGTGCCCTCCTAGCCCCAGCACGGAAGCCTCACGGAGCAGATGCTGTCCCCAGGCAGCCTCTGACCACAGCCCTGTCCGGCCCCGCCCTGCAGCCTCCTGTCCTCAGTTCAAGTTCAGGTTCCCACGACAATGAGGTCTCTTTATGGAAACCAGACCTCAGCAGATAGTTCATAGGCTCACACCTCTTTCCCCATAGCTGGATGCACCTTCCCTCTGGGAGCAGACTCCTTCTTCCCTCATAACTGCAATGTGCCTGGTCAGGACACATATCAGATGACCAAAGTGATACCTGAGGCTCAGTGTAGCCTCTGATACCTGCCATGCCCTGTTTGCCAGGAGATGGGCACTTTCCCCGGCTTATACCCTGGCCTGAACTCCTCAGCAAACCCTCATACAGGCATGGACCCACACATGCTCACACACACAGGGATGTCCTACACCTGAGCACCAGACATTTCTAGGACTATTTTTTTTTTAGACAGCCTGATAGAGCCCAAATGGCCTTGAACTCACTAGGTAGTCAACAATGTCTTGAATTCCTGATCCTCCGATGACCACCACGCAGGTATGCGTCACCACGCCCACCTAGTTTACTCAGAGAATGTTTAGCATGCACTCCATCAACGGAGACATCCTCAGCCCTCTTAGCTGTTCTTGAGATGGGGTCTGGTTGGCTTTGAACTTACATGTGGGATCACAGGTGTGGCTCGCCACGCCCAGCTGGGTGTTGGACTTTGGCAGATCCCACCAGACAACTTCATGGTTGCCTCCTTGCACCTCCACCTGTCTAGGAACGGATTTGTGAACAGAACTTCATGCCATTCCAGACACTCTTCCTTCAGGGACATGCTTGGCCAGAACCTCACACTGACACCTGTGCAACATAATATGAAACACACACACACACACACACACACACACACACACACACACACACGGAATCCCAACATCTCCAAGCAAAGACAAACCAGGATTGTCTCTCCCCAGGCTGGTATGTACACAGGTACGCACAGGTGTGCAAACTGCCACCACCACTGGCAAAGCACTCGGGTGACTCAGAGGACCCCTTCGAGCTTGGGCAGGAGATAGGGACCATCCTGACTGGCAGAGTGTACAGGACCCCTAACACGGAGCTGGCTTCCAAGAGGAGACAGTTCCTAGGACCCTCCCTGCCTCGAAGGGGGGGGGGGGAATCTGGACGTGAAGGGCTCATCCTTCTCCGGATCTCTGGGTTTCCCCATCAGTCTTGCCACCTGGCCGGCAGGGTCCCGCAGATTGTGGACAGCGTGGGACCGGCGAGGGACAGCGTGGGACCGGCGAGGGGCCCCTTACCTCCAGGCTGCGCGGGATGGAGGAGGTTGAGCAAGAGGATCAGCAAGATGCCAGGCTGCGGGACTCCTGCTGTCAGACCCGCCATCTCGGGGAGGACTGCCCCAGCCTGCTCTCTGCGCCTCGTTTTATCCCCAAAGCGTAATTGCTGCCTGGTAGGCTGCTGTGAGGGAAGGAGGGAGGGAGAGAGGGCGGGTGGGAGGAGGGCGGGAGGAGGGGGAGCTGGGGGAGGGGGCCGCGGGGGAGGGGGCAATTACGAAAGGCCAGGCTTGCAAGCCTCCTAGGCTGAATCTGCCTGGACCATAGGTCTATTTTCCTGCACACACACACACACACACACACACTGACGCGCGCGTGCGCGTGCAGTGCTCCCCCCCTCCCCGCCCCCCATCACTTTCCCGGCTTTCCCTCTGTAGCTGTTTGCTTGCTCCTGGCCCTGTTCCCGCCAGAAAGTGCGAGGGGGCCTTTGCCAGGACAGCCCTCTGGAGAGGAAGCAGGAGGGAGGGCCCAGGCAGATCGGCCAAAAAATCCCAGCCCTAGCCAAGGCTGGAGTAGCCAGGCCCCCGCCCCTCTGCCTGGGCCCCAGGCCCGGTGTAGGGACACAGGCCAGCTGTCCCGCGCCTCAGCTCCCACCCTGGCCCTGCAGACACCCCGACACCCCCAAGCCTGGCTAGAGACAGACTTTACCCAAAACTGGGTTGGGTAGGTTGATGGGGCTAATAGAGTTCAAGGTCTGCAGGCAGAACTGTCTGGGAGAGAGAATAGGCTAGGCACGGTACCGTAGGGGCATTTTAGGGACAGACTGGAGACCTTGATATACGATCTAGTTCATCGTGGTTGAGACAAGGTCTTAGCCATCTGTGTGAAGCCAGGGAAAATGTGTTGGATAAGTTTAGGGTCTATGGTTGCAGAGACCAAGGGGCTGAGGTCAGGCGAGTGGCTTGGGAGTGAAAGCCATGTATTTAGTGTCTCCCTAGGGCTCAAAGATGATCCTTGCCTAAGGTGTTGGTTGATTCTGTACGGGCCACTGGCACAGCTTTGCACCACTCCTGAGCAAGCCACAGTGTCCAACAGAGGTCATACTGGGTCCTAGGTGCCTGGAAGGGAACATGGAGGTGGGAGCCCTGTGCAGATGACTACTAACTCAGTATTCTCCTTGCTCCTTGTTCACCACCTGTCCGATGATGCTCTCGCTTGCTTCTGGAAACCGTTTTCTCTTGGCGACTCTGGGAAAGCTGGAGAATGAATGCTATTCCTCTACTGACCAGAAGGGGGAAGCCTTTGCTGAACCAGCAGAGACAGCCCTCCAGGAAAGCTTGCAGTTAGTGCCCTGGCCACCCTGTCCCTGAGCATATGGGGACCTTGGGAGGCTTTAAGAAATATGCAGGGTGGGTCAAGGGAAGATTATGTCATTCTCAGACTCCTGCATGTATGTGGAGTACTGGAGGAGAGGAGAGGGAGATGGTTGCTTGCTGTATACAGGCCATAGTTGGTTAGAAGAAAAAGTTCAGGCCATAGGTGCTAGAGTCTTTCTCTTGCAGGAGGTGATGCAGAGGGGTGAGTTAAAGATGTCTTGTCCAGTACAGGGCATAGAGGAGTCTGCAGATATGACAGTGTTGGTGGAGGTGGGGTGGGAGATCAAAGGCTTAGGAGGACCTGGGCCAAGCTAAGTTTTGGTTCTCCTTCTCCTTCTCCTTGTCCTTCTTCTTCTCCTTCTCCTTCTCCTCCTCCTCCTCCTCCTCCTCCTCCTCCTTCTTCTTCTCCTCCTCCTCTTCCTCCTTTTCCTCTTCTTTTTCCTCCTCTTCCTCCTTCTCTCTCCTTCCCATCCTCCTTTATTTCCTCTAATCTCTTTCATTTCCCTCTCTTCTTCCTTCTATTTCTTCCCTCATAATTCCTTCTACTCTTTCCTTTCTTCCCCTTCCTATGTCTTCCTCTTCATTCCTTCCCCCTTTCCTCCCTTTCTCCTTCTGTCTCCTTTCCCTGCCCTTCTTCTCTTTCCTTCTTTCTTCTTCTCTCCCTCCTGTCTCTCCCTCCCTCCAATCCCTCTCTTCCTCCCTTTCTTCCAAGATGCTCATAGTCTCATTATGTGACCCAGGCTGGCCTTGAACTTCAGATCCTCCTGACTCAGCCTCCTGAGTATTGGAATGAGAATCGTGTACCCCTGTACCTAGCTAGTTCCAGCACTTTCTGTTGTCTTGGACAACTTCTCTATAGAGTTCGCTTGTCTCATCTGTTAGCTGATGCCAACTATCCTTAACTAGGAAGATGAACACAAAGACAGAGAAAGCTTGGGCACACGTTTCTGCCCTGAGCCCAGAAGTGTTCTGTATGCATTTGGTATCATGCCTGAAGCTAGGTCTACAATCTCTGCCCCTGTTTGTGGTGTAGCTGTCTGGATCAACTGATTCTCTACTGTGTCAGTCTGAGATCTTAGACAATCTCTTCCCCATCCCATGATCTACCGCCCAAGACATCACCAGAATTTTGGAAAGGGAGACATGATAGGACCATCTCAGAGCTTGGCATGGTGCTTGGGAAGCTGGAGCAGGAGGTCATGATGTTCAGTTTCATTGTGTGTACACGTGCATGGCATGCATGTGGGGCTTAGAGGAGCTTGCAGGAATGGGTTCACCGCTCCCACCAAGCAGGTCCTGGGACTCGAACTCAGCTCAACAGGCTATTCAGGAAGCTTCCTTTACTCCCTGAACCATCTTAATGGCTAAAGGATAGAGCGTTTGATACCAGCCTGAGCTATCTAGCAAGCTCCAGGTTAGCCTGGGCTCCTTTGCAAAACCTGATCATAAAAGCAAAAGAGATGGCTATAGTGGTGTATTCCTGGGATCTCAGCACTTGGGAGGCGGAGGTGGGAGGACCAGAAATCCAAAGTCATTCATGTTGTGTAGTGAATCTGAGGCCAGCCTGGGCTACATGAGACCCTTAAAAAAGCCCTAATAATCAAAAAAAAAAAAAGAACCAAAACACAAAAGAAACTAAAATGAGAGAGAGAGAGAGAGAGAGAGAGAGAGAACACAAACCATTAGAAATGACACAGTATGTGCATAGCTCTGGGTATGCAGATTACAAGAGCTACAGTCCCCAGCCCAGCCCTTGATGGGGACAATGCCTTGAGGCTCCAAATCCTGGGTGGAGGAGAGCAGGGGTGCTGGTGGGGAGCTGGGCCCCACTCCTCTCGGAGTAGTGACGCGGGCAGGAGCTGGCTCACAGACTTGCAAACCACAGTCTGCTTGAGGCTTTATTAATTCCAGGACTAGGAAAGAGGCTGGAGCCAGCGGGAGAGGTTTCCTGTGGGGATCCAGGAGAGGTATAGAGGGAGGACTTTGCTAGAATAGGCTTCAGGCTGCCGGGCCAGGGCCCTGCTTCCTGCCCCAGCTTTTGGCCTCTAGAACTCAGTGCATTAGCTTGCCCTGCATGTGCTACAGAGGCTCCGTGTACCAGATTCTCTGCACCGCTCATCCACGCAAGTTAACACAGCACATGCACTGATAAGGCAAAGACGAGGAATGCCAGTCACGGGTCGACATCCATTCATTAGCCAGTTGCTCGAACATTCCAAATATCCAGCCATCCTCAAGTGCTCAGTACCACCTCTGGATAGCGGACAGATGAAATGAGATCACTTGCAAAACTACTCTCCAAGCGTGGCTGGGTGCCCTTGCCCAAGATCATTGACAAACTCTGATGCCCGCTGGGTGCCCGGCTCGCGATAGGCTGAGGGACACCCAGGAGAGGCATTTGGGCAAAGTCTGTGATGGGGTCCTGCTCCTCCAGTACTCTAGCTGGAGGGACAGAGTGTACAGTTTCTATGTGACTCTAAGGACATCAGCGATTTGTGCAGACCCTCAGTAGCCATTCAGATAACTTTTAGCCATTTTGTTTTGTTTCTTTCTTCTACAATACTGGGGATAACGTCTGAGGCTTTGCTTTGGTTAGGTGACACTGTATCACTGAGTCACGCCCCCAGTCCTTCACTGGGGGATTCTAGAGAGGGAGGGGCTCTATCACTGAGCCACGCCCTAGCCCCTCACTGGGGGATTCTAGGCTGATCCTTCACCACTGACTTACATTCTAAGCCCCTCCCCCCTTTTTTAATCTTTTATTTCATGACAGACCCTTGCTAAGTGGCACAGGATAGTTTTGAACTTGCTTGCTATGTAGCAATGACTGGCCTTGAAATCCAATTGTCCCACCTCAGTCTCCTGAGTGGCTACAGGCATGCATTACCATTCCCCGTTCCTCCCAGTCCCAGTGTGAACTGCTTAGCCCACTCCCTAGCCTTCCTTTCCTGACTGGCCTGGACTCTCCAGCCCCTAGACTGCTCTGGAGGTTGGGATACTGGTGAGTCTCCAGCTCCTGGCATGCCTTCCACCTTGTCCCTTGAATCTCTTTGAAGAGTCATAGAACAGGTTCCTTTGGGCTCACTTTGGGAATTTCCTTTCTATTACCTTCACAGTGAGTCACTATCATGGCCGGCAGATGGAAGGAAGGACCCACCAGCTTTGCTTGTACCAATGAAACTTCAGGAAATGCAGGTAGAGAATGCCCCAGCACCGCTGCCAGAAGCCATCAACTGTGGAGAGCTGTACTTCAGCATCTGTATCACAATTTCTTAAAAAAAAAAGATCTTTATTTTATGTTCATTGGTGTCTGTATGACAGTGTCGATCTTGGATCAGGACCCTCCGAATCCTGGGGATATGCCTTGGGTTTTCTTTCTTGTCCGTAGACTAGCGCTTTGTTAAGATCACACTGCTCTGTGGGACCCTAGTTTAGTGTGAGGGACAGCCACAGTTTTGAGGCTAGTACTGGGTAGTACTGACATCAGTAAGCACCCTGGTTCTCTTCTGTCTTTGGGAAACTGAAGCCCTGTTGGCAAGAGCAAGCTGGTGACAGCAGGAACTTCACCTCTAGCTGTTCCCAGAGGAAATGGAGTTACATTAGTTACAGGTTACATTAGTGGGAGAACATGAATTCTCAAACTGAGGTTTGGAAAGGAAATAAGGAGTATTTGAGACCGAGATCCAAGGACAGAACATGCTTTTTCCCAGCTTCCGGTCACACACAAGGGACTTATTTCCCTTTGGGTTTATTTTAATTACTAGTGAATATTTATTTTTTTTTAAATTTTTTGTGGTGATAGGGATGAGATCCAGAGCTTCATGCAAATACTACCAACTGAGCTACACTCTCCATTTCCTGACACCCAATTAAACTACATAACCTGGGCTGGCCTTGCATCTGAGATTCTCCTTTCCCAGTCTCTTTGAGTACAGGGATTATAGGTGTGTACCACTATGTCCAGCCCTTCTCTCTGATTTTTAAGTACCCTAGTAGCTCAGTAAGATAAAAGAAACCCAGGTCGTAATATGGCTCAGTGGGTAAAGGGGCTTGCTGTTAAACCTGAGGATCTGAGTTTGATTCCTGTAACTCATAAGGTAGAAAGTAAGATTCACTCCCAGAAGTTGTTCTCTGACCTTCATGTGCAGGAGATGGTGCGTACACACGCGCGCGTGTGCACGCGCACACACACACACACACACACACACACACACACACACACAAAATAAATTAATGTAATAAAAGAAAACTAAGCCGAGCAGTGGCTTTGCATGCCTTTAATTCCAGCACTTAGGAGGCAGAGGTAGGCAGATTTCTGAGTTTGAGGCCAGCAGAGTGAGTTCTAGGACAGCCAGGACTACACAGAGAAACCCTGTCTCGAAAAAAAAAAAAAGAAAGCTAAAGTAAACATTAATTTTTAATAATATGCTAAATTGAGCCAACACACTTGAAACTTAATTTTGCAGGTAATTCATATGAAACATTTTACATTCTGGTTTTTGTCCTAACTCTTAAAGTTGCTGTGTTTTCATATTTAGAGTTTATCTTCTTTTGGACTAGCTACTTTTAATGGTTGAATAACCCCAGGCGGCCAATGGCCCAGGCAGAGGAAAGTGAAGGTTTAGACTAAGGTGGGACGCATCAGGATGGGGGCAAACTATGACAGATGGGTGACATGCAAAGATACCAATGCAGATCCTACTCTGTGAGGACTTAGGGCAACATGAATCCTGGGAACCAGCTGAGCTATAACCCCAGCATTGAGGACTGTGAGCTCCAGGCCAGCCTGAGCTCCATAGCGAGTCCCTAACTTAAAATAAAATTGTAATAATAGAAGCCTGGGAGTGTAGCTCACTGGTAGAGCACTTGCCTGGAATCCCCCAGTGAGGGGCTGGGGGCGTGGCTCAGTGGTAGAGCCCTGCCTAGAATCCCCCAGTGAGGGGCTGGGGGCGTGGCTCAGTGGTAGAGCACCTGCCTAGAATCCCCCAGGGAGGGGCTGGGGGCGTGGCTCAGTGGTAGAGCCCCTGCCTAGAATCCCCCAGTGAGGGGCTGGGGGCGTGGCTCAGTGGTAGAGCCCCTGCCTAGAGTCCCCCAGGGAGGGGCTGGGGACGTGGCTCAGTGGTAGAGCCCCTGCCTAGAGTCCCCCAGGGAGGGGCTGGGGACGTGGCTCAGTGGTAGAGCCCCTGCCTAGAGTCCCCCAGGGAGGGGCTGGGGGCGTGGCTCAGTGGTAGAGCCCCTGCCTAGAATCCCCCAGGGAGGGGCTGGGGGCGTGGCTCAGTGGTAGAGCCCCTGCCTAGAATCCCCCAGGGAGGGGCTGGGGGCGTGGCTCAGTGGTAGAGCCCCTGCCTAGAATCCTCCAGGGAGGGGCTGGGGCGTGGCTCAGTGGTAGAGCCCCTGCCTAGAATCCTCCAGTGAGGGGCTGGGGGCGTGGCTCAGTGGTAGAGCCTCTGTCTAGAATCCCCCAGTGAGGGGCTAGGGGCGTGGCTCAGTGGTAGAGCCCCTGCCTAGAATCCCCCAGGGAGGGGCTGGGGGCGTGGCTCAGTGGTAGATCATTTGCCTAGACTCCCCTAGTGAGGGACTTAGGAGTACAGTTCAGTGGTAGAGCCCTTGCCTAGAATTTTCCAGTGAGGTGCTAAGGGCATGGCTCAGCAACAGAATGCTTGTCTATAATCCTTTATTGAGGGCCTGGGTATACACCTTAGTGGTAGATCAACTTGGCTAGTAGTATATGCCAGTCCCTAGGTCCCATCCCCGGTGTCATAGAAAACAAAAGAAAAACATCAACAGTCAAACAACAAGTCATATCTGCCGATACAGTCTACGACACCGTTTGGCAAACTGAGGTAGAAGATGGCACCCTGCTGAAGGGCAGGTGTAGAAAGGAATCCCTCCTCACAAACATGTCTGTCTTCCCATCTTCCCTCCTCTGCTGCCCTGGGATGCCCCGGCAGCCCAGTGCTTTCTCTCAGACCCGGCTGTTTGTGCGTCTGAATTATTTGTCAGTCTGGGTCATTGGCCGGTGTGAGCCGTGAGCCCAGGGGGTGGGTGTCCTGGACTGGCTGTGTTCATATCGCCTCACGAACTGTCTGTCTGCTGTTGTCTGGGGGAGCAGAACATAACAAGCTGGGCTCTGCGCACCCCCTCCCCAAGGGACACAGCACGGAGGAGTCCAGGACACGTCTTTCATGTGTTTGACACTTAACAGTTTACAGAGAACACATCTCTAGTTTTGATCGGGGATATTATTATCCCAGTTTATAAACAGAGGGGTTAGGAGGCCTGTCTACATACCCACAGAAAAAGCTCAGTTCCCATCTCCTTAGATCTATTTAACTTTAACTCTAAGCCCCTGTCATGTGGAGAGAGGCTGACAACGAATTCCATTACAGTTACTCTTGCACTGTCTACCCGAGTCCCAAATCTAGGCATCTGCTGAGGACAGCAGTCCCCTGCCTTGTCAGCACCCCTCATCCCATGCTTATTTAGTTTGAGACAGAGTCTCATGTAGCCCAGGCTGGTATCGAACTTGCTAGGCAGTAGCAGATGACCTTAACCATCTATTTCTCCTGCCTCCATCTCCCCAGTGTCGGTCTTGCAGGTGTGCACCACCACACCCTGTTCTGGAGATAGAAACCAGGGTGCTGTGCATGCTAAGCAAGCTCTCCACCAACTGGTCCACACCCATCTTCTGACCTCTCCCACACTTTTGGAGCCTTTATGCTTCTGTAGAGACCAAGACTGTACAGGAGTCTTGTTGAGGTTGGGTCGCTTAAGTTTGAACCACCTCTGGGGACACTTCTAAGAGAATGGAATGCTTTTAGCCCCAGGACATGTGCCTTTAGTTCTTGATGTACCTTTGGGATGCTTGCGTGTGTATGTGTGTGTGGTATTGTATGTTATGTGTTTGTATGTGCACATATGTACCTGCAAGTGTGTATGTACATGTAGGAGTGTGCATGTGGAAGCCAGACATCAGCATCTTAATCACTGAGCCTGGAGCTCATGAATTAGGCTACATTGGCTGGCCAACAAGACCTAGGCATCCCCTTGCCGCCACGTCCCCAGTTTTGAGAGGCAAAGCAAAGCCCATGCCACCTTGCCTGGCTTTTTTATATGGGTGCAAGCCCTCACACACGCAACCCCTCCACTATCCCCTACTGCCCCCTCCCTTTTCTTTTGACACCAAATCTTGCAGTATAGTTCAAGCTGACCTCCAAATCGAGAGCCTCCTGCCTCAGCCTCTGACGTCCTGGAATCACAGGTGTGCGCCACCAGGCCCAACTCCCTGCCATTTTATTATTTTGAAATGGAGTCTTGCTATGTAGCCCAGGCTGGCCCTTCAGATCCCTCTCCCTTAGCCTGTGAGTGCTGGGGTCTGAGAACTGAACCTGGTTCATTTGCAAGAGCAGCGAGGGCCCTTAGCCACTGAGCTATCTCTCCAGCCCCTGATACTTGTTAAACGCTTTTGGCTTCTACCTGGGATGCTGTTTGAAAATGAGCCAAGAGGGTAGGGAGGAATGCAGGATAGAGGGATACAGGATGGACAGCCACTCATCCTCCTATAAAGGGCAACTACCCTGCTGTGCAAGGCAGGAAACAGACTGGGAGTCAGTCAAAGACTCTGGCAGCAGAAGGTGCAGGCCTTTTATCCCAGCTCCTGGGAGATGGAAGCAGGAGGATCATGAATTCGAGTCCAGTCTGATCTATATAGGGAGGCCCTGTTTCAATCTCCTGGTCTTTCCGATGACTATAAAGGCACTGTGCAAACTCTCTGGGGAGCATTTACTCTGCGCAGGACCTCGACACCATAAACCTACCTTCCCTAGGTTCTTAGGAGGACCTGAGGCTGAGCTGTGGATCCCCTGGGGTACCATTAACTAGTAGGGTTGAAGTTCACACGCACGCTGCCACAAGCCAACCCGTGTCTTCTCCCTTGCCCAAGGTGCTTATCTCTTGCCGTCTCCCCTGCCTGCTGCGTGCCCAGGAGCCTTTCCAAGTGCCTGGGAGAGGAAAACTGCCCGCAGGGTGTGGGGCTCACTTCCTCCTGCGTTTTTACTGGTCTCCATCCCCACATCACGTTTAGCTGCTCCCTGCCCAGGGTGGCACCCTCCACCCATGCCCGGAACCTTCAACTGGTCTGATCCCTGTGGCGCCAGGCGGGTCCCTGGGGTGGTAAGGGCAGCTGCCAGGATGCAGGGTAGGAGGCCAGGGAGGCTGTCCAGGGGTTCCCACTGAGCTCCGGCTTAGCGGAGCTCCCGTGTTCTGGTCCCGCATTCCTGGGCTACATCTTCAGTCAGGATCTGCCCTCGAAGGGGAGGCAAGCAGAGAAGACCCCGACAACCCTAAGTCCTGGGACCCAAGAGTTAGAATCCTTACAGAGAGAGAAGCAATCCCGAAACTCCCTGGAGGAGGAGTCCCCAGAGCCATTCCTAGTTCTGAGCAGGATTTGCTTTATTCAGAAGCAGGCAGGGTGAAGACAGCCTTGACCTAGCAAAGGGCCATTGCCTTTCAGGCCACCCACACAGCTGCCTGCTGTGGGGCGCTTCCCAGGGGCAGATCCTGCCTAGCTTCTCTGCTTAAAGCAGTGAGGACTCAGAAGACTTATGGAGTGCGTGAGGATTTAACAAAGGATCTTCTTCTGTACTCTAGTTTCTCCCTAGTCAGTCAGTCAGTCAGTCTGTCTGTCTGTCTGTCTCTGTCTCTCTTTGTCTCTGTCTCTGCCTCCCTCCTTTCCTCCCCCTTTCTCCCTCCCCCTCTCAATCTGTGTTTCTCTCTCTCTAAATCTCTGCTCTTGCTCTCTCTCCTCTCTAAATCTCTCCTGCCTGTGTGGAAGGAACCCAGGGATTTGTGCACACTAGGCCAGAGCTCTACCCTCTGAGCCACGCCCCCAGACCCCCACTGGGGGATCCTAGGCAGGGGCTCTACCACTGAGCCACGCCCCCAACCCCACGTCCACAAGCACACACACACACACGTGCATACACACCCAATGCATGCACACACATATGCACCCCTCACCCACAGGAGCACTCAACACATGCACACAGGCACACACAAATAGAAAACAGTACATTTGAGAGCAGAGGACACAAGGGTGCTGGTGACTTCAAGGGCCAGGTGCAAGGCTCAGTCCTGAATAGAACCGTGTGCACCGCACCGCTGTAGGCGGGTTATAGAACTGTGTGCACCGCGCGGCCGCAGGCGGGTTATAGAACCGTGTGCACCGCACGGCCGTAGGCGGGTTATAGAACCGTGTGCACCGCACGGCTGCCAAGATCCTCCTGGATCTCTTGGAATTCCACCCTGATGGCCTCATCATAAACAGAAAATACCGTAAGTGGAAAATGTGTTTGCTGTAACTAACCTATAGAATGGTCTAGCTTAGTGACATAGCCCACCACGTCCTGTTCCCTGTTCTGATTATGAGGAAGACTGCTACCACCTTCAGTCTGAGAGAACACTGTACCCAATACAACCGGACTGGAAAAGGTCAAAATTGGAAGTACGATTTCCACCAACGACCTACAGCTTTTATATTATTGTCAAGGGGAAAAAAATAGTCACAGTGTCTTGTTCTGGTGGCTGTTGCTATTTAGTTTTTTGAAGCTAGGGACCTGGAACTCTTTTTGATTGACCGTTATCATGTTTTATTGTGTGTATATGTGTCTGTGTGTTGTATGTATATATGTGTGTGTGTTTGTATATGTGAATGCATGCCTACATACATGTGCACACTATGTCTGCTGTCTTCCTCTGTTGCTCTCGTTTGAGACAAGGTCTCTCACTGAGCCTGGAGCTCATCAGCTGGTGAGCCCTGCAAGTCAGTGGGTTCCAGCGATCCATCAGTTTCTGCCTCCTAGCACTGGGATTGAGGGTGTGCACTGCCACATCCAGCTTTAATTTAATTTTTATTTTAAATTGTGTATATATGCGTGTGTGCATTGTGAATGCAGGTGTCAAGCAAGGAGCTGGATTCCCTGGAGCTGGCATTACATGAAGATGTAAGTTGCTGGATGTGGGTGCTGGGACTCAAACTCAGGTCCTCTGAAAGAGCAGTCTGCATTCTTAACTGCTGAGCTATCTCTCTGGCTCCATTATTTAGTGTGTGTGTGTGTGTGTACATGTCACGTGTGAGCAGGTATACCTGGGGGAATCAGGGTAGGTTTACAGGTGGTTGTGAACTGCCCAACTTGGTTGCCAGGCAACAAACTCAGGCTCTTTGTAAGAACAGCAAGTACTGTCAACCATTGAGCCACCTCTCCAAGCTTACCCCCAGATTTAATTATTATTATTTTCTTGTAGCTCTACAGCAGGAATCCAGTTCCGCATACAAGCTACCTAAGTGTTCTGTCATGGGGCCACATCCCCAGCCTCAAAGCTGGAAAAATTCACAAGTCAGGTTGTCATTATGTTGGGACTATGTATTCCCATCAGACTCTGTTCCATGTGATCTGCAACTGCTGTGTGTGACTTGTTGCATAATACCACTGCACTGGTGGCTCATAACCTGCCATTTGAAAGGGTCCTAGGACTGGGGGCGTGGCTCAGTGGTAGAGCTCCTGCCTAGAATCCTCCAGGGAGGGACTGGGGGAGTAGCTCAGTGGTAGAGCCCCTGCCTAGGATCCCCCAATGAGAGGCTGGGGGTGTGGCTCAGTGGTAGAGCCTCTGCCTAGAATCCCCCAATGAGGAGCTGGGGCATGGCTTAGTGGTAGAGCATTAGCCTAGGATCTACCAGACTCTGGGTTCTATCCTCAGCACCACAAAAACCAAATATGAAAGATGCTATCAATAAGCCTCTGGTTGTTTGAGTGTAGGCCTTTAATCCCAGGGGAGGCAGACAGATCTCTGGGCTGGTTTGAGGCTAGCCTGGTCTATGTAGTGAGTTCCAGGACAACCAGGGATACAGAGAGAGACCTTGTCTTGAAACAAACAAACAAAGAAACAACAACATAACACACACTCACACTCCCTAAAGCACCCTGTTACAAGAGATCTTCATCCACAGTCATCTAACCTTTTTAATGATCCTATCTTCAAATATGATCATGTATTTGAATGCAAATACAGAGTTCCCCTCAGGATGGGAATACCAACAAATACATTTTAGGCGGACATAATTGAACCCATAGCCGAGAGCGGTTAGGAACCTGAGAAGGGGTCTCCTCATCCTTTTCAGACCCAGGTGCATTGAGAGAACATTCCAGATCAAGACCGTGGGGGCTCTGATTCTTTTTCTGACCATTACAACCTTTTCTTCTGTGTCCCGGGAGCTAAACATCTTCATATTCCCAAAGAGCTTGAGGTGTGGCTCTCATGAGATTCACATCATGGGAAATATTCAAAATGTTTGTGTTAGGAAAAAAAGACACCTGCTGCCTGTATAACCTGTTGGAAGAATCTTTTCTGGTTACATGGTGTTTATTTCTGTGTATCCTCAGATGTCATGGAATTCACTCTGTAGACTAGGCTGGCCTCAAACTCAGAGATCGGCCTGCCTCTGCCTTCTGAGTGCTGGGATTAAAGACTTGTGTGGCCACCGCCAGGCAACGTTTTATTATTGGATGTATTAGTAGTATTAGATGGCATGCCATATCAGGAAGCAGGTCGTCATACCATTCATTGTCCCACCCATTACTTCATATAGTCTATTTCCCCCAAGCCAGTCTTCAAGTCCTGGTCTCTAAAAGCCATATATATGGAGAGTTTTCTGGTATAAAAATACTATCAGATTGGGTGTGGTAGTACACGCCTTTAATCCCAGCACTTGGAAGACAGAGAAAGGTGGAACTCTGTAGAGTTCAAGACCAGCTTGGTCTACGTAGTGAGTTCCGGGACAGCCAGGGCTACATAATAGGGAGACATTGTCTAAAAATAAATAAAATAAAATAAAATAAAATAAGAAAGAAAATAGCCATCAGATAGTGCCTGTGACTTCCTGTCTTTCTCCAGCAGGTGTTGGATCTTCTGGTTCCAGACTCTGATGCATCCCTGTTAACTGTTAGTCACCATGGTAACTGGTCTAATCTCCAAATAGATGATGGAGGTGTTGCCATGGTCTTCTGTCGGTCACATGCAATTCTGTTTCCCTTTTTCTTTTTACCTTTTACGTAAGATTCTTTTATGTGTTCTAGGCTGGCCTCACACTCACGGACCCGTTGGATCTGCCTAGGATGCTGTGCTTAACTATAGAGATGGGCCACTGTATTCACTGGCAAAGTAACTTTTTTTAAAAAAATTAAATATGTCATCATTATTACTTGGATGTGTGTGTGCACGCGTGTGCACACACACACACAAACACGCATACATGGGCATGCATGTCATAGCATGTGTGTAGAGGTGAGAGGACAACTTTCTGGTGTTGGTTCTCTCCTTCTGGTTTTATGTGGGTTCTGGGGATCAAACACAGGTTTCCAGGCTTGCAGGGTAAACACCTTTACCTGCAGGGTTATTTCAGCAGCTTGCTTTTAATGGTTTTTATAAAATTATTGTATATTTATCTTATGTGTATGAATATTTGCCTGCGTGTGTATGTATACCATATGTGGGCCTGGTACCCGCAAGGGCCAGAAGAGAGCAGTAGATCATCTGGAACTATAATTAGGACGGTTGTGCTGGGAACCAAACTCAGATCCTCTGAAAGAGCAGCAAGTGTTTGTAGCTGCTTAGCTATCTCTCTAGCCCCCAGCAACCTCCTTTTTTGATATAAGCCCTTCTGTAGGTCAGGCTGGTCTCGGGTTTGTTACGTAGCTGAGGATGACCTTGAACTCCTGATTCTCCAGCCTTTCCCTCTCAACGGCTGGTATCAGGTATGCACCACCACGCCCAGTTTGTGTGAGGCCACAGATCAAACCCAGGGTCTTGTTCTTGCTGGACAAGCACTCGATGCACTAGTCATATCCCCAGATGTTTAATGCACACATGTATGTATAAACAGGCTATCATGTAGCCCAAGCTGGCCTTGAATTTGCTATGTAGCCAAAGATGGCCCTAAACTATGGGTCTTCCTGCCTCCAGCTCTCAAGGGTTAGGATTACACACCTGCACCACCAAGCTCTGCCCAAAGTAGCACAATGGCAGTGCCTTTTCCAATGTCCTCTCTATGTCGACCTTGCTCTTCCCAAACAAAAAGAAAATCTATGTTTCAAAGCAATCACCCCCCCCCCCTTTTCAAATGAACACGCTGAGGCTTAGACAGGTTAAATGGTTTACTCCAAACCTCACAGCTGGGAAATAGCAAAGTGTTGGGGGTGGGTGGGGCAAGGACTCAAAGTTGAACCTAAGGCCAAGTTCAGCATCTTTCCCTTAGTTACTGTTTGCAGATAGAACAGGGCTGGGAAGGAAGAGTGGGAAGGAGGAGGAGGGAGGAAGGAGAAAGAGTAAGAGGAGAGGAGAGGAGAGGAGAGGAGAGGGGCACATATGTACATATGCATAAGGGTATCCCCTCTCCAGGCCACCTCTCCACTTCCTTCTGCTATTTGAACTCCACCCATCTCTGGAACTTTGAGGAGGTATAGAGAAAGGGGGTGATATGCAAACTCCTCCAGAGAGAAAAGAAGGAGGAGAATGGAATCATAAAGCCTGCCCTGCCTCCATCTGGAGTGTGTGTTCCCACCCAGGTGTTCCTTTGAATAACACTTTCTTGGTCCTTCTGTGTCTCGATTACTCACTGGGTAGCCTATGGCCAGAATACACACCCGGAGGGAAGGGAAGGGGGAAGTGAATACAATAATGGATGAGGAGATACATGGATGGGTGAGCTATGTCCGGATGGGTGTGTGGATGAGTGGACAGATGAATGGATGGTTATGTAGATGCAAGGCGGCGGGGGGGGAGATGGATGAATGAGTGGTTGAATAGATGTGTGTGTGTGTGTGTGTGTGTGTATGAGGGGCAGATAGATGGATTGGCGAGAAGATGGATCAGTGGATGGATGGATGGATGGATGGATGGATGGATGGATGGATGGATTGATAAATGGAAGAAGGGATAAATGGAAGAAGGGATAAATGGATGGATGAGTGATGAATGGATAGATAAGGGGACAGATGGATGAATGAGTGGGTGGGTGAAAGCATGGATGGATGGATGAATGGATGGATAGAAGGATGAGTGGATAGTTGGATGGGTGAGTGAATGGATGGATGGACGAGTGAATGGATGGATGAGTGGATGGATGGGTGGATGGATGGATGGATTAATGATAGATGAGTGAATGGACGGATGGATGATGGATGAATGGATAGATGGATGGTTGGATGAGTGAATAGATGGACGAATGCAGGAGTGGATAGATGGATGAGTGGATGGATGGATGAGTGGGTGGGTGGGTAAATGAATGGATGGATGAGTGGATGGTTGGATGGATGGATGGATGAGTGGATGGGTGGGTAAATGGATGGATAGATGAGTGTATGGATGAGTGAATGCATGAATGAGCAGATAGATGCATAGGTATTTGGATGGATGCCCCACTCTCCATCCTTCTCTCTCAGCATTCCAGTCTATCTCCAGCTGTTTCTTCCTCTTTCTCCCCCTGCCTACCTCTCCACATGTTCCCATTTGCATTTCTTCCTCCCAGGGATTATTCCTGTTCTCTCTCAACTTGTGGGCTTCCTTTTAATGTTGTCTGTATTGAATGGTCTTTGCTTTATTTATTTATTTATTTGAGATGGGGTTACACTATAGTTTAGGAAGGCATAAACTTCACTAAATTGGCCTTGAACTTTCAGTAATTTAGCTCATCCTTGAGTGCTGGAATTATAGATGTGAGCTACCATCCTTGGCTCTGAAGATAGTGTTGTTTTTTTGTTTTGTCTTGTTTTGGTTTTGTCTTTGTTTTTGAGACAGGGTTTCTCTGTGTAACAGCCCTATCTGTCCTGGAACTCACTCTGAGGACCAGACTTCCCTGGAACTCGTAGAGATCCCACTTGCCTCTGCCTCCCAAGGGCTGGGTCTAAAGGTGTACACCACCACCACCTGGTGAAGTTTCCTTCGTGAGACAGGACCTTGCTATATAGCCCAGGAGGGCCTTGAAGTCAGGATACTCCTGCCTTAGTTTCCAAAGTATTGGAATCACAGACATGTGCTCCCATGCTCAGTATATATTTTTGGGGTGTGTGTGTGTGTGTGTGTGTGTGTGTGTGCATGCGTGCACGGGCTGGGTTTGTGTGTACATGTGCAGGTGCATGTGAAGGCCCGTAGACCATCTGTCTGTCATTTTTTCAGGTATCTTCTCTTTGCGGCTAGAGACAAGGTCTTTTATTGTCCTGGAGCTTGACAAATAGCCTAGACTGACTGGCCAGTGACTCCCGAGGGCTTTGTTTCCACACCCCCAGCACAAGGACTGCGATGTCCACCTGTAATTATTTTTTTTAATGAGAGTTCTGGGGGACTGAATTCAGGTCCTCATGTCGAGTGAGCACTTTATGGACGGAGACACCATCCCACCCGATTTTCTTCATGTTTAAAGACATCAAATTGATCATTTTCTCCCCCCTCTAATGTTAGCCTCTTTTTGTGTCCTGCTTTAAAACACTTTGGGTAAGTCCTGGCAGTACACACCCGCCATCTCCACTTGGGAGATGGAAGTAGGGGGGGTAACTGCATGAGCTACACGGAGAGGGGGAAAAGGCTCAGGATGTAGCCCCTTTGGAAGAGTGCTTGCCCAACATGTACAAAGTCCTGGGTTTCATTCCCAGCCCCATATAAACTATGGTTGTGCATACCAATAATGCCGGCACTTGGAGGTGGAGGCAGGAGGATTAGTTCAAAGTCCTTGGCTACATAGTGAGTTTAAGGCCAGCCTGGGTTCCATGAGACCCTGTCACCAAACAAAACAAAACAAACCAACCCTTGCCTACCCGGAGATTACACTGGCATTCTCTGTTTTAATCCGGGAGCCAACTAGCTTAACCTTTCACATCTAGGACAACGGTGTGCGCCAACAGAACATTAAAAATGTCACCCGACTCGGGCCAAGCTTGGGTTTGGAAAGTATGCTTCCCTTTGGGCCACTAGCTGTAAAGCCTGCCTCCACAGTCACAGCCCTTCCTCCAGGCCCTGGGATTAATAAAAGCCAGTGGTTTGCAGCCTGGGAGCCAATGCTGATATCTGCCAGGATTCAGGAAGCAAGGTGGGGTGTGCAATTCTTTTCCATGCTGGTTTCTTATTCTCCAGGGGGTCAGAGAGCTCCACCTGCTCATGCTACTCTGAGGGTCTCCAGACGGTGACTGGGAACGTCCCAGGAGTCTCCCTACCTATTTCCCTAAGTCCCCCTAAACCCAGCCACAGCCCACAGGGTCTTTCCAATGGTTTCTGTCCAGTCATTTAGAGAAAATGCCCCTTCCCCATTTTCAGTACTGGGGATTCCAGAGCCTCACGAATGCTAGGCAAATGCTCTACTTCCAAGGCAAGCCATACATCAGGCCCTCACTGGGGGATGCTAGGAAAGGACTCTCTTTACCATTGAACTAGATCTCAGACACTTTCTTTAAATTTAATTTAATTTAATAATTTAATTTCTCTTCTCCTCTTCCTCTCCCTTCTTCTTTTCTCCCTTCTTTCTCTTCTTCTTTTTCTTCTTCTTCTTCTTCTTCTTCTTCTTCTTCTTCTTCTTCTTCTTCTTCTTCTTCTTCTTCTTCTTCTTCTTCTCCTTCTTCTGTGTGTGTGTGTGTGTGTGTGTGTGTGTGTGTGTGTGTGTGAGAGGGAGAGAGAGAGAGAGAGAGAGAGAGAGAGAGAGAGAGAGAGAAAGAGATATGAGAGAGGGAATCTATGGAAGGTAGTACCTCAGGTGTCTTTACTTTCCATTTGAGGTAGGGTCTTACTAAATGGCCAGGCTTGGTCTTGAGTTCACTCTATAGTCTATCCAGTATTCAGAATGTAACCTCTTTACTGGGGTGGGGAGGGGGATAGGATTCGAGACAGAATTTCTCTGTGTAGCCCTGGCTGTCCTGGAACTTCCTCTCTAGACCTTGAACTTATAGATCTGCTTGCCTCTGCCTCCTGCCTGCTAGGATTAAAGGCATGCGCCACCACCACCTGGCCAGAATGTCAACTCTTGATTCTCCTGAATAAATAGGTGGAATTACAAGTGCGTAGCCCCAAGTTCAGCCTGTTCAAGGGTCAGACGTTTAAGAGGCTTCATGGGCTGCCATGCTCGGCAGACAGTAGCTCTTTAGGTAGTGTTAATTAGGATTCCGAGGGGGTTCCAACTCTGCAGATGTCAGTCAGACAGACAGAGTCTGGGTGGGAGCGAGAGGTGGGAGTTGTGTCTCGATTGACTGTGATCTTGTCCCTCACAAAGATTCATTCTGAACTGAGTGGAAATGACTTAATATTCAGGAATGGAGTTTGTGCAATTTATTTAGGAACAGAGAGACACTCAACTATGCTGTGTTTGTGTGTGTGTGTGTGTGTGTGTGTGTAATATGTGTGTGTGTATTTGAGAGAATGTATATATGTACGTGTGTGAGTGTGGTATAAAGGTTTGTGTGAGCATGTCCACGTGTGTATGTGTGTGTGCATCTGTACATGTATGTATGTGTATGTGCGTGAACGCTAGTGTGCATGTGTGTGTGCATGTATGTAGGTGTGTGTGTATGTGTGCATGTGTATGCATCTGTGCATGTAGGTATGTGTGTGTGTGCATGTGTGTATGTGTGTATGTGTGTGTGTGCATGTGCATCTGTGTGTGTGCGCATGTGCTGCTGTGTGCAGAAACCAGAGGAGGGTATCAGGCACTCTCTTCTATTACTCTCTGCCTTATCTTTTTGAGGCAGGGCTTCTCTCTCTCTCTCTGAACCTGGAGTTCATTCTCATTCTCTCTCTCTCTCTCTCTCTCTCTCTCTCTCTCTCTCTCTCTTTCTCTGGCAAGACAGCATCTTGCTATACAGCCTGGGATTACCTGGTTCTCACTATGAGGCCAATGCTGACCTTGAATCCATTACCTTCCTTCCTGCTTTGGCCTCTGGGATGCTGGGATTCCAGGCACCTGCCATCATACCTGACTGTTCTTCAGATGTTAACTGAGCATCTACTTGTATTTCTGGCCCTGCACTGGACATTGAGAATATGGTGGTGGTGATTAAAGCCTAATTGGATATATCCTGAGTTCTGTGTCGTCTGCCTGGATATGATGGCACATGCCTGTAATCTCCACACTCACTGAGGCAGCAGGCTTACAGGCTTGAGATCAGCCAGTGAAAAGTCTTCAGGGTCCCTTTGGGTAGCAGTCAGCAGCATGTCCCAGGTCTGCCCTGCTGTGCTGTCTTGGTTCTTCTGAGACAGTCTATGTTATTCGCTCTTCTTGGACTCCATGGTCCCTGTTGGTGTCTCTGCCCCTCCCCTCCCCCTCCTTTTTTTTTTGGACAAGGTTTCATGGAGCCTTGGTTAGCTTCAAAGTTGCTGTATAGCCAGGGATCCCGATCCTTCCACACCGAAACCTCCTGTGCCAGGATTAGAGATATGTAAGCACCACACCTGGTTTATGTGGTTTGAGGGGGCACTGAACACGGGGGTGGGGGTGGGATCGTGTTTGCAGGTTAAGCACTCTCCTAGCTCAGCCACGCCCACCACCTCTCTCCCTTTCTGGCCACATCAGGCCTTGCTGCTTCAGTCTTTGCTCCATGATGTCACATAGGTAACTCTCCCCGGTCTCAGTTTCCTCTTCTGGTGGAGAGGAGCCAAGGAACTAACGAGTGCTGTGTATGGCAGCCCCAGGCTAGCTCCGGAGATGATGTTAGCCTCTTCTTTCCCTGCAGTTTCCCCTCAGCTTGCTGGCTCTGGGCCGCTCCAAGAAACCTGAACAGTGGGAAGGGGCCGAACGAAGGACTCTTTACTTGGCTCAAAGCCGAGAACATGTTGTTGAATCAATGGAGGCCTGTTAGGGGAGTGCGGGACAAGGCTTTCCTCTGATTCTTCTGGCTCCTTCTCTCTTGGGAAGCCCTGATTGGTTTCAGAAAGTGGGGGAGTGGAGGGTCTGTCTGTGAGCGTTGCCAGGTAAGCTGAGAGGGGCATTTGTGATTTCCACCGGACAAGGGGGGCTTCGGAGTAAGTCCAACCTCATGATGCAAGGCCACTGACCAGAGCCTGAGCGCAGCTCCTGCATCCCTCCTGGGCCTTCGCTCTAACTCTCATGATGTCCACTGCCCGGGCTGGGCCACTGCCAGGCCCTCACTCACAGGTGGGCACGGAGCCCAGGCTGTGCCAGGCTCAGCAGGGGCCCTCAGCCAAGAACAGCAGAGCCGTTCTCAGGAAAGCTGGGGGGATTAGGTCTGCAAGCGGTGGGGACTCAGGTAACTGCTTCCTGCCCCAGCTGGGGTACCTCTGACTTTATATGAGGAGAATGCAGCGACATGACATGGCCTGGACCAGTGTTGGGGAAGCGTTGAAGCTATGTAACTTGTGACCCTTTCTAAGCTAGGCCCAGGTCTCATAATGATACCTTCAACGCAGCCCATCCCAGAATATGTCAGTCAATGTCACTGGCCTAGAGTGTGCCCCCAATTCTGGCAGACTCTGTTTGTCCTCAGGCTGCCCTGAGGTTGGGCCTTCCATGGAGGGATGAACAGGAAAGTAAGGATGGCTCGGTATGAATTGTGTCTTCTACTAGGTCCTTAGTAGTCAGTCCCCTAGGTTCATAGGGAGTCAGTAGGCATGTGTGGCCATTGGAACAGTATTGGGGTGGGGGTTATTCAGGTGACTAGGCTATTTGGGCTATCTGCATCTAACTGCCAAAAGGAAGCGGGTCCCCAGATTGGTTCTGGGGTGATTCTCTGAACTCTAGGGTGCTTTGTTCCTGTCTCCTATCTCTTGTGTGTTTCCTTCATTTCTTCCATGGTCATAATTAACCCACCTTTCAAGATCTGGCTCTCTGAAAAAGTCTCTTTCTCACTCTGGGCTGTGCTGATGGTCCCCTCTGTACTTCCCCAGAATCCCTATTCCCATCTTTATTTGCAGTGTGTTTGTGTGTGTGTGTGTGTGTGTGTGTGTGTGTTATGTCTTATACTGACATAAGGTTGAGGTCAGAGGATAACTTATCAAGAGTCCATTTTGCTCCTCCATCATGTGGGTCCTAGGAAACCAAACTCATGTCCCTAGGCTTGGTGGCAAGCACCTTTACCTGCAGAGCCAACGACCAGCCTGACCGTCCCCAGCTCACACCTCTTTCTATGAGGTAGCCCTGTGGATTTTCATGACATTTCAAGACACTTCCTTACTGTGTGGTCAGCTCCAATCCCTCTGCTCTCCCAGTGCCTTTAGTTGTATCCACACTGGCCACAGACCCCTGAGTTGGGCTGTCCCCCTCTTCCCTATTTCTTCACACCCTTCATCTCCTCATTTTGACCATCTTGCTTGTCCTTGGGTGCCGTTGGCCATTGGCTGAGGCCCCACGAACCTAACGGCTGCCTGAGCCAGCTTGGTCAGCAGTCTGGGTTTCTGGACTCTCTCTAGGCTCCTCCCTTGGGCCCTGGCGGGTGAGGGTGTCTATAGGGACATTGATTCAGATGTTATTTTGGGTTCCCCTTGGGCCCAACAAGCTCCAGGGCCTCAGGCCTGTTTAGACGGCCGGTCCGGATGTGACTGGTTCCAGGCTTCACCAAGGGCCAAGTGAGTAAGGCTTGGCAGGAGGGCAGGCAGGAGGCCCGGCAGGCCAGGAGAGCCAAGGAATGGCCCAGCCTCTCTCCTGGACTGTGGTTGACCCTGATCAGAGGCCCTGCCTGCTTTACTCTGGATTCCTCAGTGTCTCCCGTCTGGAGTCTGGGTGCTGTTACACATGTTCTGGGGAGTAGATTTAGGATCTCACACTCGTTGAGTTAGAAAGCCAAGCACGGAGACTGGGTCTCCAAGAGCAAACATAATAACACTTCACATAAATACATATGTCTGAAAGGCTTGAGATTAGCGGGGCCCATAGCAGTTGGAATCTGGCACCTCCTCAGATCCCCCTTCTACAAGCCGGACCTCAGAAGCTGGAAAAACCCCGAGTAGGCACACTGGGAGCGGCTCTGTTGATAGAGTCCTTGTTTAGCACTCTAAGAGACCAGAGATCCATCTCCAGCACTTTCTAAACCAAGTGTGGTGGTGTATGCCTGTAATCCCAGAGGGATTGGGAGGTGGAGGCTGGAGGATCAGGAGTTCAAAAAAGATCAGGAGTTCAAGATCACCCTCAGACACATCCTGGGTTTGAGGCCAGCCTGGGCTACATGAGACTTTGCCTCAAAATCCCCAAACCAAAACTCCTGAACTGTAACTGTTCGGGGCTCCCGTGTGGGCTCTGTCTCCAGCCCTGAGTTTTGTATTAGCACCTTCCGCCTCGACAGTTTCATACTCCAGATGCAGATAACAGTTTGGGCACCACCCTGAGGCCAGGTGAACAGCATGCTTGCCAATCACATGTAGCAAGTGGGAACTAGGAGGCTCCCCAATCTGCCACCTCCCCGCTTCTTTCCCAAAGGCACATGTCCTCTGCCCAGGGTCTAAAGACCCATCCTTAGGCTCTGTCCAATAGGTCCTAAGTGAGAATGGGGGACGCAGTTCTGGTGACACAGGCCCATCACTCCAGCTGCTTGGGAGGCTGAAGCAGGAGGGATCACAGGTTCAAGGACTGCCCGGATTATAGAAGAGTTATAAAAGGGGTGGCTTTGCGGCTGGGGAGGTGGCTCAGTCATACAGGTACGGGGATCTGAGTTCAGATCCCCAGGCCACACAAGACAACCGGGTATAGTGAGGGTAGAGGCAGGTGGACAGAACCCTCTGGCTAGCTAGCCTAGCCAATTAGTGAGCGCTGTGCTCAGTGAAGGATATGGTGGAGGGACTAGCAAGATGGCCCAGTAGGTAAAGACACTAGCCACTAAGACTGATGGCCTGAGTTGGATTCCCCCAGGACACACCGAGGAACAAGAGGATTGATTGCAGCAAACTGTCTTCTGATCTTCACATGGGGACCATGGCATGCATACACCCCTACATGTATACATGCAGATAAATACGATCATGTAATTTAAATAAGATAAGGTGCGGCTCATTTGAGGAAAATGCTTGATGTTGGCCTCTGGCCTCCGTGTGCATGTCACACGCCTCACAAGGACTTGCTTGTCCTTGGGTGCTGGTGGCCATTGGCTGAGGCCCCACGGAGCTAACGACTGCCTGAGCCAGCTTGGTCGGCAGTCTGGGTCTCTGGGCTCTCTCTAGGTTCCTCCCTTGGGCCCTGGCGGGTGAGGGTGTCCGCATAAAGGAGACACGAAGACTAGAGGTTAAGGCACACCTGTTGAAGCCACACAGCACAAGATGGTTTACTCCCTCAAGTGACCCCATGTCCAGAGATAGTGACAGACAGACCCTTTCTCAGTATACAATGGGACACTGTAGTTGGTTCTCAGGTAGAACAGACTCAGGAAGTCTGTCTGGTTTGGGAAGGCTGGATCCAGTGTAAAGAAAGGTTGCTCACTGCTGCCCGCCCATGGTGAAGGTTACACGGGTGCAGAGTGATGGAAGTTGTCCCTTTGGGGACTGGGGACCAGGATGTTGGCTATGTGCTCAGGTCGGAGGCTGTGGACCTGCGTGGCACAGCCATGCAAACTCCCATGGCTGGGAAGGCCCGGGAACCAGTCTCAGTACAAGTCAGGACTGCGCAGGCGCGGCAGAGCCCACGTTCCCACTGCCCCCTCCCATCCCGGCTTCACTGCCCTCCGCGGGAATGCACGACTTTAGAACCAGGCCACGTCATCCAAGAAGCGTTCCATGTTTTCCTTGGTGTGTGCTCTGGGAACGCCGCGGGAACAGCCATCCACACTGCAGGCCGCATACTTGGGTGGCTGCCGGGACTGACAAGCCACCCTTGCCAGCTGTGTCCTTGGTCCAGCGAGGCCCTTCCTGTGCAGTGCCACCTGCCTGGGAAAGTAGCTTGGGGGAGTCTTGGGAGCAGATATAAAGGACAGGGATGTTTGCAAGGGACAGGGTACCCCTCTGTCCTTATCCAGCCACCAATCCTGATGCTAAAGTGCTATCTGTGAGTCCGAGAGACGGACAAGTAGATGCCTCAAGCCATCTAGAGTCTCAGCCTGCCCCTTCATGCACTGGCTGGCCCCAGATCTTGCCAATTCTCAGGGATTTAAAGTTAGAAACCTCTAGTTTTGCTTTTTGAGAATTCACACGAACAAACACAGATTCAGACCAAATCTAACTTTAGGGCCAATGAGAGCCCTGGCCCTTTTTGTGTGTTAAAACAGGTATACCCCAAAATTCCTCATTCCTGTGTGTGTGTGTGTGTGTGTGTGTGTGTGTGTGTGTGTCTAGCCCAGAGGCCAATGTTTGGTACATTTCATGATGGCTCTCCACCTTTTTATTTTTTGAGACAGGGTTTCCCATTAACCCTGGAGCCCACCCATCTGGTTAGACTAGCTGGCCAGCAAGCCGGAGGAGTTCCTCCTGTCTCCACCTCCTCACTACTTGGAAGATTTTACATGAGTGCCAAGGATTCGAACTCAGGCTCTCATGCTTGCTGGGCAAGCACTTTACCAACTGAGCCATGCCCCCAGCCCCTTTACTTCTTGTTTTGAGACAAGGTCTAGGCTGGTCTCGAATTCATAACCCAAACACACTGGGTGAGGGTTGTCTGCATTTCTCCCTTCTCCAGTGGGAACCCTGCATGGCTCAGGCATAATCTCCATTGTAGCGGAGTTTCCCAGAAGTCTCCGAGGTGGACAGGGAATGTGCTTCAACTCCCTGGCACTTCTCTCATCTTTCAGAAATATCTCCATGCCATGGAGGGTGCCCTCGGAGGGGACGTCCGAGGTGTGATGGGGGCCCCCCTCTCAGCTCTAAGAACGTGGGTGGGTTGCACCTGGACCTAGCTCCCAAGCCCTTGAGTTTATGTGCACCCGTGCAGCATGAGCCAGTGAGGTCTAGAAGAGGGAGTCAGAGCCCCTGGGGCTAGAGTTATAGAGGGTTTTGAACTGCTAATTCTGGTCTTCTGCAAGAGCGGTAAGTGCTCTCAACGGCCAAACTCTCCAGCACTTGCCTTCAGTCTTTTAAAAAGATTCTATTTTATTTTTACTTGCATGTGTATGCAAGTGTGTGTGTGTGTGTGTGTGTGTGTGTGTGTGTGTGTGTGTGTACATGAAGCATCGTATCCCATGGCGCTGGAGTTACGGGTGGTTGCAAAGCACCTGACGTGGGTGCTGGAAACGGACCTCGGCTCCTCCGGAAGAGCAGCAAGCACTGTGGACCACTTAGCCGTGTCTCCAGCTTCAGCTAGGGTTTTGAGAGTCGAGTAGGAGTTTGCCGGCTGAGAAAGCACTCAGGGACAAGGAACTGTATGTGCGAAAGGGAAGTGTAAGGTGCGTGCAGGGAAGACATGGCTGAGCTGTGAGGGAGGAAGGACTGACGGCCTTGAGAATGAGGGTGGAATCAGGTGTTATCTCAAGGGAACCAGGGAGCAAACTCTGAGCAGGGTGAGGTCAGGTTCAGGGAGATGGAAGTGGGTCCTCGGGTGCCAGGGTTTGCAGTTTGCTTGGACGGCTGAGCAGAGCTGAGCGGGTTCACACGAGGACATGGTAACCCAGGAGGAGGTGTGGTGGCTAGAATGTGGGGAAAAATTAGGGGTCCGGCCTGCTGCAGGAAATGTGGAGAGCTGTGTCCGGCCTTGGGGAACCACAGGGTCTCTTTCCATCCAACATGGCTGCCTTGTGTCTCCGGCTGGTACGGGGAGCCGGGTGTCCGGTGCCTGGTGTTTACATCCTTGACATACCTCTGGCCTCTTATCTTTGAGGGTCTGTCACGGGTGACCACCTTGCCAAGTGGCCCCATCAGTACTTGCATCATAAATCAAACACCACTCCCTGACACTTCCCTGCTTGCCTACCCCGCCCTGTCTCACCTGGCTCCAGAGGTAGATAGGGGCCAGTCTGCCCTGAGGCTGCCCACACACCAGGTAACACCCTCTTGGAGGCTCCTCTGGGAGGCCATATCCGTAAAGTACCCAAGTCACAGCCTCAGCTCTTTGGGGTCTTGTATATCCCCTCTATGAAATGGCTACATTCACTCACTCATTCATCAAACATTTACAGTGGCGAGATGTAGACGTAAAGATGGATCAGGAGGCTTTTCTTACTGAAGGAATGACAGACAGAAGAAGGAGAGGAAATCCCCAAAGCGTCTCATGGTCCAGGATTGAGGCTGCAGGGGTACCGCAGTATGACTGAGACACTATGGTCCCTGTTTTCTGGAGAGGGGAGTGGATGGGCTGTTAGTTGACAGAGGGATGGGGACATCACTATTAGGACAACCCAGAAACTGTTGGTGACAGAAAGGTGTAGAACAGAGGACTGAGCAAAGAGGGTTGAAAGAAACTGGAGGTAGTGGGGCAGTGACCAGGTTCTGCTAGCTGGGGGACTTTGAACATCTTTTGCAGAGGGTGTGGGAGGCAGAGACTGATCCTAGAGAGGGTAATGGCACGGATTTGCAATCTGGAATGACCCTTAGCATCCTAAGAGAGGCATGTGGAACCAGGCGCAGGCCTCAGGAAGCCTGGGGAAGGGGCAATAAAGATTCATGAGTGGTGGTGGTGGTGGGGTGTCCAGGAGACTTTACAAAGCTGTCACTAGATCTGGGTCCCAAGAGAGATGGAAGGAGAGGAGGGATGCCTGGACAGAATGTGGCCCACATCTGTGTTCCTGAACTGGGTACAGACTCAGAGTTTAGAGAGGGCATGTTTGTTGACTGGCCCACAGATGGATCCTATCTTGGAAACGATGGATGGGGGTTATTAGGTTTCCCAGGATTCGGAGGCTGAGGCTACTTCCACACTTGCATCTCCAGGTACATTTGCATGTCCTTGCACACCTGTATCTCTATTCACATCTGCAGGTCCAGGTACACTTGCATATCCTTGCACACCTGCATGTCCACGCACACCTACATCACCATCCGCCCCATGTCTCCAAGCACACCTGTGCATCCTTCCACACCTATGCCTTTATCTGCAACTGAGGCTTCATCTGCATTCCGCTGTGCCGGCAGCTCCATTGATACCTGTGGCGCCCTTCTCGCCTGTGTGTCCTTCCACATAGTGTCTCCTTCAGAACCATCAGCACCATCTGTGCCTGCGTGCTCACGCAAACTACCAGCTCCAGCTGCACCTGCTTCTCCACCTGCATCCGTGTCTCCATGCATGCTGGCATCTCCATCCGCATCCGCACCTCCATCCACACCTCTCTACCACACTTGCAACAGGACCCTGCTCTAGACAGGTTCCCACTCTTCTCAGTGCTGCGACCCTTTAATATAGTTCCTCCAGCTGTGGTGACCCCCCCCCACTATAACATTATTTACATTGCTACTTTATAATTGTAATTTTACTACTGTTACGAATCATATTGTAAATCACGACCCATGGGTTGAGAACCATTGGTCTGAGGCGTCTCCTTCCCTGTGTGGAGGCCTCTGTTTGCCTCCAGAACCAGCTTTTTGCATGCCTTGCCACAGTGCATTGGGAGAGGATATGAAAAGAGGGCCCTGGGGGAGTCTTGGGGCCTGTCCCTCTAGCCTGTCCCCACCGCCTTGTGCGAGGCATAAAACTAGATGCTTTCAGAGCAGGTGACAATTTCAGAGGGATGGAGCTTTGTTGGCAACCCCTGACCTCTCTATGACCCTCCCCTGTTCGTGGTCTCCCACCAGCCTCGAAGCCCCAGCCTTGACCTCATGTCTGTTGGCTGTGAGCAAGAGGGAGATAAGGTCCCCTTAGGCAGGCTGTTCCCCTAATGGGTACAGACAGGAAGGGCGGACCATGCTGCCAGCCCAGAGGGCCCATGACTCACCGAGTGGGCAGGCCCGGCTATGTCCGGGAGGAAAACCACTCCCTGTGGATAAGGTTGGTGGAAGGGCCACTTGCACCCCATGCACCGGCGGGACCTCAGTTTTATTTCTGAAGCCCTTCCCCACCCTTGTGTTCCAAAGACATTCTCTACCGCTTTACTGTAGCAACTCCAAAGTCCTATGGTGTTTGCTTTCAGTTCATCTGGTGTTGCCTTTTGTTTTAATTGCGCGTATGTGTGCGCATGCGTGTGTGTGTGTGCGTGTGCGCGCGTGTGCATGTGTGTATGTGTGTGTGTGTGCGTGTGTGTGCGCGTGTGCGCGCATGTGCGTGTGTGTGTGCGCGCGTGTGTGCGCGCGCGCGTGTGTGTGTGTGTGTGTGCGTGTGCGCGCGTGTGCATGTGTGTGTGTGTGTGTGTGTGTGTGCATGTGTGCATACAGTATGGATGTCAGATGCCAGTGTGCAGGAACCGGTTCTCTCTTTTTACTATGTGGGTTCCAGGGATCGAACTCGGGTTGTCAGGCTTGTCAGCAACTGTCTTTACCCACGGAACTACCTCGCCAACCCTGTTTTGTTCTTTGTTTTTGTTTTTTTGTCTCCCTCCCCCTTATGAGGATACAGAGCAATATTCATTTAGCAAAAACTATTTCAAAACTTAAGTTTTGATCTATTCCTGAGGTAGCAATACTCTGGGTTTTGTTTTTGGTTTTGGTTTTGTTTTGTTTTGTTTTGACATGGGCTTGTATAGCCCAGCTTGGCTCTAACTCACATTACCCTCCCGTTATTCCTTAGTCACCGAGGATGACCTTGGATTCCTGATCCTTCTGTCTTTGCCTCCGTAGTGCTGGGAGGATAGCGTGTAGCCTGCATAACGGGTATGCTGCTGTGGGGGTGACCCCAGGCACATACATGATATTAGTTGTGTGCCTGATCACAGCTCCCCGCCCCAGCAGTGATACAGATTCCAAGCAAATGAGTTGGAATTGCTGTAACATAAGTCAACCTGGAATCATTTATGAGTGCACATATCCCGGGCACATTTAGCACCTTTAACACGTGGCATACCTACCCAGCTCTACTGCGTTCCCCAGTCCCCCGAAGGAAGCCTCGTCACCACCGGTTGTCGCTGGCGAGCCATATTTTACAAGAACACATATCAAATGCAGTAGAAAAGTTGTCTATAAATCAGGAGGGAAGCGAGCCAAATGACCAAGTACACGACGCTGCCTCTTTCTTCCCTCTATCCAGTTCCATTTTCGGTTAATCGTGGTCAACCACCGTCTGAAAATACGAGATGGAAAATTTCAGAAGCGGCCAATTTGTGTTTTCAATTGTAGGTTGTTCTGAGTGGTGTGGTGAAACTCCCGCGTCCGCTCCATTGCATCCTTCCAGGGCGGGTATAACTTCTCTGCCCCTTGAATCTGTACTGGGTACGCTACCCTCCCGTCAGCCACTCAGTGGCCGGTTTGGTCATCAGATCTCATTGACTAGTGTTTCCACTCTGTATATTCTACCCTCCCTTAGTCACTTAGCAGCCGGCTCATCTATTAGATCGGCCAGCATCTAGCATATCCTTGCTGCCTACAGTCTTGTTAGTCACTTGGTAGCTGTCGCCTCAATTCTCAATACAGACCGTATATGCTGCCCTTTCGTTAATCACAGCGCAACTCAAAAGTGCCTGTAAGTACAACTCCAAGGAATCCAGGGCTGGCCTCCGAAGATACCCGCCCATGTGTTTCATGTACCACACAGACACAGATATACTCATCAACAAAGTTTAAAAGAAACACGACAAGGCTGGGTATTAGTGACACACACCTACTCAATCTCAGCGCCCCGTAGCTGAGGTTAGAGGATTGTGAGTTTGAGGCTAACCTGGGCTAACTGGTTTCAAAAGCAAACATTGAATAAACCATAAAACAGAACAGAAGCTAGAACAGAAGCTAGGGTGTGCTTCTGTCTAGTCTAGGCACCCAGGGAACAGAAGCACTGGACCGACCTGGGTCCCTCTTGTCCCCTCTGCAGTGTCCTAGAAGAGTACAGAGCACAAGTCACTCGGCTTGGGGGACGAACAAATTTGTCTGGGGGAGATAGCTCTGAGGGAAGTCTGGGAAGAACGTCAGGAACAGAACAAACTGGGGCACTCCTTTTGGGGTACGTGGTGTAGTGCTTTCTGAGTAGCTGGGTGGGAGACCCGAGACATGTCAGGTCATGGTCTTTGCTGGCCCTGGACTCCTGGATACAGCTGAGTCTCGTTTTCCAAACAAGAGGTCCAGACATGTGGCTCGCCAAAGATCTTTTTTTTTTATTTTTAAATTTGAGAGTTTATTTATATGAAAAGTCTTACCAAGGTATAAATATTCGGGGCCTTTGCACACACAGTAGGCTCTGCTGGAATGTAACCCCCACCCCCCACCCTTGCCTGGTCCCTCTCCCCTTGCATGTCTGCCCCGTGAACTTACACTGCTCACCAGGGTACTCCTATCTCCGGACACTTTCCTTGTCTACATTATTTCCACAACTACAGAGCAGTGTCTCTGTGTCCCCCACCTCAGGGACCTACAGCCCTTCAGTGGCTGCCTGTGATGGTCACCATCCTTTCCCTTGCCTGTCTGTTTCCTCTTAACTTTCCACTCAGATGAAGCATCTACTGTCTTCTTCAAGGTCTCCAGACTTGCACCGAATGATGGGTCTCGGCCATGAGTGGACACTGTTAAACCCGTTGGAGATCCTGATGGAGTGCGGATTACCATCTTAGCTTCGGTTCATCTGAGTTTGAATCTACATTACTTCAACCCTACTTATCTCTCCTTGCTGCCCTTAGGTGGCTCCCCTCGTCAGGAAAGAGTCTGGAAATAGTCTGTTTCCTGCTGCCAAGAGATCTAGGGTGTGTGAGGTGTCCTGGCCCCTCATAGCAACATGTGTGGGTTGTCTAGACATCAGCCTGGCATCCTGGATACCTGGGAGGCTGGAGCAAGGAAAGGCCTGGCTCATCCATAGAGTGAGTTCAAGGCCAGGTTGGGTTACTTAGAAAAGGTAAAGGATGGCTGGAGATGTAGCTTATAGGTACAGTACCTGCCTAGAATCCCCCAGTGAGGGGCTGGGGGCATGGCTCAGTGGTAGAGCCCCTGCCTAGAATTCCCAGTAAGGGGCTGGGGGCGTGGCTCAGTGGTAGAGCCCCTGCCTAGAATCCCCCAGGGAGGGGCTGGGGGCGTGGCTCAGTGGTAGAGCCCCTGCCTAGAATCCCCCAGTGAGGGGCTGGGGGTGTTGTTCAGAATAAGAGCCTAGCCCTGGGTTCCATTCCCTGCCCCACAAAAACAGAAATAACCAGGTATCAGAGAAATCTTAGTCTAGAGTGAGGGGCATATTGTTAAGAACAAATCCTTAACCCCTGGATTTCAGCTTGGAGCCACCAAAGGTCAAAGGTAAATTCTCCGTGGCTAGTCCCCTTCCAGGTATCTGACCTAGTCCAGGTTCCATCCAAGAACCCTCCACCCCAGGAGGAAATGCCAGTCCAGACCTTGCTATTCCTTTAGGCCTGAACGGGTTCCCCTCACTTCCAGTACAGGCCCACCCTCCCCAGCCATTTGGGCCACGAGCCGAGTCCCACTCCACCCAGGCCAGGGCGAGAATTCGGGCCACACGTCCCTGTGATGTGGTCACGTTGGAAAAATGTTAATCAAATACTCTCCTCCATGTTTCCTTTCTTTCCCAGGCTGGATTCCTAGAAGACAGGAATTTATGGTGTGAGAGTTCCAGCCCCCGCAAACCCACAGCCAAGGTCAACAGCACGAGGCGGGCAGGGCTGCCAAACGGGGCTTGAGCTGGGCGCACAGAAAACTGGAGTATATGCGTTAGCAAATCCCTTCTGACCTGCCTGTTCGTTCCCACACTAGAGGGGCTCACACAAGTGGCTGCCAACCTGGCCCGAGTAAAGCTCTTGTTGGGGAGCAAGGCTTTGTCTTGGAGACAGAGCCTGGGAAGCTGAAGGGGAAATGTCAGGAGGTACCTCTGGACTTTAGTGGATATAGAAGTAACCCCTTCTTGTGGTCTAAGTCACAAGCTCAACTGTACTCCTAGAATTCAGATGATATGTGAGATGCTGTGTCCCCATTCTCCTGACCTCAGGAAGACCAAAGCACGGTTTTTCTTCCCTTTTTCTCTATAACCACACCCCCAGCACTGCCCCACAGCAGCAAACTGTACCAACTTGTAAGTGAAAAGGAGCAACTTGAGTGAGGAAGGGTTCATCTTGCCTCACAGTGTGAGGGTGCAGCCCATCATGACAGGGAAGGCATGGCAGCAGGAGCATGAGGTGGCTGGTCACGTGGCATCCACAGTCAGGAAGCAGAGAGAGACGGATGCACAGCTCACCTATTCATTTTCAATTTCTTTCTCCATTTTTTTTGTGTGTGTTCAAACTTGAGTATTTTCAATACTTCCTTCCCTCCTCCAGCCCATCCCACATACTGCTTGTTGCTATATGTCGCGGGGGAAATCTCACCCGGTGAGCATCCTTTGTAGCTGGCCATTTATCTGCTTCTGTTTCTACCCATTGCTCAGGGCCCTTCAGAAAAACAGAGACGTGGATCGAATACATATTATAAGAGGATTTATTAGACTGGCTTACATGATATGGTTGGAGTTCTCTAGCCATAACTGCTTCACACCAAAGGGGTGCAAGACCTGGTTGGTATCGCTCAGTCGAAGAGACTGGAGGTTTCAGCAGACCCAATCTGGTACCAAAGGCCTGGAGGATTCCTGGAGAGCGGATGTTCTTCAATCTAACTTTGGTTCTAATATAAGGAAAGAAGTCAGTAGTAGATGCAATGGAATAGAGAAACTCATTGGCAAGGGTGAAAGTCAAACAGCAAAGTCTTCCCCATGTCCTTATATCTGGGCCTCTACTAAAAGGTTGCTGACCACATTTATGCTGTGTCTTTCCATGTCAATTTTCAATGAAGATAACCTTGTACAGACACGCCAACAGGTCAACCTGTTGAGATAATTCCTTAGTAAGTCTCCCCTTTCAGGTGACTCGAGGTGACAGTCCAAAACTGACCAGCACACCATCCTTGTCACCACTTCTACCACCTTGTCTTGTCACTGTTCTCATCTGGGGTGTTGGACATTGAAATACACTCCAAAGGCTCATATGCTAAAGGCTTGGTCCTCAACACATCATTCGTAGGTGGGGCTCTGGTTTTGTTTTGAGATGGCGTCTCGTGTAGCCTAGGCTAACCTCAAACTTGCTATGTAGCCAAGAATGAGATCCTGAGTTTTATGCCTCCATCCCAGGGATGGGCTTACGGGTGTGTGTGACCATGACCATCTTAGACGTTTGGGAAGCAGTTGGATCATGGAGGCTCTGATGTCATTGGTGGATTAACCCACTGATTGACTCATAACTTGACAGGCTTTGGGAAGTGGTAGGGAGTGTGGAAGGTGGGAACTGACTGGGAGAAACAGTTCCCTGAAGGGTGTGTTTTATTCCCAGTGTCTCTTCTGTCTTGTCTGCTTCATGGCCACCGTGGAGTGGCAGCCTCATCATGTGCTCCCGCTGCCATGATATTCAAACTGTCTTTCTAGAAATGGAGCTGGCCGAGATGGAGTGAACACTCGGAGACCATGAGCTGAAATAAATCATTCATGAAGCTGGTTTGGTCAGGTTCCTGTTACAGTGACAAAAAGGGACTGACATAGATTCCTATCACTGTGACATCTCTTGTCCTTGTCAATGCTTCCTCTCCCCAAATCCCATCACTACCCCGACCTTCACCACAGATATCACTGCAACTGTCCCCTCCTCTTCACTGTCGTGGTCTACACCCACATCAGGCAGATGTCCATTCTCATCTTTTTGTGACCAGATGTGTGACAAGAAGCAACTTAGGGAAGAGAGGATTTGTCTTGGCTCGTGGTTTGAGGGGATACAGTCCATGATGGCTGAGGAAGTCACGGTGGCAGGAGCATGAGGCAGTTGGTCACATTGCATCTGCTGTCAGGAAGCAGAGAGAGAGAGAGAGAGAGAGAGAGAGGGGGGGGGGATGCTGGTGCTCAAGTCACCTTCTCCTTTTAAATTTCCTTTTCCAATCTCTCTCTCTCTCTCTCTCTCTCTCTCTCTCTCTCTCTCTCTCTCTCTCTCACTCTCTCTGTGTGTGTGTGTGTGTATGTGTGTGAGTGAGTGTGTGTGTGTGTGTGTAGTGTGTGCACATGAGGGCATGCGTGTGAAGGTGTTGATGATGGAAATCGTTGTGATGCTCTTTCCCCTTATTCATTGAGGCAGGGTCTGTTGATCACACCCAGAGCTTGCTGATATAGCTAGTCTTACTAGATGACTTGCTCTGGAGATCCTCTGTCTCTGCCTTCTGAGGCTGGAATTACAGGCCACCATGCCCAAATGGCACTTGCACAGGGTACTGAGGATCCAAACTCAGGTCCTCCTGCTTGTGTTGCAAGTGCTCTTGCCACCTGGCCTTTGCTCTAGACCCACTTTATCCTTTCCTGTTCCAGGTCCCAGCTCACATTCAGGGTGGTCTTCTCAGCTAAATTTCCCTGGAAATGCCTAGAAGTGTGCCTCCCAGGTGATTCCAAGCACAGCCAAGTTAAAAATGACCCATGAACCATCACAGATGGTTTTCTGACCGGTCCACCATCACCTACTCACAGCCTTTGATTTCACTTGTTCTTTGAATAATCTTTAGCAATGCAATTTTTTTTGTTTCTTTTGTTTTGTTTTAACAGAGCATGTAGTCCTGGCTAGCGTTCAACTCTCTATGTAGACCAGGCTAGCCTCAAACTCACAGAGATCTGCCAGTCTCTGCCTCACTAGTGCTTGGGGTTAAAGACATATGCCACCATAGCCAGCCCCAAATATTTTTTAAGAAAAGACTTATTTTAATTATGGGTGTCTGTACCTGTATGTGAACATTTGAGGACAGATATTCACCAAAGTTAGAAGGAGGTATTGGATCCCTGGAATTACAGAGAGGCATTTTGAGCTGCCTTATGTGGATGTTGGAATCAGAACTTCACCCCTCTGATCGGGCAGTAAGTATTCTTCACCACTGAGCTGTTTTTCCATCTCCGAGTAACACAAATCTTAGCACGTCACATTCCTGAAACCCACCAATAGCTTCACAGGCTGCAGAGCAACAATGGAAAATCTTCTGAGAGTTTAAGGGCAGCGGGGGAGATCGAGCAGAGCCTGTGAATACTGCCAACAGGAGCAGCAGTCAGGTGTGGTGACACACATCTGTAATCCTAGCACTCTGGAGGCTGAAGTTCAAGGCCAGCCTCTGCTCTATACCATATATAATTATATCATATATAATGAGGTAGTCTTTTAAAACTGAAATCAAGCAGCATTTGCTACCTACCTACTATCTGTCAGGCGCCACGCTGAGCACTTCACAGATATCAGCCCACCATGGCCCAAAAAATGTAAGGTGCTTACTGGAGGTGTCTCCACCATTGCCCTCAACTCCTCCATGTATGAAGAGGTTATAACTAAGAGTCTTTGTTCCCTACTCTTTCTACAGTACGCTGGTATGTTCTACTTTGAACTATAGTGCCTTTCAAAAAAAAAAGCCATATGTGTGTGTGAGTGTGAGTGTGTGTGTGTGTGTGTCCCAGGAAGCCTTTGCCCCCGACCCCTACTTTTTTTTTTTGCCAGACATCATATCTTCTGTATTACTTGGTTTTCCATTCCTATCATTGAGTGTATGAGACTATTAACATAGAAAAGGCAGCCCATTGAGATGGGTTGGTGGATCAAGGTGTTGGTTGGGAATCCGTGTGACCTGAGTTAGATCCCTGAGACCCACACGGTGGAAAGAGCAAACCAACCCCTGCAGGTTGTCCTCTGACCTCCACAAGAGAGCCACGCTTACACATAAATGAGAAATAACAACATAAATGAGAACAGTAGCAATAAATAGAATAAAAAGAGTTATTTTGACTTAGAGTTTTGATTATGATCATTGGCCTATGATCAGTTCTGGGCCTGTGGGAAGGTAGCACAGTATGATAGGTACACAGGAGTAGGGAGGGATGGGGGGGTGAAACCACCCACCCCCATGACCAGGAATCAAAAGAAAACAAAGAACGAGTCAGGATTCCCACAGCCTTCCATAGCCCACAAGGCCCTGTTACCTCCCAGTGGCACCACCATGATGACCAAGACTTTAACATGTATGGTTTAGGGAGCCATTCAAAGTGCAGCACCCACGCTTTCTCTTGCCTTATTGCACAGGCTAGCATCTCCAGTCTAGGACAGCACAGAGGTGGCGGCATTGCACAGCCATTGTCTTTAACCTGGGAGGCTTTTATTTTCTGTGTGATAGATTTTTATGTCTAGATCTCAATTCACTCTGAACGTGTGAGGGAAGTATTATTTACAGGCCTTCATTCAAGTGTTCCATTTTATAGATGATGGACTGTGGGCTAACTTGTCCACGTGCACACATTTATTAAGTGGCAAAGTGGTTGTACAGGCCTCTGCCAGTCGGACTTCAAAGCCCGCTGTTCTTAATGACCATTCTATAAAGCTTCCAATAAAACATAGCCAAAGTGACTAATAATTTAATAGCAAGATACTGCAGGAAGGGCTGTGTACCCGTGTAATAGCAGAACGATTACAACAGCTGCAATTATATAGAAAAACCAAGTACAAATGCCTTACACGACGCAATGGGCTTTCTCCAACACTGGACAATTTGTGGTGAGAGGCAATTAGCCAACATTCTATACCTCATATGAAACAATCTCCTGACAGAGTATAAAAGTTTAAGCATATATAAATAAGCTGTGAAACTCTAGATCAGCTTGTAGGAAATCAACAGAATTCTTCTTTACCCTCAGGAAAAGGGTTTCTAAAGGTTCTTTTCTTTCTTTACATTTTCCCAAGAACGAATCACACAGAAAAAGATGAACATGAGCCAACGAAGTGGCCAGTGGGGAAAAGCTCTTGCCACCAAGTCTGATGGCTTGTGATTGATCCGGGAGACACCGTGATGAAAGAACTCCGTCCTGTAATTTGTCATGTGACCTGTATAACACACACACACACACACACACACACACACACACACACACACACACACCGTTTTTAAAAAGATGAGTCTGTTTGGACAGATGATGAATTGCAAGGTCAGTACTGTGGGCATTTAAGAAAATGGCCCTCTGTGCAGCGGGGAATCACAGTGACGGCCCCCAGAGTATCAACAGTCACTGAGGGATGAGAGAGAGATGCCAATGCAGTTGCATGATCCCGGTTGCCATCCCAGGTAGATCTTGGATGCTTACTAAAGCCATATCCATGATGGTTCAGCTCTAGCCCTCCATGTCTTCCAGGGTTGGTCCCCAACCCAGGATGCTTCTCCAAGACAGGCATCTGTCTGAGCTTGGCTGAGTCCTCTCTTGCATCTCCAGCCTCCTACACGAGCTTTCGGTGGACCAGACCCATTTCCCACCCCTGTGCTCAGAGACTCCTGGCACAGCTGAGCAGCCCAGATGCAGGGAATAGTGCCACCCTGGTTTTTGTCCCAGGATCCTAGACTTCTTGGGGTTGTACTCACTCTGTGTCAATTGACAGAAAGGCCCTTCTGGGTAAACCGTCTGTGTGCCATCTCTGAAGGCCCCCTCTCAAAACATCCTTAGAAGGATAGATGGCCCTGAGACTCCTACCACAAGAAGGGTAGGGCTGCCATGATTCTTGCCTTTCCCATCAGCCCCTGCTTCTCTCTGTCCATCCTGAGACCATGAAGCTATGAGGTCGAGGCTAAATTTATCTGCAAGTCAACATTGCTGTGAGTTTGATTTTTTTTGTTTGTTTTTTATTTTATTTAGGGTCTCATGTAACCAAGGCTGGCTTAGAACTTCCTTTAAAAACAGGACAACTTTGAAACTCTGATCCTCTTGCAGTGCCAGGATTACCAGTGTGCACTGCTATACCTCATGTTATGTGACTCTGAGGCTGGAAGACTGGGATCAGGACCTCAGAACTGTTAGGCAGTCTTGTCTGTCAAGGTACCAGGTAGAAAGACAGACTCCTTTGCCATTCTGTCTGTGTATGTGTGGAGGTGTGTGTAGAAGCCAAAGGGGTCTTCCCCAGAGCTAAGATTATGGACACATATGGCAAGGTCCAGCTTCTTTAAACAAGTTCTGGGGTTTGAACTCAGTTCCTCATGCTTGTACGCTGAGCTTTCTTGAGAGACTGAGCCTCCTTTCCAGCAATGCTTACCTTGGTTTATTTGCAGAGCTGGGAATCGAACTCTGGACCTTTCACACAGTAGGCAGGCACTTTGCCACTGAACCATACATCTGTCTCTGGTCCTGAAGCAGAGTTGTCCTTTAGTCTATTAGCTTCAGGGGATTGACGGAGTGGAGGACTCTGAAGGGTAATCTGAAATTTTTCATCTAATTTTTTCAAAATGTGTATTTGTGGTGTGTGTGTGTGTGTGAGAGAGAGAGGGGGGGAGGGAGAGAGAGAGAGAGAGAGAGAGAGAGAGAGAGAGAGAGAGAGAGAGAGAGAGAGAGAGAGAGAGAGAGAGAGAGCATATGGAGGCCAGGGGATAATATACAGGAGTCACTTCTTTCTTTCCACCTTGTGTGCCCCAGGAATTGAATTGGTGGCAAGCCCCCCTTACCTGCTGAGCCGTCTTGCTGGTTCAGTCTACTTGTTGATGACTGGCTATGTTTCCCTCTTACCCTGGTGCCCCCATAACCAGGCTAAACACGAAACTGGGACATAGCATATTTTTTCTGGGCTTTGAATGAACCTTCCAGAGACTGGGCCCCACCCCCTGTCCAGACTTGAACTTGCAGCCAAACCCTCAGGCACCAACACTGTTGATGCCCAGCTCAAAGCCTTGATGGAGGAAGAAACATGTTTTCAAAACCCCCCAGAGCCTGTCCATCTCAAATGAACACTTTCTCCTGTCTATTCAATGCTACCATTTTCTTCTTTGGGCTAGCCATCGGCTGAGATATTTATAACTCGCTCCTGGCACTCCATCTTGCCTAATTGGCGTGGCCTGGCGGGGCCCCCATCAGTCATGGTAAGTGGACCTTTCACCAGCCTCCGGAGGGCTCTCGGCCAGCCCGGACATTCCCAGGCCTAGGAGTGGGGGAGGCTGCCCTCCACCCTGCGCGCTCCCAAGGCTGCATCCAGCAGACTCAGCCCTGCCAGCCGAGCCCCTGGGAGAGAACATCTGACTAGGGGCCATCTGTCACCTCTCAGCCAAGGGTGACAGCGATCCTTCACAGTATCTGCCCAGACATTCCCAGCCCTTTCTGCTGGCCGCCTCACTACTGTCACCAATCACTCCATCCTTCTTAGAATGGCAGCCCTATCCTTGCCCTGCCTGGTGTGACCCCGCGGATCTCTTGCCTGCACGGTAAAACCTCAGGCCAGAGCCAGCCAAGAGCGTTGGTGCAAACCTGTAATCCCAGGTACCTGGAGGATTGAGACAGGAGGATTACAAGTTTAAGGTCAGCCTGGGCAACATGAAGTGAGTTTAAGACACAAGCCTGGGCAACTTTGTGAATGGCCGTCTTAAAATCAATGTGAAAAACAAGCAAACAAACCATTGGAAGTGTACCTCACTGGTGGTAGACTTTTTACCTAGAACCTTCCTTTGAGAGGCTGGAGGCGTGGCTCAGTGGTAGAGCCCTTGCCTAGAATCCCCCAGTGAGGGGCTGGAGGCGTGGCTCAGTGGTAGAGCCCTTGCCTAGAATACCCCAGGGAGGAGCTGGGGCGTGGCTCAGTGGTAGAGCCCCTGCCTAGAATCCCCCAGGGAGGGGCTGGGGCGTGGCTCAGTGGTAGAGCCCCTGCCTAGAATCCCCCAGGGAGGGGCTGGGGTGTGGCTCAGTGGTAGAGCCCCAGCCTAGAATCCACCAGGGAGAGGCTGGGGGCATGGCTCAGTGGTAGAGCCCCTGCCTAGAATCCCCCAGGGAGGGGCTGGGGCGTGGCTCAGTGGTAGAGCCCCTGCCTAGAATCCCCCAGTGAGGGGCTGGGGCGTGGCTCAGTGGTAGAGCCCCTGCCTAGAATCCACCAGGGAGAGGCTGGGGGCGTGGCTCAGTGGTAGAGCCCCTGCCTAGAATCCCCCAGGGAGGGGCTGGGGCGTGGCTCAGTGGTAGAGCCCCTGCCGAGAATCCCCCAGTGAGGGGCTGGGGGCGTGGCTCAGTGGTAGAGCCCCTGCCTAGAATCCCCCAGGGAGGGGCTGGGGGCGTGGCTCAGTGGTAGAGCCCCTGCCTAGAATCCCCCAGGGAGGGGCTGGGGCGTGGCTCAGTGGTAGAGCCCCTGCCTAGAATCCCCCAGTGAGGGGCTGGGGGCGTGGCTCAGTGGTAGAGCCCCTGCCTAGAATCCCCCAGGGAGGGGCTGGGGGCGTGGCTCAGTGGTAGAGCCCCTGCCTAGAATCCCCCAGGGAGAGGCTGGGGGCGTGGCTCAGTGGTAGAGCCTCTGCCTAGAATCCCCCAGGGAGAGGCTGGGGGCGTGGCTCAGTGGTAGAGCCCCTGCCTAGAATCCCCCAGGGAGGGGCTGGGGCGTGGCTCAGTGGTAGAGCCCCTGCCTAGAATCCCCAGGGAGAGGCTGGGGCGTGGCTCAGTGGTAGAGCCCCTGCCTAGAATCCCCCAGGGAGAGGCTGGGGGCGTGGCTCAGTGGTAGAGTCCCTGCCTAGAATCTCCCAGGGAGGGGCTAGGAGTCAATAGGTTCAACTCCTGGTACTGAAAAGAAATCTCAGCGGATACCTGATTTGTCTCTTGCTCTCTATTTTAGCCACAATGAATCTCCAGCTTTTCCTCCATGGATAAATAGCCACCTGCAGGCCTGTTTAGTCCCTCTAGATCGACCCCTCGGTGTCCTCCTTAGCCTCGTTAGCTTCTGTTCCTTGAAGTGTGTTGTGCACCTAACCTTCACCTCGGCCTCCGTAGTGTTGGGTCCCTGCCCTTACTTGCTTAGGAAGTCAAGTTCCTCAGCCACCGTATCACCACACTGGGTTCTCCTTGCTTAGCCTCTCCTGAAACCTTGAACTCTCTAGAACCATGACCAGAGCTTTCCCTGGGTTATAAACCAGCCCTCAGTGCTGCTGAAAAAAAGTCTATCTTTTGTTTTATCTTTGACCCTACGCTTTGAGTAGCTTCCTCGTTTGATATTTTCTCATTAAGCACTGTTCATATTTTATTTCTCCCCCTCTTCCTCTTCCTCCTTCTCCTCCTCCTCCTCCTTCTCCTCCTCCTCTTCTCCTTTCTCAAGATGGGATCTTTCTATGTGGTTCTGGCTGTCATAATTCTTGCTGTGTAGACCAGGCTGGCTTTGTACTCACAGAAATCCTCCAGCCTTTGCCTCCCAAGAGCTGGGATGAAAGGTGCATAACACCACACCTAGCCATCATTTATATTTTTAGTCTTTGAGACTGGAATGGTACTTTATCAGTTATTTGAATTTTATATAATCATAAGTTTCTATTTATTTATTTATTTGAGACAGGGTCTCTCTATATAGGCAGGCTGGCCCTGAATTCACAAAAAGTCTACCTGCATCTGCCTCCAAAGTGCTGGCATTAATGTTCTACCATGCCCAGCAATTAAAAAAAAAATGTATATGTGTATCTGTGCGCATGACTGCAGATGTGTGAGCAGGCCAGAAGAGGGTATAGGATCCCTGGAAGCTAGAATTACAGATAATTACGAACTTCCCAAGGTGGGTGCTGGGAACCAAATGGGTCCTCTGCAAGAACAGTACATATTCTTAACCTTTGAGTCATTTTTTCATCCCCTAATTTAAATGTAAAAAGTGTGTGTGTGTTTTGCATGTTTGATGGTATGTGTGCACATGCATGTGTATATGTATGTGTGTGTGTGTGTGTGTGTGTGTGTGTGTGTTTGCATGTGTATGTGTGTGGGCACATGTGGAGTCCAGAGGACAACCTCAGGTATCATTCTTTGGGAGACGCCCACCTTGTTTTTGAGACAGAGTCTCTCACTGGGACCAGAATTTGCCAGTTAGCCCAGGCAGGTTGACCAGTGACTCCCAAGGATGCTTCTGTTTTAAGCCCTAATTTAATTTTTTTTACATTTATTTATGTTCATGTGTCACAGCGTTCATGTAAGACGACAGGCAACAACATTCAGGTCCCTTTTTCTGTCATGTGGGTCCCGGGAATGCGCCCAGGCTTGGCAGCAATGGCCTTTACCCATCAAGCCATCTTGCTTGCCCTCAAAATTTATTATTGTTTGAGATGGAATCTCAAGATGTAGCCCAGGCCGACTTTCAGCTCACCAGTGCTAAGATTTCAGGGGAGTTCGCTACACCCTGCTGAGTGACCCGATTAGTGTGTGCCTCTTGTCCCACAGAGGGGAGGCAGGGATACAGGGAAGGCACTGTGCCCTGGGCCCAGGGAGGGCAAGTGGCGGCCCGGACACAAGGATGGCAGCTGGACAGGAGAGAATAGGCTTGGCGTTTCCTTTGGAGGCAGAATTGACAGGTCTTGGCAGAGGCTGGGATGTGGGTGGTGAGGGACAGGAGACTCCAAAACTGCCTCCCAATTTTCTGGCCCCAAACACTGGGCGGGAGATGGTGCCACTTCCTGAGATGGGGAAGACGCAGAGAGGGACAGGCTGAGGAGGAAATGAACACAACTGTTGGACGTGTTAACTTCAAGTTATAATGTGTCCCACCTAGTCAGTGATTGACAGAGCCCTGCCGGGGCCACACCTGCCTAGGTAGGGTCCCTGGAGGGGCTTCTAAACCCTGAAATGATCATTTATCATATTAAATGATTCTAAACCCTGAGTATCACTTATTATATTAAAATTTTTAATTACCTTTTTAATTTATTTGTGTGTGTGTGTGTGTGTGTGTGTGAACTTGCAGGAGCTGGTTTCAACCATGTGGGTCTTGCAGGTCACACTGGGCATCTCAGACTTTGCAGCAGGGGCCTTTACCCCTGAGCTATCTCCTGGTCCCTGAGTATCGTCCATTATCACCTTGAGACACTGGTCCAGAGCCTTCCCAAATGCCAAGGTAGACGAATTGAAACGTCCCAGTCTTTCGTTCCTAACATCAGGACGGACTATGGCCTTGTTCTCAGGGCTCAGCTGGAGGTCTGGGTGTCTGGGGAGAGTTCAGCCTAGCTCTCAGGTTTGCCTTTGTATCTCATCCGATGCCTACAGCGCCCTCAGCACATGTCTCTCTCCTCTCTCTGTATGTGTTCATTTGTTCACGAAGGTGTGTGTATACATGTGTGTCCACACGGATGCCAAAAGTTGGCACTGGGTGTGTTCCATGGGTTCCAGTATCTGCTCATCCTGTCCTTTGAGACAGTCTCTTACTGAGCCCAGAGCTCACTGGGGACCTGCCTGTTTCTGCCCCAAACACCCAGCGCTAATGTTAACACATGTCAGTGACCCAAACTCAGCTCCCCGTGATTGTATAGGAGGGCCTGTGCCAATTCAACCATCTCCTCAGACCTTGTTTTGAGAATTGAAACAAGGTCTCTAGCCCAGGCCAGTCTCAGATTCTCTATGTAGCCAGTGGTGTCTCTAAGTTTCTGATTCTCTCACCTTGACTACCTCTCAAGTTTTGGGATTACAGGCCTGTACAACACTTTGGGCCATGCTGCGCAAGACCCCAGGGCTAATTGCGTCGTGAGTAAGCATCCTTCTAACAGAGCTATATAAACCCTGCCCCTACTTTTCCTGCACATAAAACAGGACCTCACTGTGCAGCCCAGGCTTACCCTGATCTCATAGTCTTTCAATCCAACTCTGTGAGGTCTGGGATGCTAAGTGTATACCACCTTAACTGGCAGGCATCAGACTTCAGCTCAAAGTCCATCTCCTCTGTCTATACACATTAGTTAAAAGCTGTGTGGGTAAGGGAAGGGCTTTGCTTAGGTGAGATGGAATGATAACTGCAACGTCCCCTCCTAAGGGTCAGTGAGCAGTCATTAATACAAGGTCTGCAGGGACTTCCCAGTAGAGCAGTTGATACTCAGTGCGGAAGTTGTCTATGTTATTTAGTACGGCTTGAGTTCACCTAGCCCACCATAGCAGAGTATGTACTCTGAGTGGAAGGCTCCCAAAGTCTTCTGGCACTGTTTTATTTGTATGTGGTGCTGGGGTGTAACTCAGGGATTTGTGCATGCTAGGCAGGGGCTCTACCACTGAGCCACTCCCCCAGCCCCTCCCTGGGGGATTCTAGGCAGGGGCTCTACCACTGAGCCACGCCCCCAGCCCCTCCCTGGGGGATTCTAGGCAGGGGCTCTACCACTGAGCCACGCCCCCAGCCCCTCCCTGGGGGATTCTAGGCAGGGGCTCTACCACTGAGCCACACCCCCAGCCCCTTTCTACGTCATACCACTTTTCTGCCTAATCAGCATATAAGATAAACCTTGCCTACAACAGTCCCAGTGGCATTTGCACGGAGTGACTCAGTGCCCCTAACCTTTCCTGTTAGTGACACTGTTGAGAATCGATTCCACTACCAGAGCCTTGCTGGGCTCCTGGGATGCCCTGACTGGGACTTCAAAAAGCATGGGTTTGGGGTATAGTTTAGTGGTAGAACCCTTGCCCAAAAGCTTCCGTTGAGGGGTGGGAGTGTGAATCCGTGGCAGAGCAGCTGACTAGACTCTCCCAATTAGGGGCTGGGGGCGTGGCTCAGTGGTAGATCACATGATTAGAATCTCCCAATGAAGGACTGGGGGTGTGGCTTAGTGGTATAAAACTTGCACAGCTTGTGGAAGGCAGGACCTGGATTCTATCTCCATTAGCACCAAAGACTCCCCCGCCCCAACACTCTAAAGTCCTAAGTATTCCCAACCTAGAGCCGTGGTGTTCCTGCGCCCATAGTCGTGTTTTACAGTGGGGATTAGGGCCTATTAAACTGGTTTCAGGAGCCATCAATTTCTCTGTTACTCCCAGGAGCTCCTGGTCACTAGGCCTGGCAGAAGTTTGGCCTGTGTCATTGAGAGATGGTTTTTTGCTTTTATTTTTTTCTGTTTATCTAGCTTCTCTCTCATTCACTCACTTGCTTGCTTCTGTTTCTGCTTTTTTTTTTTTGAGACAGGGGTCTTACAATATAGTACAAGATGGTCTCAAACTAAGGATTCTCCTGCCTCAGCCTTCTGAATGAGCAGACCTCATTTGAGAAGCTCTGTGTGTGTGTGTGTGTGTTGTATATGAGTGTGGTGTGTTTATATGAGTGTAGTTTATGTATTATGTGTATATGTGCGATGTGTGTGTGTGATGTGTGTATATGTGTGATGTGTGTGAATGTGTGGTATGTATGGTACATAATGTGTGTAATGTGTGTGTGTGGTTTGTGTAGTGCATGATGTGTATGATGTGTGGTGTGTGTGCAGTGTGCAGTACATGGTGTGTGTGGTACACAATGTGTGTAGTGTGGTGTGTGATGTGTGTGTTGTATGTCTATGGTACATGTACATATGTATGTGTGGTGTGTATGTGTGTATGCATGCATGTACACATGCGGAGGTCAGAGGCTGACATCAGGTGTCACTTGCTCTCCACCTTAGTTTGGGGGACAGGGTCTCTCCCTGAACCGAGCTCACTGGTCTGGCTAGGCTGGCTGCCCAGGGAGCTCCAGGAATGTGTCTGCTGCCATCACCCTTATGCTGGGGTCCGAGAACGTGCTGACACCCCTGGCTTTTAAAGGCGGCGCTAAGATCTGAACTCAGCTCCTCACACTTTTCTTTTGAGTAAGCACTTTAACACCACAGCAACCATCGTCCAGCCTCTTTTCCAGTGCTTCCGCTTCCATGGTTTCTGGGCTCACCCTGCCCGCCCCTCACTTTCCAGGACGCCATCTTGGATCTGGCTCAGGGGGTCTCCATCCAGTCTGGTCTCCATTTCATCCTCACCAGCAGACATGGACAGCTCTTACCCCTCATACTGGAAGTCTAAGATGCAAGATGTCAGCTGTCCAGGACTGAAACTGCGTCGCCCCTCTTGAGACACAGTATCATGACAATTTAAGGTGGCTTTTAGGATTCGGTACGAATGGGGACCATGGAAGTCAGTATGGGAGTATCGAGTACAATGACACACACACACACACACACACCAAGAACAAACAAATAAAACAAACAAACAAAGAACCAACCACAAAAACCTTTCTCTAGTTCATTTGGAACAGTAATTCAGGTTTTAAAAAACATTTTTTTTTTGAAGCAGGGTCTCATGTAGTCCAAGCTGGTCTCAAATTCATTATATATCACGGCATGACCTTGAACTCCTGATCTTCCTGCCTTCACGGTGCCGGGATGACAAGCGTAAGCCCTCATACCAAGTTTATGTGGTGTTGGGGACCAAACTTAAGGCTTCCCGTATGTCAAGAGAGCACTCTACCAACTGAGCCCCACAAGGCTTCAACTCCCAGACAAGAAACAAGAGAGAGACTTTTATTTCCTGGCAGAGAACACAGTGTGGGAGAGGCAGGGTCCAGTCCAGGCCTGGCTTGTGGACTCCACAGGGGTTCCTCAGCCAGCCTCTCCCTTGCTGGCTGGTGCACCCGTGGCCATCCCCAGGCTTGTATTAGCCCAGGGACCCAGGTAAAGGGGGGAGGCTGGGGCTCCAGGCTATGGAGTTTCCCTTGGCCCTGACTTCCACAGGGGCTCCATTCCCAGTGTGATAAAAGAGGCATCAGTGGGAGCGGAGAGGATGAAGTAACGGAGAAGATATGAGTGGCCGCGCCCGGCCCCCCCGAGCCTGAGCCCTCCCTGCCCTGCTCCACCAGGAGGCTTTGGAAAAGGACAGGCCTTTCCCCAGCCTCAGCCTGTGCCAGGCACCAAGGGAGCTTGCTTAAGCCAGCCAAGCCCTGCCTGATCCCTGGGCTTAGGATGCAAATGCCCTTCAAGTCTCCTTTTGTTTTGTCTGTGTGTGTGTGTGTGTGTGTGTGTGTGTGTGTGTGTGTGTGTGTGAGAGAGAGAGAGAGAGAGAGAGAGAGAGAGAGAGAGAGAGAGAGAGAGAGAGAGAGAGAGAGAGAGAACATATGTACTTGCAGGGAGGTCACAGACTGATATCAAATATAATCACCTCTATATTTTTTAGGGTAGGGTCTCTCACTGAACCTGGAACTGGATTTGGTTAGGTTGGTTGTCCAGCAAGCCCCAAAGAAGATAAGCAGCTTTTACATCTCTCTCTCTCTCTCTCTCTCTCTCTCTCTCTCTCTCTCTCTCTGAGACAGGGTTTCTCCACGTAGCCCTGGCTGCCCTGGGCTGCCCTGGGATTTGCTCTGTAGTCCAGGCTGGCCTTGAATTTACAGATCTTCCTGCCTCTGGCTCTCAAGTGCTTGGATCAAAGGTGTGCAGCACCACCACTGCCCAGCTTCTTTATGTTTGTGTGTGTGGGTACGTGTGAGTGTGCGAGTGTGGATGCGTGTATGTATGTGTGTGTGTATGTGTACATGTGGGGTGTGTATCTATGTCATGGTATACATGTGGAGGTCAGAGAACAACACATGGGTGTCTAATCTCTTCTACCCAGTGGGCCCCAGGGATGGAACTCAGAGAGTTACGTTTGGCAACAAACACCTTTCCTCTCTAAGGCAGCTCGCCATCTCTGTTCTCAGGCTTTTATTTGGGTGTTTGGGATTTGAACTCAGGTCCTCAAGTCTGCATAGTAAGCACCAGACCAACTAAGCTACTCTCCAGTCTCAGAGATTTTGTGTCCATTCTATACCCAAACCTCCTCTCTGTCCCCACTTCACCAGATCTATGCCCTACATCAGGACTACTTGAAATCTGATTGGGAGATCTGGTGGGTATGCCCTGCTCTTCTGGGGAAATTCTGAGCCCTGTGGCTGCCCAGAGAGGGCATAGTTGGGGCCAGTTGGGTCTGCATGACCCCCCGCCCCACAGGCCTCCCAGGCACCTTCACTATGTGGGGAAGGCTGTTTATTTCCAAGGTTTTCTCACCTCACACCAGTGCCAGCCCCTGAAGGCACTGGCATGTCATAAGCCAGCCTGACCCTAATTTATCTCATTGCGATTCCGGAACTGGGGAAGGGAAGGGCTCTCCAAGGTTGGGTGGAAGGCTGGCACCATTGACCTAGCCTGGACAGTGACCAAGCTGGATTCGAACCTGGTACCTTCCCCTGCTGAGACCCAGACAAAGAGCAAGTGTGTCCAAAGCATGGGGTTGGTTTCCTGCTTTGAGTGTGCCAGGATTTCCAACACCACATAAAGCCTGCGCCCTCCCAGCCACACAGCTGAATGGCTTCACGTTCTCTTGGGATATCACCCCAAGCAATCATCGGGAGCCGGGAACATACGTGGTTGGAGGGTGGGCTCCCCACGACTGCCTGCCTAGCTTCACTGGCCTCAGATGCCCTCAGAAACAACCCTTAAGCACCCCCAGGGTCTGAGTAATTTGGATGGGACTGTCTCTCTCTTCCCCTGTGTTTCCATGGTGGGGCTCAGATATTGCACTTTTTCAATACCCCAGGAAACTAAAAACTGTGTTCCCTCTCACACCCAGAGACCTGTCAATCATCCTTTCTCTGCTGGTCCCTCCCCTCCCTGGCCCAGATGCTCTTTCCCTGTCTTGGTTGAGACTGTAACATCAGACTGCTGGTGCTCTACACTTCCCCTTTAATTAATTAATTAATAATTAGTTGTTATTATTATTATTATTGTGTGTGTACATGTGGACGTGCTCCATGACGCACCTGTGAGGGTCAGAGGACAACTTTTGTGAGTCCTCTCTTTTCATCATGTGTTCCAGGGATTGATCTCAGGATGTTGGACTTACACAAAAACACTTCCATCCACTGAGCCATCTTGCCAGCCTACAGTCTCTGCTTTTAAAAACTTTTATATTTGTTATTAGATGTGTATATCCATGCGTATGGTGGGTAATATATATTTGTGCTCTCTCCATCATGAAACGGGATTTTGGATTTATACAAAAAAACCCTTTCACCCACTTCCACACACGTGGACTCCAGCATGCTTATCGAGGTCAGAGAACAATTTTTGGAAATCGAGGCTCTCTCACTGTAGGTTCTGGGACTCGAACTCAGGTTGTCAGGCTTGCTCACGGGCCATTCGTTTTTCCTTGGTGAGCCCTCTCACTGGCTCCAACCATTGCTTTCCTACCCCACCCCCACACCCTCCGCTCTGACCTTAGAAAACCCTCATCTGCTTCCTGATACACTGGATTTGTTTTTAGACAAGATCCCCTGTAACTGGTCTTGAAATTGCTTCATAGCTGAGGTTGGCCTTGAACTCCTCATCTTCCTGCCTCTGTGTTCCAAGTGTGATGTTCCACATCACAGGTACACACCACCATGCCCGGCTGGCTCAAGTTCTGTGAAAGAGTCATGCCTCTCTTCTCCACTGTTTGAAGAACACCAAGTCCCAGAGGAGGGAAGTGACTTTTCCAGGGCCACTCTGCTTATAGCTGGTACCCCGTAACATGGAGTCTCTCTTGGCTATGATCATTGACATTGTGGGAGAATCCTGAGGGCTAGTGGATGGCTCGGTAAAGCCTGGTTGTGGTGGCATATGCTGGTGAAAACTGAAGGATTTTTGAAATCTGCTGGCCAGAAACCTAGCTTCAAGCCAATGAGAAAGCCTGTCAAAAAGGGCATCCATGGTTGTCCGCTGACCTCCACAAGGTACCTGCACATATATGAAAAAGGAAAAAGAAAACAATATTTTAAAAAGCATCAAGGAAAATAAAGCTGAGAGGTCAGAGGGGCGAATGTCGTGCTCAGAGGCCCTCTTCTGTTCCTGCCTGCCCCACACAGCGACGGCAGGTGGATGCGGGTTGAAGCTGGCCTGGAGGACCCCCGAGCTCAGCATTATGTGAGGGTTGCTCTCTCGGGATGGTGACCTCAGTCTACTCTACACTTGAGCCAGGGTCTTAAGCCTGTCTGGGCTGACTCTGAGCCGTGGACTGGACGCTGGCCCTCACGCGGCCCGTGCTGACAGATTGGATATCTCCGGTGCGCCAGAGGCAGCTGCTAAGTGGCTTTCTGGCAGGGAGTCAAGGGTCACCTCACCGGCAGCTCTGATCCAAACGCTCTGGCCTGTTTCGGGGGGCGCCTCCCATGTCTGTCGGCTGCATGAAGCTGTGTTTATTGTCAACCCAAATCCAGACCCTGCCTGGTGGCTCTTGGGGAAGTAGCTACAGGAACCACAGTCTCTTTTGGGAGAGATGGCTCCCTGGCCAGAGAGGGCTCAGGTTGGGGTATGCAAGACAACAAGGTCTCACCATTCATGTTTACCATGGGATACATATAGGACCCTTCTATGTCCTGAGTCCCCATTTCTAAATCCTATCCTCTGACTTCAGACCTGTGGAGGTCTCTGGACCTCCTGTTCTGAGCCTTAGCACTTGGTAAGGCTTTAATTTCAGAATTGGTTTTGCGTACATATGTGTTTGTGTATGTGTGTGTGTGTGTGTGTGTGTATACAGCTATGAATGTCCATGTATGCACATGGTGCAGAGACTTGAGGTGGATGCCGTATCTCCCTCAACTGCTTCCGACTGAGTTTTGGTTTTTGAGACAGCATTTCTCATTGGTTTAAGGTTCACCAGTTCAGCTAGACTGGCCGGCCAGTGGGTCCCAGGGATCGCCCTGTCTCTGCCTCCCCAGAGCTGAGATCATAAACATGTTCCCTGACTTTTAGTGTTTTATAATTTAAGTTATTTTGTATTTGATGTGTGTGTGTGTGTGTGTACATAGGTGTACCACTGTGCACACATGAAAGTCAAAGGATAATTTGGGGGAGTCAGTTTTCTTTCCTCCCACTATGGGTTCCAGAGATCAAACTTGGGCAAACCTAGTTGTCAGGCCTGAGCAGTGGGTGCCTCTGTCCTCTGAGCTATCGCAGCAGCCCAGCTTCTAGCTTTATATCTTACATTGGCTTTAGATGCCGAGTGACATCCATGTCCTCATGCTTAGGTCCAAATGCTTTACCAAGTGAGCTAGTTCCCCTTTCCCATCTTCGTGTTTGGACCAGGTTGGCTTTGAACTCGCAGCAAATTTCCTGCCTCAGCCTCCCGAGGGCTGGAATAACTGGCATGTGCTACCACATCCAGCCTTCACCTTGTTTTAGAGAAAGTCTCTCTTTGGCCTGGAACTTGCCAATTAGTCTCTGCTAGCTAGGCAAAGAGCCCACAGATCTGCCTGACTCCTACTGCCCCAACCTGGGATTAAAGTGTGTGCCATCTTGCTTAGTTTTGTTTTGTTTTTAAAGATTTATTTATTTATTGTATGTAAGCACACCGTAGCTGTTTTCTGGTGTGGTAGACACACCAGAAGAGGGCATCAGATCTCATTAAGGATGGTTGTGAGCCACCATGTGGTTGCTGGGATTTGAACTCAGGACCTTCGGAAGAGCAGTCAGTGCTCTTAACCACTGAGCCATCTCTCCAGCCCCTCCCCCCACCTTTAATGTGGGTTCTGGGCATCAAACACATAGTTGCAGGGCAAGCACTTTACCAACTGAGCTGCATTCCCAGCACCCCCACCCCTGCCCTCTATAGTTTTTAGACAGATCTCAGGTAAACTGTGATTACCTTCAACCCAGTACGCAACTGAGGATGGCCTTGATCTCCTGATCTGCCTGCCTTCACCTTCAGAGAGTTTGGATTACAAATGGTACTACTGTGCCCAGCTATGACAGATCTCTGTGAGTTTGAGGCCAACTTGGTCTACATAGTGTGTTCTAGGCCAGAAAGGCTATATAGTGAGACCCTTGTCTAATAAAACAAAACAAAAAACACACAACAGTAAAACCTGAGATGGACAAGGTCTTAAGGAATGACAGCTGAGGTTGACCTCTGACCTGGACAACCATGTCCACACATGTGTACTTACATACATGGAAAGGAGGAACACAGGTTGAAGGGAAGGAAGGTTCTAGAAAACCAAGCTCCTTGTTCCTTTTCATGTAAAACATTGCCAACCAGGAAAAGTTTACCTGAGCATGTGTGAATGTTTGTGTATTCGTGTGTGCATGTGCATGCCAGGTGTGTTTTCATTTTGAATGCTGTGTGTCTGGGGACCATTAGATATGTGCCTGCCACCCCGGTGAACCTAATTGGAGACACGTGCTTAGGGGTCAATAGAGGTCTGGGCAGTCCCCCATACAGGAAGTCCAAGGTCAGGGCCAAGGGCGAGCACATGCCGTGCACACACAGAGTCCGACATCCCTGTCTGCTGATCTTTTCCTAGGAAAGAGAGCTGGGTGTTCAAAGTCTAGGGAAAAATCTATAAAAGCACCAATAACCATTCATGCTTCTCAAAATAACATTGTTAGGAAGAACTCTGAAGTAAAGAAACAGTATTTCACACATCCTAAATCAGCCCTGCAGGGTCAGGCAATAACTTTCCACCGATCATCTTTCCTGTGCACGAGCAATATCCGTGTCTCCACCAGACCCTGGCCCCACCCTGCCCCACAGCCCCGTTTTACCCAGACACCCATAAATCTCTTCCTCTTGTTCCACAAAATCTTCCCGGGAAAGGCCCCACTCTCTGTGTCTGCTCTTCTGTCCAAACGCTCAACGCCTTTAAGATTTTATGATTTCGGCTTGTTGACTTGGCCTCCTGGGTCCCCCGCGGTAGGCGGCTGTTTCAGAGAGAGGCTAGAGGTTTTGGGTGACCTCAGCCTCACCCCTCGCCTGGTCCAAGCTAGAGGATCTTGCAAGCGAGATCCCTGCAGCTGCCAGAGGGGGCCGCAGTGGCCATTTAGAGGGGGCCTCCAAGGGCATGGATCTTGATCTGGGGTTGTCTCTGTACACCCTGCACAGGCCCTGCATACAGCATCTTGAGCTTCTAATTGATCTACCTTCAACACCCAGGATCTGGCATTATCAGAATCTCACATTCTATATCCTCCCTGACACCCCACCCCCAGATTTTTCTTCCCTTGAGAGACTCCCAAGGGGGAACAGTAGTAAGGTGCAATGCCCATGGTTTCATTTATGCCACAGCTAGTCATGGTTGCCCTCTGAGCTATAGCCACCAGGATGCAGATAAAGAAATGGCTGAGAGCTTGGGGTGTAGCTCAGTTGGTAAAGTACTTGCCTGGCAAACACATAGTACTGCCTAAAATGGGCATGGCAGCTCAACCTTTTAATCCCTGGATTTGAGAGGTAGAGGCAGGAGGATCAGGAGTTCAAGACTCTCCTCAGCTAGTAAGTCGAAGGCCAGCCTGGGCTACTCGAGATCCTGACTCAAAAAAACAAAAACAAAAACAAAAACAAACCCCAAAACAATAACATCCAACAGTGTTTGGGTCACTTTGGAGTCCAAGAACTCATCTGGTCCTAGGAAACTTTCCCAGGAGCTGGGTGGGGGCATTTCTAACTTATTCCTGAAGGCCTGTTTTATGATAAAATATGAAATGTTCCTCACAGGCTTGTGTGTTTGAACACTTGCTGTCCAGCAGGTGGTGCTGTACCAGGAGGCTGTGGATTGTTTAAGAGCTGGAGCCTAGCTGGAGAAAGTGGGCTACCAATTTATATCCCGGCCCTGCTTGCTGGAATCCTGGGATATGATCAAAGAGTCCCACTCCCCTGCTGCCACCACAGAGAGTCCCGCCATCATGAAACTTGGAGTTAAAATAAATCCTTCTTCTTTCCCCTAAATTGCTACTTTGGCTTAGCTTGTTGTTGCTTTTGTTTGAGGTAAGATCCCTTTACATAGCCCAGGATAGCCTAAAACTTGCTATGTAGCCAAAGATGGCCTTAATCTTCTGATCCTCATGCCTCCACCTTCTGAGGGCTAGGATTACAGGAGCACCACACCCTGTGGGACAAGGAGGATTGGAGATGGAAGCCAGGTCTCTGTGCATGCTGGGTAAGTTCTCTCCGAACTGAGATGTGTCTTCACCCCTGAGATGCTCCTTCTCAGCTATCTGGGCAGTGATGGAGAAATTAACTCAGAGCCCACAAGAGAGGATGAGGGATGTTCATTTTGTTTCCACCGCTGTGATAAAATGCTCTGACCAAAAGCTTAGGGAGATGGGTTTGTTTTAGCTCACAGTTCAGGCTCATAGTCCCTTCAGAGCTGAGACGTCAAGGCAGGCATTTCAAACTAGTCCCACCACAGTCACAGTCAAGAGTGGGGAGAGATGAGTGTATGCTTGCTTATTTGCTTGCTCCCTTCTTGGTTGAATTTCCTGACTTTCATGCTGTCTAGCGACTGCTCCTACCCCACTTCCCCATCACCTAGGGAATGGTGACGTGGGATAGACACTCCTACACCGATCATCAGTCACCCACGGGCCACCTTGATCTAGACAATTCCTCATCAAGGCTCTCCCAGGTGACTCTAGGCTGTGTTGAATTGACAAGCAAAACCGGCCAGCACCAAGTCTTGGGGTTTCCAGGCAAGAGGGTCAATGAGAACGAACCTTTAAAGCTATGGAGAGATGATTTACATTTGGAGGATGGGGTGATATCCATGGACAGGGAGGCAGGCGCTGGAAGTGAGTGACATGATTAGAGTCGTGTGCACTGAGGGAGCAGGTAAGTCCTCCCTCACGGGTGGCAGCGCAAGCCAAGCTGTGCCACCGTGAGATTTGAATTTTAGCAAAATTAATCTGTGGTGGTGATGGTGGTGGGGCGGTGAGCCAGAAGGAAGTCAGTCCACTCCAAAGCTTACCTCTACGTAGCTGGAAGCTGATCACAGATCTACTGGCCAAAGCTGCATAACATAAAGCTTCTAGAAGGAAGCACTGAAGAAGGCTCCCCATGACCTTGAGGTGTTTCTGCTATACTGATGCAGTATAAGAAGAAAGTACACATGGGGCTGGAGAGGGGCCAGAGGCTAAGGGAGCCCACCACTCTGGCACAGGACCTGGTTTCCACTCTCAGCTCTCATGTGGTGCCTGCCTCACAGACATCTATGACACCAGTTCCAGGATGTTCTTCCAGTTCAGCATGCTCTTCTGATCTCTAAAGGCATCACATCAGTGTTCTCAACCTTCCTAACGCCCAGTCCTTTAACACAGTTCTTAACGCTGTGGTGAACCCCAACCATAACATTCTGTTGCTAATTCATAACTGGAATCTTGCTAATGTTATGAACGTCAATGTAAAGATCTGATAGATAGCCCCAAATGGGGTTGTGACCCACAGGTTGAGAACACTCACATTACATGCACCCAGAACAAATAAATTCATATAGGTATATATGTAGATACGTAACAAAAAACCCCTAAATCAGTCTTAAAAACCAGAGCAATAGCATGGTTATTAATTTAAAAGTACTAATGCATACAATGTAAAGTATCAATAAATTGGATACCATTCCAATAAAAAAATTTCAATTCTTCTAAGATACTCTTAGGCAACTGCAAGACAAAGACTGGAATCCTTGCAAAACACATACTCAACCAAGGAGTTGTATCTAGAATATAGAAAGAACATTTACAATTCAATACTAAGAGGGCAAAGAACTTGATTAAAAAAAAAACAAGAAATAACATTTTAAGTTTTCATTTATGTTGAGTACATGTGAAAACTAGCATAACCCCTTTGGAACAGTTTCTCTCTCTCTCTCTCTCTCTCTCTCAATCGCATTTAAAAGGGCCAGCAACATCCAGCAACATGATTGATTCAATAGGTAAAGGTGCTTGCTGGTGACCTGACTCCCAAAGCTGTCCTCTGACCTCTACACATGCACTGTGACATTCACAGGCATGTGCGCATACACACATGAATGAATGAATGAATGAATGAATGTAAAAAAAAGCACCAAGTAAGGAAGCTAACAAGATGAATTGGACTTCTGAAACATTGAAAAACATCTGTTCCGTGGCAACTCGTCTCATTAGAAGTTATTGATGGGCTGAGGACAGACATGGGGGAATGTTCTAGAACCAAGGAGATACGTCTCCATAGGAGGATGAGTTACATTAATACATGTTCTAGTTTCCTTTCTGTTGCTGTGATAAACACCATAGCTGAAAGCAACCTAGTGAAGAAAGTATTTATTTCACCTTATACTTCCTGAAAACAGTCCCACACTGAGGGAAGTCACCTAGGCAGGACCTTGAAGCAGAAACCCTTCAGGAGGGTGCTTGCTAGCTTGCTCTCTGGCTTGCTCAGACAGCTGTTGTATATAGCTGGAGACCTCCTGCCATTGAAATGCTGCTGCCCACAGTGGGTTGGGCCTCCCTCGTCAATCATCAGTCAAGACAATTCTGCACAAGCATGCCAATCTGATGGAGGCGATTCCTCAACTGGAACGCCCTCTTTTCACGTGACTCTAGATCATGTCAAGACGACAATAAAAACTAATGAAGGCAATGTATGTATTCTCATTGGTTTCCCTTTTCGTAGGGTCTTGATATGTAGCCCAGGCTGGCGTGGATCTTCCAATCCTTTCCCTCAGCCTCCTGAGTGCTGGGATTGCAAGTGTGTGAAACCGCCTGATTTGTATACTCTTTAAAAAGAGAGATGTGATTAAACCCTTTACTTAGATTGGTGCATTTTCTTGTCGGCATGTTGTATCTTGATATAAAATTATAGAAACGGAGGAAGAAGGGTTGGGAGGAAGGCTTAGTTCAGTGGTTCTCAAACTTCCTAATGTTGTGACCCTTTAATACAGTTCCTCGTGTTAGGGTGACCCACATCCACACGATTATTTCATTGCTACTTCATAACTGTAATTTTGCTACGGTTACAAATCGTAATATAAATATCTGATATGCAGGATATGTGACCCTCATGAAAGAGTCATTCAACCCCAGAGAGGTCACAACCCACAGGTTGAGAACCACTGGCTTAGTAAAGTACTTGGTACCTAAACATTTGGACCTGAGTTCAATCTCTAGATGTCGTACAAAAAGTTGTTTGTGGCGGCACGTGCTGTAACCCCAGAGCTGGGAGGGTGGAGACATGTGGATCTTGGGAGCTTGCTGGCCAGACAGTATAATCCAATAAGTGAGCTCCAGGCTCCATGAGACAACCTGTCACTAAAAGGAAGATGGAGAGCCTAGAACGATGGCTCAGCCTTTAAGATTGCATCCTCCTCTTGCAAAGGACCTGGATTTAGTTCTCAGCACCCACATGGCATGGCTCATAAACCACTTGTCCATCTCCAGGGGATCTAACGCCACCTTCTGGTCCCCATAGGCACCTGCACTCACAAGCATGTGCTCATAGAGACACACATGAGCACACACATACATACACATTAAAAAGAAAATTTCAAAAAGCAAACGTGATGAAGCGTAACCGAGGAAGACACTGGGTGTTGGCCTTTGGCCTCTACCCGCACGAGTACACAGATTCATGCACATACGTATACACACACATCAGCAAGTGTGTACACAAGCAGGCATCCTCACAGTGAAGAAACAAAAGAAAAACATCTCACTAGGGAAATGAAAAAAAAAACAGTCTACAAAGGAGACCGTTTGTAGGGCCTTTGGGGAATGAATGCTACGTGTGTGTGTGTGTGTGTGTGTGTGTGTGTGTGTGTGTGTGTGTGTGTACAGGTGTGTTTCTGCGTGCGCAGAAACCAGAGCAGGATGGAGGCTGTCTTCCTCTACCTCTCTCTGCCTTATTGGCATGGTTTTAGAAGCTCACTAGTTCAGCTAGAATGACTGGCCTGCAAGCTCTCCGGCTCTGTCTGTTTTCACCCTCCAATGCTGGGGTTCCAAGCAGCATTCATAGCCATGCCTAGGTTTTTACATAGGTGCCAGGGATTTGAACTCCGGTCTTCAGGCTTGTGGAGCAGCGCTCTTACCCATGGAGCTATCCCCTCAGCCAGACAGGTGCTCTTTGTTACGAATCTGCACCATCAACACCGAGGCTGAGGAGAATGGGCTAGGGACCATCTAGAGACCTGGACGATGGTTGTCCTCTCAGTCCTCAGGAATGATTCTTCTCAGTATCAGAGATCTTCTTCCTCTTAGTTGCTCAGGCAATTCCAGAAGCTCCCAGGTTGGCCCTCAGTTCCTCTTAGCCTCCTAGACACGGTGCAAGCAGCCGATTCCCGGGGCCACCAGGCAGCAACGCAGGATTGGCAGCTTTTTGGAGGACCAGGGCTCTTCTGGGGATTCAGTCCTTCCTGGGTGTTCAAGTTCCCATGGATCAAGTCCTGAGGAGTTTGTGCCTGCCTTAGAGTATCCTAGTAGGTGGTCATCTGGCCACTATGGTCAGCCTCCCGGACTCTTGTCTTCAGGGACAGTAATGTGCTTAGGAAGTGTCCTGTGCTTCCTCAGACTGTCAACACACCATAAAGATGAGCCTTCTGTGAGCCACTGTCCTGCACAGCCTGGCGCTTGCCTGGAGGGTAGAGGTGCTTCTGTTCTGACGCCGTGCTCCCTCTTCCTGGCTCAGGGATTGCCGTCTCCTCTGACTGGTGATCTCTCTCTCTCTCTCTCTCTCTCTCTCTCTCTCTCTCTCTCTCTCTCTCTCTCTCTCTCTCTCTCTCTCTCTCTCCAGGAAACAGATTAGCTTGGGGCATAAGCACCCTAAGAGGGGACTTTGCCAAGCCCCCCAACTCCTCACTGGAGAATTCTAGGCAAGCCTTCTACCACTGAGCCACGCCCCTAGCCCCTCCCTGGTGGATTCTAGGCAGGGGCTCTACCACTGAATCACACCCCCAGCCCCTCACTGGGGGATTCTAAGCAGGGGCTCTACCACTGAGCCACGCCCCCAGCCCCTCACTGGGGGATTCTAGGCAGGGGCTCTACCACTGAGCCATGCCCCCAGTCCCTCCCTGGGGGATTCTAGGCAGGGGCTCTACCACTGAGCCACACCCCAGCCCCTTACTGGGGGGATTCTAGGCAGGGGCTCTACCACTGAGCCACGCCCCCAGCCCCTCACTGGGGGATTCTAGGCAGGGGCTCTACCACTGAGCCATGCCCCCAGTCCCTCCCTGGGGGATTCTAGGCAGGGGCTCTACCACTGAGCCACACCCCAGCCCCTTACTGGGGGGATTCTAGGCAGGGGCTCTACCATTGAGCCACGCCCCCAGCCTCTCACTGGGGGATTCTAGGTAGGGGCTCTACCATTGAGCTACGCCCCCAGCCCCTCCCTGGGGGATTCTAGGCAGGGGCTCTACCACTGAGCCACGCCCCCAGCCCCTTACTGGGAGATTCTAGGCAGGGGCTCCACCACTCAGTACATTCCCAATCATTTGTAATCATTTATTGATTTACTTTGCGTGTGTGTGTGTGTGTGTGTGTGTGTGTGCACGCTTGTGCATGCCCGCGTACATGCATGTGCATATTTGTGCCATGGGGCATATGTAGATGTTAGAGAAAGTTTATTCTGCCCTTCTACACTTACATGGGTTCTGGGGATGGAACTTAGGTCATCAGACTTAGAGGCAATCCCCTTTACCCACTGAGCCATCTTGCTGATGGCTATAATAATATGATGGCTAAAATTGCTATTATTATTACTATTATTATTGTTATTATTATTATTATTAATTTTAAGATAGGTTTTGCTGAGCCACCCAGGCTGGTCATAGATTTATGATCCTCCTGTCTCAGACTTCTAGGTGGCAAAGGTGAAAGACTTCACTAGGGCATGGACTCATAACTTCTCTTTTACCGAGGGGGAAATTAAGATTGTGAGAACTGAAGAGGTTGGCTGAAGCCATTATTCTGTGTAGGGGAGGAAGGCAGGCCTGGCCTGGGGTGTCTATGTCTTCAGTACTCCAGGCTGCCGAGTACTCGAGGCCCCCCAGGGTATGGGTAGAGGGGTGAACCTCCTGCAAACCTTAGTAGGCACACATATGCCTACGTAAACACACAGGCCTGAGTGCACACACTGTCTTGCGGGCATGCACACGCACCTCCATGTTACACGCAGGCGCACCCCTCTCTCACCAGCTCCTCCGTGAGTGACACGCCCTTCCTCTCATCACCACTGCTGTAAGGCGGTAAGATGATGCATAAGGAACCTCAGAAGGATGGCATGCAGGCCCCTTCCAAACTGGGGCGTCACCCAGAAGAAAATCATGAGGCAAACATGAACAAGCCTGTAAACACCAGCAGACAATAGAGGAGACAGGCCCTGGGGCTCCATAAAGAAAGACGTCCGGCCAGGCCAGAGCTCAGGGCCTGCTTGGCTCGGGGGCAGTTGAGGGGACGTCAGGCGAGGGGCTGCTCCGGGCTTGGCTGGGACAGACGTCTCGGGGCCGTGGCTGGCCCGTGCAGCTCGGGAGTTGGCCGGGAGGCTTGGACTCGGCACAATAAACAACAGAGAAAGATAAATCGCAAATGTGTCTGGAGATCAGTGGGGAGTAGGAGGAGGTGAACGGGGGTCACCAGGAGGCCCGGCTCTCTCTTTTCTTGGTCATTGCCCCTGCTGAGAGGAGGACCCAGCGTTCCAGGGGACTTAGTCTTGGAGCCCACGGAGCTGCTGGGGGTAGTTGGAGGCGGTGGCCCAGAAAACAACAACAGGGCCTTTGAGGAGAATCACTACCTGGAAATTTCCAGATAGCTTTTTTGTGTTGAAGGGATGCTGGGTAGATGGGAGGGAGCTGAGATGGGCAGGTGGGCTCTGGGCAGGGGGAGATCTTCTGAATATTTCTCATCCTTCCTCATCAGCTTCTTCTGTCCCCTGACTCCCTGGCACAGAGCACCTCTATTCCTAGCAACAGGCATGGAACACCATCTCTGCCACCCGGCTCTCGAATTCTGCCTCCAGGGCTTGCTTAGGGGTGGGCTCAGCAGCTCAGCAATAAAGGCACTGTAACCTGACACAAATCAGAGGACTAGAACTTGATCCCCAGAGCCCACAAAAAGATAGGAGAGCACCAGCTCTACAAAGTTGGCCCCCTCTCTCTTCCTCTGAGAATCCAACCTCAGCCCCCCATATTACCTTTATAGTCAACAGACAGAGGAGAGGAAGGAGGCAGTTCAAGTAATGGATCAATTGTTAAAGTACTTCCTTTATAAAATTGGGGGGGGGGTCTAAGTTCGATCTTTAGAGATGATGTTAAAGAAAAAAGCTAGGCGTGAGGCTCCGTTTTGTAATCCCAGAGAACAAATGAGTAAAAACTTAAAGGTAGGATGGTTTATTCTGGCTCACAGTTTCAAAGAGTTCAGTCCATGTTAATGGGGAAGACATGGCAGAATTCGTTGTTGTTATCAGGACCTCCGAAACTCATGACATCACATAGGTGTGACCTGCGCACCTGTTGCCACGGCAACAGCCACCATATTCCCAGAATCCACTTGACTTACCTCCCACCTTTACCTGTGACCACGTCACCATCCATATATAATGAAAGGCTCCTCTGATCTCTCTCTCTCCCCCCCCCACCCCTTTCTCTTTCTGTCACCACCTTACCCTTTTCTCTCTCAATAAACCTCATATGGAACTGTTTGGCCTGGTGTGGTCTTTCTGGAACGGAGTGACGGTCACAACATTCATAACATTCATGGTAACAGGCCTGTGGGGCAAGGGCCATTCACATGGTGGGAGGGGTGGGGTGGGAGGGGGTGTCTGACATCAGCTGTCCTCTAGCTACCTACTCCCTTCAGCTGGACCTCATGACCTGAAACCTCAGTGGCCTCCCCCAAACAGCTCCACCTGCTGGGGAACAAGCGTTCAAAACAGGTTGGGGACATTCCAGATTCCAACAGCACATGATAGGTTTTTTTTTTTTGTTTTTTGTTTTCCAGAGACTTCTACCTGCTCCCTCACAGACCACTGCTTCAGGGTCCAGCCACTGCGACCTCATCCGCTCCATCCTGCCATCCTGCCCTGTGAAGTAGGCCATCTCACTTCTCCAGACTCTCCCCGAGAGTCTTTAGGATAGAGGACCAGTCATAGCTTGTGACAGGTCCATCTGCTTTCTTATTCATTAACTTCTATTTTTTTCTATTCCACTCCTCAAAATTTCTATTCCCCATGCCCAGCCATAGGGCCGTGCCCAGCATAAAAAGAACTCATGATTCGTCTTTCTAGAAGGTTCTTGCACTCTCTCCTCTAGTTTAGGCAAGAAATACAACCAGGTTGGTGAAAATAAATAAAAACAAAAATTAAGTTCTCGAGAAGGGGTGAGGAGAAACAACCATGCTGAGAAAGGGCCTAAGGATGGCATGTGCCAGTTTCCTTAAAGGAGGAGGGGCTTATTTTGCTTGAGGCAGAGGATCTTGGTGGAGAGTGTGAGTGGAGCACCATGGGGAGTGTGAGTGGAGCATCATGGGGGAGTGTGGGTGGAGCACCATGGGGAGTGTGAGTGGAGCATCATGGGGGGGTGTGGGTGGAGCACCATGGGGAGTGTGAGTGGAGCACCATGGGGAGTGTGAGTGGAGCATCATGGGGGAGTGTGGGTGGAGCACCATGGGGAGTGTGGGTGGAGCACCATGGGGAGTGTGGGTGGAGCATCATGGGGAGTGTGGGTGGAGCACCATGGGGAGTGTGGGTGGAGCACCATGGGGAGTGTGGGTGGAGCACCATGGGGAGTGTGGGTGGAACATCATGGGGAGTGTGGGTGGAGCATCATGGGGAGAGTGGGTGGAACATCATGGGGAGTGTGGGTGGAGCATCATGGGGAGTGTGGGTGGAGCATCATGGGGAGTGTGGGTGGAGCATCATGGGGAGTGTGGGTGGAGCATCATGGGGAGTGTGGGTGGAGCATCATGGGGAGTGTGGGTGGAGCACCATGGGGGAGTGTGGGTGGAGCACCATGGGGAGTGTGGGTGGAGCATCATGGGGAGTGTGGGTGGAGCATCATGGGGAGTGTGGGTGGAGCATCATGGGGGGATGTGGGTGGAGCATCATGGGGGGATGTGGGTGGAGCATCATGGGGGATGTGGGTGGAGCATCATGGGGAGTGTGGGTGGAGCATCATGGGGGGATGTGGGTGGAGCATCATGGGGGATGTGGGTGGAGCAAAGAAGCTTATACTGTGAGAATTCCTTCCTTGTAGGGAAGGATCCCTCCTCACAGGGTCCCAATGACACACTGAAGTACAATTCCATCAAAGTTGCCCCAAGAAGCCAATGAATTTATTGGGCTTAGTTACAAGAGTGTGGTGCGGGGTTGCTAGCAGGATCGAGGAGGAATTTAAAGCAACTACAATGGAAAATCTTCACCCAGCATGGATGATGGCTTCCCTATGCCCACATGGATGGAGCCCTCTTCAGGGAACCTCCTCCAGCCTTCTTAGACATCAAGGCCATAGGCAGTTGGCAGAATTGCATACAAATGGCTGGGAGGAGCCACTGGAAATTCAGGTGTGTGCCCCTAGTACCACTTGGGAGGAGTTCCCATTCATTAGGCCTCCCCAGGAGAATCTGGAGATGTGGGTCTCACTTTCAGGGACTATCAACCAGCACTGAGACAAATACCCATCCTCAGGACACCAGGGCTGATTCAGGGTGCAGAGGGGAGGAGCCCATGGTAGCTTCTTGGCAGGAGGGGTCCTTTCACCTTCCTTGACAATAGAGACCCTGGACACCATCCAGTTCCCATCACTTCCCCACAGGGATATGTCAGGATGTCTTCTTCAGGCTGGGAGTGTTCCAAATCGTTGATTTTTTTTCCAGGATGGACCCCCAAGTGTCTCACAACGAAACAGATACTCTCTAAAGGGGAAAGCCAATGGAGAGTCATCATCGGCATGTCTGACCAGGATGGGTCCTAACTTCTAGTTTTGTAGATAGGAGGATGGAGGCCCCAAGAGGGCATGGAGGTTTGGATGCTATGGTGACTGATCTTGATTGTCAACTTGATGGCATTTAGAATCATCATAAAAAAGGATTTATGGCCTTGTTTGCGATGAGTTTCTAGATTGGATTAATCAAGGAGGGGAGACCCAACCTGAGTGGGGACAACATCTTCCCACGGGCTGGGGTCCTTGACTAAATAAAAAGAAAATGTGCTGAGCTGCAGCATCCATCTCTCCCTGCTTCCTGACTGCAGATGCCATGTGACCCACTGCCTCACACTCCTCCTGCCGTGTCTTCCCCGCCATGATGGACTGTATCACCTCAGACTGAGAGCCACAGTAAGCCCTCTCTCCCTTAAGTTGCTTTTCTCATAGCAATAATTAACAAAATGAACTCATATTGATACAAAGTGTTCTCTGAGACACTCCTGCATTCAAGTCTTGGTCCCAAGTCACTGGACTCAATCTTTATTCATTTTTTAAAATATAGCTTAATGTGTTTTAATAGCAAACTCAGAGCAACAGCACCGAAGACAAATAACATTAAAAACATGCGTGCACTTTCATGCAGGGCAACTCAGAAAAGTGAATTGCAAATGAATGGTACTTTCTATAAAATAAAAAACCAAACCAAACAAAACAGAATAAAACAAACAAAAAAACCACCACAAACACCATTTATTTGCCATCAATAAAAAATGTACTTATTTTTTTTTAAAACCCTAATGCTGACATGGTCCAGAAAAATTTAACAGGTTTATTCATAATTGTTATAAAGTTGAACTGTTGAAATGTGTTGACTGGAACATTTTTACCTGCACTAATACTTTACTTCTTGCACTGAGATTAAAAATTTTACACACAGATGAAAACAGAGAAGCTGCCAATACCTGACTCTGTTCCCTATTTTTCCACTCACAGCCACATACTTAGGTACCTTTTGACCCCGTGGAAAAATTATCTAACATTCAGAACTACTGATACCAGGACGAAGAGGGGACTCTTTTGGTTTGTGGGGTGGAATGAAATCTTTCCCCTCATAGTGACTCTTAAGGACAGTCTCGGTGAATGTCACTGTACTAGATGGATCTGTCAAAAAGACCAATCAAACAGGGCTTTTTTCCGCCCCGCCCCCTTCAGCCAAACACCAATAGCAACATTTTGGAAGCGCAGGTCTCTTTGAAGTCCTGAGCGATTTCTGGTACTAGACGATGGAAGGGGAGTTTGAGAATCAAAAGTTCAGGAAACTTCTGATAGCGTCTGATTTCCTGTTGCCACAGTGCCAGTCTGTCATGATGAAATTGCCTCACCCCTCCAATAGAGGGCACACTTTTATGAGTGGCTTTTGTAGCCTGATGTTTCTGGGGCCCTTAGCCACCTGTGGTTTTGTGGTCAGTGAGCTTGGTACCAGCCAATAGTATGGGCACCTCCTTATTTTCCCCCTGCCCACCCCCAACCCCAGCCTTGAGACTTGAGGTGTGACACTGCGTCAGAGAGTGACAGTGGTTGCTAACACAATTCAGTCTTTTCCCCCTCAGATTTATTTTTATTCTTTCATATGTCTGAGTGTTTTGCTTGCATGTATGTATATGCACCGTGTGTGTGTGCCTGTGTGTGTGCACATGCATGTGCATACATGTGCGTGGTGTCCACAAGGCCCATATGAAGATTCCCTGGAACTGGAGTTACAGATGGTTGGGAGGCACCATGTGGTGTAACTTTTGAGATGTGATTGGATCATGAGGACTCTGACTTAACCAATGGATGAATCCATTAATGGATTCATACTTGATGACGCTATCACGAGGAGATGGAAACTTCTGGAGGTGGGATCTACTTGGAGGAATTAGATCACTGAGAGAATGTCATCAGGGGCCATGCATTTTCCCAGGCTCCCTCCCTTCCTCTCACTGCTTCCAGGTCACCAAGAAGTGAGCACCTTTCATCTACCATGCCTACCATTGTCTGCCTTGCCACGAAACCTTAAAACCACAGAGACAGGCAACGGTAGACTGAGACCTTTGACCCCCTAAGCCCAAACGAATCCTTCCTTGTTTAAGTTACTTCTGTCCAGCATTTTGTTACGATGAGAAAGAATAGCACCAGGTAAAACAGTTGTTTATCCAGAATGGACAGCTGGGAAGTGGTAGGAAATTAAACTCAAATCCAAGCCACCCCAGGACCCGGCCGCTCCACATGAGGCCTCCACAGACGTAGGCAACTAGGCTGTCCCTGGCAGACACCAATCATCCACGCCTCCTCTTGCCTCCAAGATTCCACTAGCCACTGCAGATCCTGTGTATGTGTGTATGTGTACATGTATGTATGGAGTGTCTGGGTGATCACAGAAGCATGCATATGTGTGTAAGCCAGAAGACAACCCCAGGCACCGTTGCCCTTTTATTTCCACGCACGTCTCTCATTGCTGTGAACTTCACTAAGTAGGTTAACAAGCTGGCCAGGGAGTCCCCAGGGTTCCTCCTGTCTCTGCATCCTCGGACTGGGATTACGAGCATTTGCCATCACATCTGGCTTTTTAGGTGAGCGCTAAGAATCAAGGTTAGGTTCTCATATGCAAGGCATCAGGGAGGGGATGGGAGCGGAGTGGAGGGAAGGGGAGGGGAGAGGAGAGAGGGAGATAGAGATAGATAGAGAGGGGAGAGGAGAAGAGAGAGGAAGAGAGAAGGAAAAGAGGGGTGGGAAGAGAAATTATGAATAAATTGACTTGGGGATTGTGGTTCTAGTTTAGTGGCATGGTGGATCTGGGAGGCCGTGGATGAAGAGGAACCCAGCAGCCGGCACTGGGGTGAGGAGGGGTGAGGCTCACCTGCCAAGTGAGGAAGGACACCCTTGTGGGGGAAGCATGGAGTCAGTGTCCTGAGGGTGTTTTGGGAGGGATGGCTTAGCATGTGGACCCCCCCCCCCCACTTCTCTTCCCTACTTAGAAATGCCTTCCCTGCTGGGCACTGGTGACTCACACCTTTAATCCCAGCACTCAGGAAGCAGAGGCAGGCAGATTTCTAAGTTTGAGGCCAGCCTGGTCTACAGAGTGAGTTCCAGGACAGCCAGGGCTACACAGAGAAACCCTGTCTCGAAAAACAAAACAAGCCTTCCCTTGATTGTCAGGTCAAGGAGGGCCCCACCTGACTCCCCACTTCCACCCCAGGAGGGCAAGGGAGTAGGGGCCTTGTCGGGCCACAGAGATGTCTGAGTCTTTATCCACACCAACCATATGTGTGTTATTCTCACAGAGACCTTGTACCCCCTGTTCAGTGGGTCTCTGAAGAACCATGAAGAAATAACTCAGGCCCCGAGGCTGGACATGTCTCATTGCAAACTCTGCACTTGCCCAGGAATTGCTATTTGGAGCATCCAGGCCCATGATATGCGGAGTTATGCCAGGCCCATGAGGAGAGGGAGTGCAGCCTGAGGAGCCTGGGCGTGCTGGCCGCCCGCGCTGCAGCCGGCAGCCCGCCCTGGCAGCCGTTGGCTAGACCGTGGGTGGCAGGGAGCCCAGGCCTGTTGGTGGCTGCAGCACCAGCTACTCCTCTTGTTTTCCATCTCCTCTTCTCCAGAACACCAAGCCAGCTTGTCGTCTTCTCTTAGGGCCCTGGCCCAAGTGTATGTCTCCCCTCATATGGGTTTCTGAGCTGTCTTGCTGTGTACCTCAGGCAAGTTGCTTAACCACTCCATGCCTCAATGTCCCTCAGTGACATAGAGATGACAAGAGGGGCAGGTTTAAATATGTGTGCATGCATGTGTGTGTGCGTATTTTACTTATATCTGTGTTTTGACAGCTATGCTCATGTGAGTGCAGTACCCGCAGAAACCAAAAGAGGGCGACAGATCCCCTGGAGTCAGAGTCACTGGCAGTCATGAGCCTCTCAATGTGGATGCTGGGAACCAAGCTCAGGTCTGCTTGAAGAGCAGCAAATGCTCTTAACCTCTGGGCCATCTCTCTGGCTCTGAAGGGCAGCTTTGGGCATAGGTGAGTGGAGGGCACTCCATGGTTTCACTTGGTACAGGGGTGGGGCAGGATATTCTTCTGTAGTGACATAGCTAGAAATCCCAACACTGTCAGTCTGTGGGCTCCCAAAGACCTCCCCTAGGGAAGGGCTCTTGCAAGGGCTCCTGGGACACGGACTGTCAGAACAAGAAGGTTTTGAGAAAGAAGGAAAACACTGGGGAGAAGCTTAACTGGTCAAGTGCTTAACTGTATAAGCGTGAGTTTGATTCCCAGAACCCTGGCTGGAGAGATGGCTGCACAGTTAGGAATACATACTGCTCTTCCAGAGGACCCAAGTTCAGTTCCCAGCACCCAACCCAACAGGCTCACAACCACCTGTAACTGCAGCTCCTCTGGCCTCCACAGGCACCTGAACTCTAGGATAGCAGCATATACTCGGAGGCAGAGATGCTCGCATCTCACTGGCCGGCCAGCCTAGTGGAGTTGGTGAGTTCCAGACCAGTGAGAGATCTTGTCTTAAGAAGAAAAAAAGAATGGGTGGTACTTAAGGAATGCCACCAGAAGCTAGTCTCTCTCTCTCTCTCTCTCTCTCTCTCTCTCTCTCTCACACACACACACACACACACACACACACACACACACACACACAGAGAGAGAGACAGACAGACAGAGAGACAGAGAGAGACAGAGAGAGAGAGACAGAGACAGAGACAGAGAGACAGAGAACCTAGCGTCACTGTGTCCAAAGCCATCTTCAGTTCCTGGTGAGGAAGACAGCCCCAGCCATGGGTATCAGGGGGGAGTCCTGGGACCACGCTTGTTCTGTCCTTGCCCCACCTCACTCTGGCACTGACTCTCCTTGGATTGACATGGATGACCTAGCAACCCTTCAAGACCCTCTCGATGCGTGGCCTTCAGGGCCAGGGTGCCTGGCTCTTGCCTGTCATGCTAAGATCCTGTTCTTCTTGTGCTTAGATATGGCCTCTGTGGTGTCACTGTCCCTGGAGTGTCCTTTTTTTCTCATCTCTGGTTTTCAAATACTGCTGGTTCCCTGACTGTTCAATACCTTCCAGGATTCTTGCCCCAGTCCCACCAAACTCTTTCCCTTGAGTTCTCTTGCCGAGGGCGGAGTTACCCATCTCCTCGCAGCCCATGTCCAGCTTTCCTCCTTGTCTGGCCCAGGCCATGGGCTACAGGATAAGGATTGGCAGTTGACAATTTAGTCCATCCCTCACATTTCCAAGTTGATCAGAGCTCAAAATGGAATGGGGGGTGGGGGTCCTGGTGTGGCTCTACCAATCCCTTCCAACTGATGACCTTTGGGCAACTGTCTCCCCTGACCCTGGCTGGGAAGGAGAGATCGCCACTCCTACATTCCCTCCCCTGGCTCACTGATGAGAATTTAATTCCAGGACTTAACCTGGATGGGCTCAGTTGATTCCCATAGCAGTCTCAAGCGGTAGCTTTTATATCTGATGTTCTGTTTATAGATGGGAGATAAAGAGGCTTAGCTGAGATCATGAGTAGCTTCCTTAAGGTCTCTATGCTGGAAAATGGTTTGCCTGAGACACACTGGGAGGCCTGAGACTGAAGCTCCCACTCGGCAGGCCTCTCTCAGTGCACAGGCTGGGGATACGCTCTCTACCGTGTCTCTGTGGAAGGAAGACTCGTGGCTCTCACACTTTTAGAAGTGAGAAAGATCTAGAATGAAACAAAACAACCAGAGGCTGACTCAATTTGTGATTCATCCCTAGGTCATGTGATTTCTTTAATATCAGACCTGTGGAGAAGAAAGCTCCTGGATTCTAGAGCACACGACCCCCTCGCTGTTCCAAGAGTTGTCCCCGAGAGTGAGTTAGTTGCACAATCATGGCCTCTCTGGCATTGGTGGCTTGGTCATGGAGGCCCTCAGCACAGATGTCCACCATCTGAGACCTTCAATATCACGATTCAAGGGAAGAGTCCAGGTCGTGGGTAGATGGTGAGCACAGGCACCCAGACTCGGTGTTTAGTAATGTCAGGAGCCTGGACTTAGATGGTAGAATTGAAAATGTCAGTTGTGGGCATGAGCAGCTAGAAGTGAGGATGGGTGGAGGTGAGGAGGACAGTTAGGGTGGAGTTAGACATGAGAGTGGAGATAGGGGTGGTGGAAGTAAGGATGGAAGTGACAGTAAGGGTGGGTATGAAGCTGGAGGTGAGGGTGGGGTGAAATCAGAGGTGAGGTTGGGTATAAAGCTGGAGGTGAGGGTGGGTGTGAAGTCAGAGGTGAGGTTGGGTATGAAGCTGGAGGTGAGGGTGGGTGTGAAGTCAGAGGTGAGGTTGGGTATGAAGCTGGAGGTGAGGGTGGGTGTGAAGTCAGAGGTGAGGTTGGGTATAAAGCTGGAGGTGAGGGTGGGTGTGAAGTCAGAGGTGAGGTTGGGTATAAAGCTGGAGGTGAGGGTGGGTGTGAAGTCAGAGGTGAGGTTGGGTATAAAGCTGGAGGTGAGGGTGGGTGTGAAGTCAGAGGTGAGGTTGGGTATGAAGCTGGAGGTGAGGGTGGGTGTGAAGTCAGAGGTGAGGTTGGGTATAAAGCTGGAGGTGAGGGTGGGTGTGAAGTCAGAGGTGAGGTTGGATATAAAGCTGGAGGTGAGGGTGGGTGTGAAGTCAGAGGTGAGGTTGGGTATGAAGCTGGAGGTGAGGGTGGGTTGAAATCAGAGGAGGTAAGGGTGGGTGTGAAGGTTTGAGAATGGAATGGAATAAATGATGGGGTTCTTTCTGACACTGGCAGCCATATTGGTGGCAGTGCTGTTGCTACTGCTGAAACTGGAACTGAAGCTGATGTTAGTGGTGAGAGCAGTCACAGGTGACGAGTGTCCCTCAGAGCAATCCTAGACCCAGGCCCCTCTTCTTAACACGTAGGCTCACCCGACAGTGTGTAGACTTTTTTCGTGTGTTTCCTAGAAGCTCCCCTTCCCTGGTGAGCATTTGTCCACAGGTCAAACACTTGGCAAGAAAGCCCGGGCAACTTGTGCATTAGATAACTTGAGGGAGGCACTGGGGTTGTCAGCCCAGAGAGACCAGACTTGGTGTCTTGTTGCTAGAGTCAGTAGAAGCTGGAGACAGACCCTCTAATTCCAGGAAGGGAGCAAGCCTGTGACCACAGTCACATGGGTTAGAAGAAACCTTTCTGCATGGATGTAGAGCATCTCAGAGCCACAGAGGTGGTCACGGACTGGGTCTGGCTAAGGTGACAGAAAATATAACTAAGAAAACGGAAAGACATGTGGGTACCAACTCTAAGACGTTGGACTTAGTGGAGACATCATAGCCCAGGGTGCTTCAGCGTCTTGCCTGCACTGAGAGTAGAGGCGATGGCAGCAAGAATGTTCTAGAAGGGTCCAAGCATGTGTTCTGGTGCTGTCACTAGGAGTCACAAAGTCTCTGGCATGAGCTTACGCATCTCTCCCTTATTCTGAACACCAGCACGCAAAATACTGTCAGAGCCGCCATGACCAATCTTTGAGTCTTTCCATTACCCACGGGCAATCTGCCACCTGTGCTGGCCCGCTCTGGCCTCTGCCAAGACCCCAGGCGAGGCGCTGGCCTAGACGACTCTGATGTGGAGTATAGGCCAGCCTTCCCAGCGTGTCGCCCAGCCTGTGGACCTTGCCAGGTGTCAGGTTCAATTTCCCACCCCTCTTTTCCAGAGAACCAAACATCTTGTCCCTTGGTGCAATCTAGGTCCTCCCAGGCCGCCTTCTTGGAAGCAAGAAAATCCCTGGGGGTGGAGGTGGGGGGGGGTGGGGGGAACAGCTCATACTCACCAGGCAGGGCAGGACAGGACAGCATGAAAAAATGTTGCTCAATTGATCTGTCACCCATGGAGGCCATGTCATGGAGTTAATCAGAAGGACGGAGGATGCAAGGTATGCTGGGACAATACGTCCAGAGATCTGGGTTGAAGCCTGTCACTCCTTCTGTCTCCAGGGCTGGTCCCACTGGCAAATAAGGCAGATGAGTAACAGTTCTATTGAGCCCCATCCCACCTTCCATTAGACAGCAGAATTCCTCCCCAAACCCCTTGCATAAGTTCACCCTCACAGCTTTATTGGAATAAGAGCTTTATTGAGATACGAATCACAACATAATCCATGCACTAAGCTGAGTAACCCAATAGTTTTAGAGAGTTGTGTAATCTCTCCGCTGGTTCTAGAACATTCTCCCCTGGTCCCTTCCTACTCCCCAAGTTTTGTGTGTGTGTGTGTGTGTGTGTGTGTGTGTGTGTGTGTGTGTGTGTGTGTGTGTTTTAAAAACTGGGACCAAATAAGACTGGAAGCAACTTAAGAGAGGAAGTGTCTCCTGTGACTCGCAATCTGAAGGTATGGTCCAACATGGCGGGGAGGCCCTGGTGACCGGAGTCTGAGCAGCTGGCCGGCCATATTGTGTCAGGGAGCAGAGACAAGGAATGGTCATGCTCAGATCATTTGCTCTTTATTTATTTTTATTTTTTTTCCAAACAAGGTTTCTCTACGTACTGTCTTGGAACGTACTCTGTAGACTAGGCTACTCTCAAACTCAGAGATCTGCCTGCCTCTGCCTCCCGGGTGCTGAGAATAAAGTCTCTACAGGCAGTCGCAGACCTGAAATGTCAGCCAGGCTTGTGGTCCATAAGGGGTGGCTCAACTCCCTCAGGCCATTAAGAGCCCAGCGTGCATGAGTGGGAGGCCAGGGAAGGATAACTATGCAGATGACTTGTTGAAGAAGGTTCGGGACTGCCATGCCAGTACCCTGTACACTAAGTATGTCCCTCGGGGCCGGAAAGCCAGCCAGGCTGGCTGAACCAGCGAACTGCGGGTTCAATGAGAACCCTTTTCAGGTTGGAAAGACAGTTCAGAGGTTAAGAATACATGCTGCAGGGCTTGGGGGTGGCTCAGGGGTTAAGAGCACTGACTGTTCTTCCAGAGGACCTGGGATTGATTCCTAGAATCCATGTGACAACTCACAGTGAAAGCTGGGGCAGGGATAATAAAATGACGTCTCTAAGGGGTTGGGGAAAAGCTGTCAACCTAGATGTCTTTGTTCAGTTAAAATAGCTAAACCAGGAAGATGGTTCAGTGGTCCAGGAAGATGACTCAGTGTTCCAGGAAGATGGCTCAGTGTTCCAGGAAGATAACTCAGTGGTCCAGGAAGATGGCTCAGAGGTCCAGGAAGATGACTCAGTGGTCCAGGAAGATGACTCAGTGGTCCTGGAGGATGGTTCAGTGGTCCAGGAAGATAGCTCATTGGGTCAGGAAGATGGTTCAGTGTTCCAGGAAGATGACTCAGTGGTCCAGGAAAATGGCTCATTGGGTCAGGAAGATGGTTCAGTGTTCCTGGAAGATGACTCAGTGTTCCAGGAAGATGGCTCAGTGTTCCAGGAAGATGACTCAGTGGTCCAGGAAGATGGTTCAGTGGTCCAGAAAGATGACTCAGTGGTCCAGGAAGATGGTTCAGTGGTCCAGAAAGATGGCTCATTGGTTCAGGAAGATGGTTCAGTGTTCCAGGAAGATGACTCAGTGGTCCAGGAAGATGGCTCAGAGGGCACAAGCATTCTCTATTTGAGCCTGAGCACCTAAACTTGACTTCCTAAAACCCATGTTAAAAAAAAGTCAGGTACAGGGGCAGGAAGCTGTAATTCTGGCACTGCTATGGTAAGGTAGAAGGTGGAGACAGAAGAATCACTCCTAGTCACCGGCAGTGTCAAAACAAGATTCTTGGAGCCAGTGTGATAGCTCAGTGGGTAAAAGGGCTTGTTGGCCAAGTGTGAACAGCTGAATTAGAACCCCAGGACTCTCATGGTGCAAGGGAACACCCACACACTGTTCTTTGGTTTCTAGACTCAGTGCTCACACTCGAGTGTGCACACACAACAAATACATAACCAAATGTACAAAGAACTTTCTAAAACCTTGAGATAAGTAGGGATGAAGGGATGGCTCTGTGGTTAAGAGTACTTCCTGCTCTTGCAGAGACCTAAGGCTCCTAATACCTGTGTTAGACAACTCGCAATGCCCTGAAACTTCAGTTCCAGAAGATCCAACATCCTCTTTAGACTCCAGGAACACATACACGCAGAGAGCTGTAACTTTAATATTTTTTCAAAGCCTACTTTAAAAAAAAAGATTTATTTATTATTGTATTTTTAAGTACACTGTAGCTGTCTTCAGACACCCCAGAAGAAAGCATCAGTTCTCATTACAGATGGTTGTGAACCACAATGTGGTTGCTGGGATTTGAACTCAGGACCTTCAGAAGAGCAGTCAGTGCTCTTACCTGCAGAGCCATTTCACCAGCCCCTCAAAACCTACTTTTAATGATGGTTCTTAAATGCTTTAACCTTCCTTCTAGCCCACCATCCACCAGAGGCAGTGGAAAAGAAAGGATACAGGGGGAGTGGATCTGTTTAGAAATGGGCAGATCCCTTCTGCATTATCAGGAAATCAGTAGTTCAGTTCACATGCCAGTGGCGGAAGCTTGATCCCCTCAAAAACATTTCCCGGATACTCCAGCAGTCCAGTTCTGTAGAGTTGGAATGGCAAACAAATCAGTAGTGGTGGCACTCTCTAGCAGAGAAGGCCAGGCCTCAGCCTGGACACAAGTCATCAGGAGGGACCAGGAGGAACACCAGGAGAAGTCCTCAGCTGAGCCTCTCAGCAAAGAGAAGATCAGCGAAGACACGAGACCAACAAGCATTGCACAGCTAAGTCCAGCCAAACCTCCATCACTGTCCATAGAGTCCTTTCTATACTCCCTCCAACCATCACGTGTCCTCCATGGGTCTTGCCTCACCACAGGTCTTGAGTCTGACTGAGCTGACATCACTCTGCCAATCAGCCCAAGTCTGTGGAGGCAGCAAGAAGCCGCGGCACACCACCAGAAGTTTTTTGGTGCGTTTCTCTCTACAGAGTCCTGACAAATGGAGTTCAACTATGCAGTGTAAGGTGGACCAATACATGCGTGTCATTAGCGAAGAATCCTTCATCATGTGTCCTTTCACATGCTTGCTTTAGCAGAACATATGTTCACCTGTGTCTGCTTCAGCAAAACATTCCTTCACACGTCTGCCTTAGCCTTTCACCTGTGTCTGTTTCCGCAAAATGTTACTTCATGTGCTTGCCTCAGCTAAACACCATCTAATACTTTCTAAAGAGCCCTTAAGTTTCCACTTCACAGAGCATCCATTCACACAAATACGACACATACATATGTGGTGGTTTGAATAGGTTTGACTTGCATAGATTCATGTGTTTGAATGCTTGGCCCGTGGGAAATGGCACTTTTAGGTATGGTCTTGCTGGAGGGAGTATGTCACTGTGGGAGTATACTTGGAGGTGCATGGACTGAGGCCCCCGGAACAAGGGCTAGGCCTCCTGGATCTTTGGTAAACACAAATCTCCACAACAGAGTCTTTGTGTGTGGGTGTATATGTAGTGTGTGTGTGTGTGTGTGTGTGTGTGTGTGTGTGTGTGTTTGCACATGCAAGTGCATGTAAACGCAGGTGAGTGGCAGGCATCTTTCCTCACTATTGCTATTGTTGGTGCATGTGTGTGAGTATGTGAAAGGTATATGGAAGGACAGACATGATGCTATGCCACACACGGAAGTCAGAGATGTCATTGGAGAGTTGCTTCTATCCTTCCACCATGGGGTCCTAATGGAAGTCAGGTTGTCATAGTTGCTCAGGAAGCATCTTTACCTGCAGAGCCACCTTCCTGGCCCATGCCACCTTTTTTTTGATACAGAGTCTATCTCTGAGCTTGGAGTTTACCAACATAGCCAGGCAGATAGGCTGGCAAGCACCAGGGATCCATCTGGCCCCACGTCCCCAGCCCTGGAGTTCCAGACATGTGCCACTGCACAAGCTTATAAATGGATGCTGGACCAAGCTCAGGCCCTCATGCTTGTGTGGCAAACACTTTACCAAATGAGACAAAACCTTGCTTTGTAGCCCAGGCTGGCCTTGAATTCCCAAATCCTCTTGCCTCAGCCTCTGGAGTGCTGGAATTCCAGGTGCACCATGATAACCTACTTGTAACTCTTTTTTTCTTTTCAAGAGAGGTCTCATATAGCCCAGGCTGGCCTTGAACTTATGCATAGCTAAGGATAACCTTGAACTCTCAATTCTCTTGTCTCTACCTCCTGAGTGCTGAGATTAAAGGTGCATGTGGCCACACTGCAATTCTGTATTCTCGCACATCTCTTCCTTTCAGAATAGGAATATCCTTGCCCCGTCACTGCATTTTGGAAGAAAATAGCTTGTTTTGATTTCATGGGATTAACTGGAAAGGCATTCGTCTGGGGATGAATCAGGTCTTGAGCCCCATCCATATCTGATTCAGAGGAGACACTGGGCTTTGAACTTTCTAGCTGATACTGGAACAAGTTAAGACTTATGGGACACTGGGGATAAAAACTAATATATTTTGTGTTGTACAAGGAGGAGGACATGTGGGGCTGGGGAGACAGTTCAGTCAGTAACACGCTTGCTTTGCAAGCATGAAGCCCTAAGTTCCATCCCTCAAACCCATGTAAAAAAGCCAAGAGTGGTGGCACACACTTATCACCGAAATGCTGGGGAGATGGGGACAAGTGGATTCCTAGAGCCAACCCAGGCCTAGGCCAACTGGCTGACCAAGCTCACCTACTTGGCAAACTCTAGTCCAGTGAGAGACTCTCCCTCTGGAAACAAGATGGACAATGTCCTGAGGACTGATGCCTCAGGTTGACCTTTAATCTTAACACATATGCACATGTTTGCATATTCACTTGAAAACACGCCCACTGCAGGCAGGAACACACACACACACACACATGCATGCACACACACACACACATGCATGCACACACACCCATACAAAGGATATAGGTTTGGAGGTTAGGGTTTAGATGCTATGGCTAGAATGTGTTCCCTAAAAGTTCATATTCTAGAACCTTAGTTCCTAAAATAGCAACAACAGGGCTTGGTCGGAGATGTTGAAACCATGGGAGTCTACACTTGTGAATGAATTAACCTTCTCCCCTGCCCCTATGCCACCCCGGTTAATGGGATCTTTTTATTATATTATATTCTTTTTTAATGTTTATTCTTCTCCTCATACATTATATTCTAGTCAGAGTATCCCCTCCCTCTGCTCCTCTCACTGACTCCCATCTCCCCTCACCCCAAGATCCACTTCTCCTCTGTTTCCCTTCAGAAAAGAGCAGGCCTCCCAGGAATATCAACCAAGCACGCATAGCAAGTTACAGTAAGACTAGATATAACCCACCTCAACCCAATAGGAGGACAAGGGATTTGGAGACCACAGACCCTCACTAGGGGGTTCTAGGCCAGTGTACTCCTGAGCTACAGCCCCAGGAGTAGGCCTCCTAGCCTTCATTTTGAGAAAGGTCTTATTAGGCTATTTAGGCTGGCTTTGACTTCACTCTTTAGCCCAGACAGATCTTAAAGTGGAAATCCTCTTGCCTCAACCTCTCAAGAGACTAGGCTCAGAATCCTGCCCCAACAAGCCTGGCTCATTCGTTTCCATGGCTGAATAATAAATAGTGTGCTGTGAATATATATCATATTCATCCATGAATGGGTACCTGGACTGATTTCATATCTAAGCTATTTTCTGTTATGAATAGCGCCATAATAAACATGGGCAGGCAGCGATGGCTTTGGTGTGCTGATCTTATTTCTTTGGATATATAAATCAGAAGCGGGGTAACTGGATTATATGGTAGATTTATTTAAAAACCAACAACCGAAAGCCACAGTTAACTTCATACGTAATAATGAGAGATGGAAAAATCTTCCCCAAAGACCAAGACAAGACAGGATGTCTGTGTCTTACCGCTTACATTCCATATTCTATTAGATATTCTATCTAGGGCAATTAGGCAAAATAAATAAATAGAGGTATCCAGATTGGAAAAGATGAAATATAACTCTATTAACACATGATATGACCTCATATATCAAAAATCTTAAAGCTCATACACACACGCACACACACATACACACAGAGAACCATTAGAACTCTTTAATGTTGTCAGTAAAATTATAAAATATAAATATATAAAATGAAGAGCAGGTTTTAGAGATGCGAACAAGCCAATAAAGATACTAAGAAAATAAATTTTAAAAATAAATGTAGCACCAGCATGATGGCTCAGCTGGTAAAGGCACTTGTCACCAAGCCTGAAGACCTGAGTTCGATTCCTGGGCCCCACACAGTGGAAGGAGAGGACCAGTTCCTACAAGTTTTACCTGGGACTGCCACACTAGACAAAACAGCAGGCCCAAGATGCCCTCGATAGAGCCTGTCTCCCAGGATGGCTACGGTGATGGGCAGAGCCTGAAAACCAGCACCCAACATTGGCTCTGGACAGCACACAGACATGCAGGCATGCATGCATGTGCACATACACAGAAAAATCTTTTACACGGACTTTTACACATACTTTTCTTGTTTCGAATTATTTATTTATTTATTATTGGGGGGTGCACTCCCTGGTCCACATGCGGAGGTTAGAGGTCAGACCTATGGAGTTGGTTCTTTCCTTCTACCTTTTGCTTATGTTCCAGAGATCAAACTTGGGTCACCAGGCTTGTGCTTTTGTTTTTTTTTGTTTGTTTGTTTTTGGAAATAGGGAAAACAACAACAAAACTCCCCTAAAATGGCAGCTCCAAGAAGAACCTCTCTCTGAAGCTGCTGGGGTTTCACACTGGATTTGACATGTTTCACTATCAAATACATTTTTATGCTCTGATTCACCCCACACACACACTCACAAGCTCATGTGTGTGCACACATGCACACACGTGCACATGCGTACACACACACACACACCCCAAAACAAAAACTAGAACGCAATTCAAAACTAGAAACACAATTAACTTTATATTCTCTCTGCGGGCCTCTGCCTCTGCCTAGCTGCTGGAATTACAGACACATGCCACCACAGCCAGCTTTGTATGTGGATTCTTGGGATTGAACTCACATCTGCCCCTGTGTGCAGCATGCACTTTGCTGACTAAGCTACTTGTCCATATCTTCATAAAAGATAAATCACCAATTAATATACAAATAATGCTTATTTGCTGGGGCTTCCTAACCTATGAAAACAAGGCAGTTGACAAGATGAGATCAAATGCTGGGCGGAGAGAAATATAGCACATGACAATATTACACCATATAGGAAATTAGACTGCTACTTGAAAGTAAATTAATGTTAAAGGTGCGTGCTATCAGCCCTAAAGTAATCACCGAACATAAACAAAAGCCCAAGACGTACCTAACTGTTGTGTGACTTTTCTGAGGGAGATATGAACAAATCTCTCTTCACCTCAAACAGGGAGCCAAAGGAACAACACCATCAAATGCCCAACTTGGCAAACCAGTGAGTTTACTGGGGTTACTCACAAGGCAGGAATGACCCAATGACAGCTGCATCACTGAAAGTGCATGCAGAATAGGGGACCACATATGAAAGCTGGAACCCTGAAACTCTATGCAGAGCTTGCAGGCAGCTGGGCAGGTCAGAAGCTTCTCTCTCTCTCTCTCTCTCTCTCTCTCTCTCTCTCTCTCTCTCTCTCTCTCTCAGAAATTTGTACTGTTTATATAACAGTAAGTATTAGAAGAGGGCAGAACCTGAATCTTATAAGCCTCAGGAACATTTTGAGACTTGTGAGTTGTTTACTTCCTGAGTCTTGATGAGGCCTCCAGTATGGCAACATTTCTACTTAGAGGACATTGCTACAAAACACTAACAAACTAATGAATGAGATAAAATGGAACATAAATATTTTAATAAACTGAGAAGAAGGTAGAAAAATTAAAAGAAATAAGACATCAAAGATTCAAGCCCTAGCATAGCAAGAATTACATAAAACTTAAGTAGTTTTTATAAGCAATTAACAAATTATAGTCTAGAGACCAACCAAGGCCTGCAGCATATTCTCAGGTGGCCATTCAGTGGATAATGGCATGCACATGTGTTAGTACTTAAAAAGAAAAGAAAAAAAAAGCAGAGAAATCAGTGTAGGACCAGATGTGGCCCATAAACTATAAAGCATTTTTCCTTTTACCCTTACAGAAAATGTTCTAAAGTGCTCCTCAAAATGTCCCATAAAAGGCAGAGATCATTAGATGGATAAAGAGAATGAGCTCCAGATATGCTGCCTATAAGAAACCAATAGTCTATGTGATGATACAAATGAGTTAAAAGTAAGTGATAAGGACTGGTGAGATGGCTCAGCAGATAAAGGCACTCGGTATGAAGCCTGATGACCTGAGCTTGATCCCCGGGACCCACACGGTGGAAGGAAAGCACAAACCCCTGTGGTTTGAACTCTGATCTCAACAAATGTGCCAAGGAATATGTGCACGCACACATATACACACATGCAACATAAAAACGTAATTAGATATTTTTAAAAGTAAAAGAATAGGGTACATCACATTAACACCAGTCAAAGCAAAGTTAGAGTGGTTAAAATAGTAATTATCTAATTATATTTCAGGATAAAGACTGGTGCCAAGAGATGAGAAAGTTCAGGTCATAATAACATGGGGGTCAGTTCGTCAAAAGGCTCAAACCATCCTAAATGTTTATGTTCCTAAGAAGAGAGATTGAAAACAGATGGAGAAAAAAAATTCTTAATAGAAACAGCTGTGTCAACAACTGTCATCGGAAATCTCAGCGATTGGTAGGATGGAGACAGGCCATCAGTAAGGAATAGAACACTTGAACAGTACTGTCAGCTGGCCTGGCAAACCTTTATGGAGCCACACACCTAATAACAGTAGAAGAGTTAATGTGTAAATGGAAATTTCACCATGGAAACATAACTATATTTTGGCCCACAAAATCAGTTTCAGGAAACTCAAGAGGATCTAAATCTTTAAAGAAAAAATCTGCTATGTGGGGTGTGGTGGCACAAGCCTTTTATCTCAGTGCTGGGTGTTACAGAATACTTTCTTCCAAGATTAAAACCTTCCATTTTGGTGGAAAGCTCATTAAGACACAGAATGTTTACATGGATGTGAGGCAACAGTGTGTTCTAATGGGAAGTGAGACCTTCCACAATACAGAAAAGCTTCTTAAGACAACTCAAATAGCTTCAGGAAGTCCCTGAAACCGACCAGATTCTCTAGGCTCCTTCCTCTCGGTTCATATATATGATCTATAAGAACTGTTGAGAGACACTCTCTGGCAAGTTGAGATGCCTGAAAAAGGCTCAGGCTAGCAGAGTTGGCTGAAAAGGACACTCTCTCACCTGTTAAGTTGCTTGTAGTGTGCCCCAGATTTCCAGCTTTTGTGAACTGTCATGCATGGTGGAGTGGGCTTTGGTGATACTGTTGTCTTTGAGTCCTATTTTGTTTCTTTAAGTAGCACCTCACCCATTCTCCTGTAAGTAGCTCCAACAAAACCCATTGTCTCACCAAGTTGGACTTTGGTGGTATCCTTATTTTGGTCTGTTGTTGGTTTCATATCTAGACTGAGTAAAGATTTGTTTGCATCTTCTTAGGAGCAGTGTCACCCAACACTCAGGAGACAGAGGAGAGCTTGGTCTATATAGTGAGCTCCAGGCTAGCCAGAGATGTACTGTCAATAATAAACTAATTAATTAATTCACTAACTTTATTATGTATATTTATTGTGTGTCATGTGACAGTGAACACACCATGCTGCTGAGGCTGCGGTCAGTGAGGACCTGTAGGAGTTGGTACTGGCAGGTCATGATCAGGCTAAAGTCAAAAGAAATGCCTTGAAGAAGCCAGAGAAAAATTACAAGTCATAGAAAAGGTGGTAGCTATTTAAATGACTAGTTATTTATCATATGAGAGTCAGAGGTAACGTAACATGTCTTCATGTTGAAAGAACTACCAGTTCAGGAGCTGAGAACATAGCTCAGTGGTAGGGCAATGGTGTAGCATGCATGAGGTTCTAGGTTCGGTTCCCAGCACTGCAAAATAGGAAGAAGGAAAAGAAGAATAAATAAGAATTGTTAATCCACAATTCTATATCTAATAAAAATATCTTTCAAAATGAATGTGAAATAAAGAAATTTTGAGGTTAAAAAAATCATGGATATCATTGGCAACAGAATTTCACTAAAAGAAATGAAGAGAGAAGTTTTTCATACACAGCCAAAACTAGTACCAGAGGGGATTTAGAAACCTCAGGAATAAACCAGCAAAACTGGCAGGCATAATCAGTAAATGGATAAATAGGAGATCCTTTTGATTTTCCTCATGGGTTTGTTAAAATATGTATGACGCCAAGGGACTGGAAAGATGGGTCAGTGGATAAAAGCATTTGCTGGGCAACTCTGATGACCCTAGTTTCATCTCTGGAAACCAAGTAGAAAAGCCAAAGGCAGTGCCTGTCTCTGCAACCCAGCCCCAACATCCCTACAGCAGGACGGGGGACGAAGCCAGGAGAATGGTTTGCAATCTTGCCTATGAAGTAACAAGAGAGACTATGCCTCAAAAATAAGGTGGAAGGAGAGAGAGCCTAGTTGCAAAAGGATGTCCTCTGACCTTCACACAGGTGTGGTGCACACATGCAATCCCCCAACACACCACACACACACACACACACACACACACACACACACACACCTAATCTAAATAGCTATGAGTTTTGAAAGCAAAAATTTTTAACACCATCTAATAGTTTGCAAACTAAGATTTATTTTAGAACTACTTTAGATCCTGAGGAAGTTGTTAGTATGTTAGATAAAACACATGTTAGAAGTATGACACAGAAAAAACTTGGTCTCAGAAAAAGAAAGAGAGGGGGGACAGAGGAAGGGAGGGAGGGAGGGAAGAAGGAAGGAAGGAAGGGAAGAAGGAAGGAAGGAAGGAAGGAAGGATGAAGGAACTTAAGAGGGGAAGAACTTGGGCAGCAATGAGTTTCCTACCAGTGACTAGAACTGATAAAATAGTAATTCTAGACTAATGTGAAAAATTCAGTGTATATAGTATGCAATAATGTATATATACATATACTTAGTATATAGTATATACGTGTATAAATATGTACTTTTTGTGCATATATACACACATATATAATAGATCCATAATTACTTTAGTGAACATAATTGCTTTTCTAGCAAGCACATACGTATGTTTTAATACACACTCAAAGCAGACACAGTTTCATTCATGCACATACACACACACACACACTAAAATGCAATAAAAAATTTTTAAAGAATGAAAAAAAAAGAAAAAAATGACACAAACTGAAAACAATATGTGAAGAAACAAGTTAAGTCTGCCAATTGCAACAAATGTAAATGGTCTAATCACACCAACTTAAAAGGGAAAGACTACTAGACAAGTTTTTCTTTTAAGGAGCATGGCGACACACTTTAAGTAATGAAAATAACTCAAGAGGTAGGTCATGTGAACATTAATTAAAACAAAGATGGCTGAGTTGTGCTATTGTCAGAAAAAAATCCATGTATCAGAGAAAGAAATTGTAATTTGGATAAAGAGGGATATTATGTGATGATAAAAATCCAACATAGATTGATCAGCAAAATGACTCTGTGGGTAAAGGTGCTTGGGGCCAAGCCTGATGACTTGAGTTCAATCCCCACAACCTTCAGGGTAGAAAATGAGAACTGATTCCTTTAAGTTGTCCTCTGACCTCCACTTTCACACTATAGCAAGTACTCACACACACACACACACACACACACACACACACACACTCATACATATAGAAATAAAAATAAGTCCTTGAAAATTCATTAACTAAAATATAATATGAAATAAAAATAACATGGCACTATTATTTATTATTATTTGGCGAGCGGTTATGACATGTGGAAGATGCATGTATGTATGGCCGTCAGAGGACATTTTTGTGGAGTTGATTCTCTCTTTTACATACAGTGTAGGAATTGAACTCAGATCATTCCATTTGAGCACCAAGTGCCGTTACCCCTGCATCGTCTTGGTTGCCTTACAGCATAGACTTAAATATGAATATAACTAAAAGCAGAACCTCAAATTCATAAAATCAAAATGATCAGAACTTAAATAGAAACAGAAAAAAATTCAGTGTTCTGTTTGGGAATTTCAATGTAGAACAAGTGGTCAGAAAAAGCAGCAAAGATACATGAAAGCTCTCAACACCACCATGAACACAGTCACAGCTATAGAACATGTGTTTGATTGTTCTTTCTTTCTTTTCTTTTGGTTTACAAGACAGGGTTTCTCTGTGTATTCCTGGCTGTCCTGGAACACACTCTGTAGACTCACAAGAGACCCCTATGTCTCTGCCTCCCGAGTGCTGGAATTAAAGGCGTGACCACCACTCCCTGGATATTTAAAAAGATAGTTATTTAATTTTATGTGAAATTGATGTTTTGCTGGCACACATGTCTGTGTGAAGGTGTTGGAACCCTTGGAACTGGAGTTTCAGACAGTTGGGAGCTGCCATTGTGAGTTGGGCACTGGGAATTGAACCCTGGTCCTCTGGAGGTGTAGCTGGTGCTCTTAGCCTCTGAAGCATCTTCTCCAGGCCCACATTCTTTCTTTGTTTTGAGAAGAGGTCCTCTGGAGCTGAGACTGGCCTCACTATAGCTGAGGATGACCTTGAACTCCTGATTCTCCTGCCTCCATCTCCTAAGTGTTGGGATGACAGGCATGTACCACCATGCCCGGTTTATGAGGTGCTGGGGACAGGACTATATGCATCTAGGTAAGCACTCTACCAACAGAGCTATATCCCAAATTTTGAAATTTTGAACAAGAGAATTCTTGGAAAGATGGCTCAGCAGAAAAGAGCACTGGCTGCTTTTCCAGAGGACCCAGGTTCAATTCCCAGCACCAGCACGGCAGTGCACAATCCTCTGTAACTGTAGTTAGAGGGGATTTGATGCCCTCTCCTGGCCTGGGACACTGTATGCATGTAGGACACTGATATATACGGAGGCGAAATACCTGCATACATAAAACAAAAATAAAACAAACAAACCAAAAACAACAACAAGGGAATTCCATAGTCCCAGGTCCAAGTGGAGATACAGGATTTGGTGCCACAGACTGGAAAGAGGTGCCTTTTAAATTCCACGATGCATCCAACATAAATATTTATTTATTTGATAAATAAAAAAAAATGAAGTAAGCCAGGCAATACAAAAAGGCATTTTTTTTTTTGGAAAATACATAATAAATTGAATTAAAAGTTTTTCTCAGTAGTAAAAATAGAAATGAGAATTTATTCAGCTGAAATGATATATATTTTTTAATGTTCTAAACAATTTTGGGACTCACAGGTTAAGAGCACTTGCTGTTCTTGTAACAGACATGAGTTTGTCTCCCAGCACCCACAGTTCCTCAGAGCAATCCAACGCCCGCTTCTGGCCTCTACAAGCACTGCATTCACATGCATGTGCAATACACCAAAATAGAATAAAAATCTAAGAATACATATTAATGTATGTATATATTAAAAACAATAAAAAACAACTTGTAGGAGGATCTGAACTCCTACATTTGTTTGTTGCTTGTCTGTTTTGTTTTGAGATAGAATCTCATGGTGTAGTTATGACTGTTCAAAAAGGCATTTCTTGACCTGGGCGGTGGTGGCGCACGCCTTTAGTCCCAGCACTTGGGAAGGCAGAGCAGGTGGATTTCTGAGTTCGAGGCCAACCTGGTCTACAGAGTAAGTTCCAGGACAGCCAAGACTATACAGAAAAACCCTGTCTCAAAAAACCAAACAGTTTGTAGACCAAGCCGGCCTTGAACTCACAGAGATTGAGTGGCCTCTGCCTCCCAAGTGCTGAGATTAAACGTGTGTATCCCACACTTAGCCTCAACCTTCTAACATGGAAATTTTGCTTTGTTTTGTTGAGACAACATTACACTCTGAAGCCAAGGCTGCCTTTTAGTTTCCAGAAATCCACTTGCATCCAACGCCCAAGTGCTTGGATTATAGGTATGAGCCACCACATCTATAAGTGTTTTTCTTGCATGCATGTCTGCGCATCTTGTGTTTGCCTGGTGCCTGTGGATGTCAGAAGAAAGGTTCAGATCCCAGGATTGGAGTTAGTATTGACCATGAGCCGTCATGTCAGTGCTGGGAACCGAACCTGGGTCTTCTGCAAGAACAGCAAATACCAAGACATCTCCACAGCCGCATACACCTTATTTTTTAAAGAAAATTTATTTTGAGGTCAATAAAAAATTAATAACTTTAATTATGGGAATTATGTTAGAAAATTGTGAGGAAAAGATGAAAAAATATTTTACTCAAGAAAAAAAAATCTTCAATTAAGTCCCCACAAACTTGTCCATAGACTATGAGACCAAAAGAATCAAAAATCAATTAATTAATTTTTCAGCATTATATGATTTATTTGTGTGGGTGGGTGCGTGTGCCTGTGAAGGGGTCTGAGGCCAACTTTTAAGAGATGGATATCTTCTTCCACCACGTCAGACCTGGGGAATCGAACTCAGATCGTCAGTCAAGCTTGGCTGCGAATGCCTTTGCTGAGAAGCAGAACCGTCTCACTGGCCCACCAGAACATCTTTTATAGACGAATTGATTTGATCTTGAAATAATCAGTCTCAAATTGGCGCTGGCCAAGTGAGATGACATCATTCATTCTTGTGTCAATTTACCAATATTGAATTTAAAGGACCATCACATCAATTAAGAGGTAATCTTAGATTAATCAAGATCAACCAAGAATTCTTCAGATTTTTCTTCTAAGCTCTGTAACCGGCTTAGAGAGCTTGCCTGGGTATGATTAAAACCTTACATAGACTGATTCATCTCAAGAAAAATGTGCAAAACAATGTTTGTTGTATTAAGAAAAATATTCAATTTCAATATTAAATGTTAAGCCTGTATCTCTAAGATCTAAGTCAACCTTTCTTTTCCTTGGAGTGCTAAAAGTTTAATATCTTCATCTGTTGTGTGGTGTTGGTGAGAAACCTAAATCCCAAGACATTTTGTGCCTTTGATCATCAAATATCTAACAATTCTCTCTTAATGCAAGAAAAATCCTGAGTGGCAGTGAACAGCTCTTTGTAACATTCTACACTTCATCCAGATGCATCAGCAAAGGACAGGAACTTATTAGAGTCATAGTTTGATTTCTCTTGTGGCTTAAAATATTATTTTTCAAATTAGGCTAAACATTTCTTTGACAGATATAAAAGATGAATGCATGTGTCTATTCATATAATTAATGGTTAGATTTTTAGGCAACGATTTGATTTTTAAATTTTTTTAAAAAGATTTATTTATATGAGTACACTGTAGCTGTCTTCAGACACACCAGTAGAGGGCATTGGATCCCATTACAGATGGTTGTGAGCCACCATGTGGTTGCTGGGAATTGAACTCAGGACCTTTGGAAGAGCAGCCAGTGCTCTTAACAGCTAAGTCATCTCTCCAGCCTGATTTTTAATTTTTTTACTGTGAAAGTAATTTGACATGAAATGTGACAAAAGGATTAATTGACTGCAGCCAGGAGTGTGGCTCATAGGTAGAGCCCCTGCCTAGAATCCCCCAGTGAGGGTCTGGGGGCGTGGCTCAGTGGTAGAGCACCTGTCTATCATATACAAGGCTCACATTCCAATTCCAGTACCACAAAAATACTAATTATACATTTAAAGTTTTGCTCATAAAATTTACAACTTTAGTTATAATAGCATTTATGATTAAAATTTGGGCTAAAGAGATGGTTCAGTGGATAAAATTGCTTGCTACCAAGATTGACGATCTGAGTTCAATCCCTGGAACCCATATAGTAAGGGAAGGAACCAACTCCTGAAAGTTGTCCTCTGGCCTAGCTTGTATGGCATGGCACACCACACACACACACACATGCACGCACACACATGTGCACACTCATATACCTACACATGCTCGCACATGCATATACTCATACATGAACATGCACACAGACACACAGCTTGGCACACACACACAAAGCATGGTACACCACACACACACTCACACAGCATAGTGCACATACAGAGCATGGCACACCACACACATACAGACACATACAACATACACACAGACATATACATACATACACACAGACATATACATACATACACACAGACACACACACACACACTATCCCAGGCTGGCCTGCTATTATTATGGAGTCCCAATATAGACTTCAACTTATGGTAATCCTTCTGCTTCAGCCTCTGAAGTACTGGGCTTGCAGGCATAAGCCATTATGTACAATTTTAAGCTTTTAGGAATGATGAAGAGGCTCTGTAGGTAAAAAGCAGACCTGGGGGCTGAGTCCATCCCTGGAACCCATGCCAGAAGGAAAGAGCCAACTCCCTGAAGCTGTCTTCTGACCACCACACGCATGCCTGAGCATATATACACACCCCTCACAGTAATCACAAACAGAAAAATAAATAAGTGTAAGCAATAAATCAAAACCAACATTCAATATGCACATTCATATGTAAAAAGAAAAGCTAAGGTTAACACTGATCCATACACTGTTTGCCTAGCATGCAATGGGGTCCTACGTTCAATCTCCATCCAGTATTTAAAAAAAAAAGAATCAGAGCGAAATTGATTTAGTATATCTAATCTATTATATCCAAGTATTGCTCTAGCATGTATTCAGCATATAGAATCAGAAATGAGCTTGACATGATAGCATTAACTTTTTATCCCGCCATTCAGGACACATACCTCCATGAGTTCAAGGCCAGCCTGGTCTACATGGCGAGACCCTGTCAAAGAGGATATGAAAAAAAAAAGAAGTTAAAAAATTAGAAACAAGTGGTTTTGCTTTGTTTTATACATATGTTCCTAATCTTCAGTGTTTGGCACCTAGTTCATGGTTAGTTTGTCTCTGTTCCAAAAATACACTGGCATCACAAATACTTAATCTGTATTTAGGCTTTATGAAATTTAAGCCAAAACTGGACAT